>CH003416.1:475010-511544 GCA_000149265.1 Ciona savignyi
CGAACATTTACTAACCTTTGATCGGATTCGGAATCAGCGTAGGCTTGTAGTGAGGAAAAGAGAACCAACTACATGACCATATATGGTCGCAAATACGAAACAAATGCCATTGTCATTATGATGAAACTTTGCTACCTTACGTCTAAACTGTTTTGCAATAAACTTAAAACAACTGACAGTACAGGGAAGACCAGCAGACATATAAATATTTGGTAGATTCTGTACGTTTTGTTGACGCTCCGCTGCGTATTAGTTATCGACTATGCAATATTCCAGCGGTGGAAGTAGTAACATTAAACGCTTAAACTCCTGGCTTAATCTTTTACGATTGTAAATTGATAGTTACATAGTTCCTAGCAGAAGTTAGTTCAAGGCATACGGCCGATTGTGACGTCATAAAAGTTCGCGCAACGGTAACATTTTACTAAAGTCGCCGCCTATGTATTAGGGCCAATACTTTATTTGCCTTAGTATATCCTTCCACTATTCAAATATACAAACGTTACATACTTGTAACAAATACTCCATACATGGCCCAGTATCTCCAGCTTCCCTCTCATTTTCCTCCTGTAATAAAATCTGCAGCATCTGCTTCAGATGGGATGGTATATTGCTGTCAGTTACCTGTATTGTGGGACAGGACTTGTATTTAGTAATTAACCATTTTAAATTTGCAAACTGGCATTTAAATAATTTTTTGTATAATTGTGGACAAAATAGGGACTGTGAGCATCTTTGTATAATACCACATTGAGTTCCCAGTCAAGATGTTACAGCTATAACATGAAAGTTAACAAGGTAATAGCAGTATCTACTTAGTATTTAATTATGTTGTAAAAGACAAAATATATATTCGTAAAATGAATTTTACAATAATTACCCCAAACTTTTTTTCGTATCATTTTGTGTGAAAAAAAAAATTAAAGAGCCATATTAAACTAAAAACTCAAGCAAACAAGTACCGGTGTTTTGTCATCAGTATTTTCAATGTAAAAGTTGGTGACCGATTTCCAGTGATAAACAAAATCCTCATGGAGTGGAGCATCTGGTGCCAGAGCATCCACCGCATGTTGTAGGATGGTTGTGAATTTGTTGAACATGGTGGAAGTTCAGACCACGGTTCAAAGTCACGAACAATCAGTTGTTTGGACTGAATGTACTCCACTGCTTAATTTTCGCCAGTTTAATATTGTTCAGTTAAAATTAAACAAGCAAATAGAGCAATTTCAAAATTTATACAATTTTTGTCTGCAGAAGGATATTGGTTGAATGATTCTTGTGCAAATTCACGGTAGTTTGAGGTAAAATAGCCAATTATGGTTGGTATGTAAAATCTATAGTTAGAAAAATATGCATTTTACTACTAGTCCATGAATAACTTATTCTGCAGATGCAGACATTTAAGAATAAGTTTACCCGAATTTTTTATTATAATTACCTAGTCTGGACAGCATGGTACATGCACTTACAAGATAACAAAAAAGCGAGTCCGAAATTAATGAATAATAAAAAGATGTGGATGAAATGGTTAGATGTAAACCACAGGAATGTTTCCAACCGAAACAACAAACGATTATTCCATTAACCCGACTGTGAAGATGTGTTTTTGACTCGTGTGGATAAACTTGAGTATCATATTGTATTCTCTTTTGAATTATTTGGTCAATGGTAAAGATTCTGATTTACTCAGATGCCTAATTACCTAATCTGGACAGCAGGGTACATGCACTCACAAGATAGGATAGGATATTCATGCTCGATGCTCATCCCCGTGAATGGAAAAACCAAGGGGGTTAACACACGGGCAATCGGCAGATCCCCTCGCACCAACTGTCGGGTTACTGGAGCTGTTGCAGTGTGTTGTATAAGATAGAAACGTCTCTTCAATTTGGTAGAACCTATTAATCCGCTGGGTTCAGTCAATGTCCGTAAAGTGCCTTGCCCAAGGACACAACCGACCAGCTAGCGCCCAGTTTTGCCCGTAAGGAAAGTGCGTCACTTTTCGCCGAGAACTCGAGTGAGTGTGCACGCACCAAATATTTAAGTGTGCAGTCTGCAAAAGTCCAATTGTGCACACAATTTCCTTTTTATTATTGTTTTACCAAAATCTTAAACAAACATATTATTCTATCCTAAATCTATTGTGTCCGTCAGCTAACATATCTATCTACATAACAAAAAATGTACGGAAAGTAAATTACCTGAGGTCCAGAGGTAGGTTTACAGGTTTGTTGGAAATTATACGAGCGTGTGTTACCCAAGTGAAATTACCCAAGTGTCCAAAGATACAGGGAAAAAAAACTTAAGTGTGCAGCTGCCGTACTTTCCATACTGGCAGTTTCGCACCTGCAACCTTTCGAAACCGCCAGATTTTGGACACTAGGGTAATTTTTAGTTTTAAAGGGTTCATATACGTCATACAAAAAATAAATGTAACCATTGTAGACTATATAGCCTAAGTAATTATGCTGTCTTTCACATGGATGTTGTCATATTATATCACCTATCTGTATCCACAGGACAGCCTTTTTCCTTTAATATTTGGTGCTTGCTCACTCGAGATCTACGCGAAAAGTACCGTACTTTCTATACTGGCCTTCAATTCAGTTATTTCATTTAATGACATATACTAGGATAGAGGTTTAAACATAAGCAAAACGAACATTCCTTAAAACACGCCAAATATTCTAATAATAATAACCAACTCGGGACTACATAAAAAATATAAATCATACTGTAAAATTAACAAAATTAATGATTTTTAGAATACGAGTGTTAACTAGCCAAGCGTTGTGTCCCTTGATAGACGGACATACAGGACAACAGACCAGTCTGGAAAGTATGGCAGATCTCGACGAGATCTCGCGGGTGCACAACCCCGACCGCCGGGTGCACGATCCCGACAGCCGGGTGCAGATATACCAAGCAATTACTTATCGCCATTTCTCTGTTGGAACTTTCGTAAACCTATAGAAACGGCCGAAATAGAAATACACGGTACAATAAATAATATTTTTCTGTTTTGGACTTTTTTGCATCAATTAACTCTGGAAAGCAATTAATGTTCCATATTTTTTTGAAATGTGAATTCCCATATCGTACCCATGACTATTCAATCGATTTAATCCAGTCCTAACGGATAAAATTAAATTAGAGTTTCAGGTTTAGGATTAAAACTAGTCTTAATAGCTCAGTAAATAAATCGTTTGCATTTTAAACAGAACACTGATGTATGTTTCTTCGATAACTAACCTATAAACATGTTCGCTTTCCTTCTCGCTTTAGGTAAAGTACCGTGCGTATCAGTGTTCGAGACTATTTGTGCGATTCAATCTGACCGCATCGAATGCTTAATCGACGTTTCCTGGGTTAAGGGAAAGCTTATTTACTGTGCTTTTC
The DNA here is from genome assembly GCA_000149265.1 of Ciona savignyi. Classification (NCBI taxonomy): domain Eukaryota; kingdom Metazoa; phylum Chordata; class Ascidiacea; order Phlebobranchia; family Cionidae; genus Ciona; species Ciona savignyi. Next base: position 478,410 of record CH003416.1, read on the forward strand.
ATTGAATGTGAATAATTAGTCGTAGGGCTGCGTTAAATGCGTTAATCGTTGACGAATGGTTTGTTTTTATATAGCAAGTGCAGGTTAGCAGGGGTGCATTTTACGATTTTTTCGGGTGCATTTATGATATTTTAAAAAATATCGCGGGTGCACTTGCCATGCTTTCCATACTGGACAACAGACCCAGCCTAATTAACGAACAACAACAACAACGTAGCGTAATTGTCTGGAAACTTCGACAAAACGTCATCCTGATCATTGATCTGGATTGTTAAACTGGTCTTTTCGGTAAATAAATGTGTTCATTCTTAGTTGTGTAAAGATCCTAAAAAAGTAAATAATACTGGTCGGTTAAATAATAAATTATGGTAATGCGTCTCACAGTCACCCGAAAGCTCTGGGGTCTACTTACTGACCAAACCTTCATGGGTTCAAAATAAGCCGTTATATGTTTCGCCATTACATGGGAAAAAGGGACAGTGCAAACTGGAAATTGTCACGCTTCCAAACGCCAACGAAGCTATAGCAGTGTGTTAAATACGCTTAAGAGGCTCCTAAAATTTAGTAGAACTCATTTATTCAGTTGAACCTCGTTAACCATAGGCAATATCCGCTGTTTTGCCTAATAACCTTATCGTCTTATCTTTGTCCGGCCCGGTGGTCTAGCGGTTAAGTGCGTCGCCTTTCAATCGAAAGGTTGCAGGTGCTGGTCGTTAGCTAGTCGGTTGTGTCCTTGGGCAAGGCACTTTACGGACATTGCCGGAACCCAGCGGATTAATGGGTTCTACCAAATTGAAGGAACGTGTCTATCATATACAATACACTACAATAGCTCCGGTAACCCGACGATAGGCGCGAGGTGATCTGACGATTGCCCGTGTGATAACCCCTAGGTTTTCCCATTCATGGGGATAAACATGAATATCCTATCCTATCCGTCTGGCGCATTGGCGTTATCGATCAGTGCCTTTCCCAAGTAACTAACCGTCTTGTCACCGGCTGGTTTCGATTAACAATCTGGTCGGATTTAACCGGTAATATTGTAGGTGGTCTGCATGCAGTCGTAAGACTTAGGGATTTCAACTAGCCTGTTGCTAGAATGGTCGTCTCTTTCGGGAAGGCACTAAACTGACATCGCCAATGTTTAACACCACTAAATATATATATTTACCATTTTTTATACAAAAAGCGGCTTTATTGACGACCCCATTATGAGAATGCATTCAAAACATAGCCCGGTAAAATTTGACTGCCGACTCTCGTCATATTAATTTCTGGCAACCATCGGGTAACCGAAGCTTTTACCGTATGTTAAATATAATGGAGACATAGCTACTGTGTTAGTATGCCCATATTTGGCTTAGACAACGTCAACCAATCGCCTTACACAAGAACACAACAGACTAGCGAGGTAGCCGCGCTACTTATTAACTCAGAGGAAGTAACATGCAAGGAACCCGGCGCCCATTTCTTGGATAAAAGTGTTGATTGTGAATCCGGTGAATAAAACGGTTAAATGTAAATCAAAAATGTTTCCAACCAATACAACACACGATTATTCCATTAAACCGACTGCGGGGACGTGTTTTATGACTCACGTGGATAAACTTCAGTATCATTATAGGTCCCATTTGGAAAAATGGGCCACATATTGTTTTTGTCCGTTTTTTTTTTCTTTTTTTTTCTTTTTTTTCGTCAAAGGTTTGGGTGATAAATTCAGGGGAATTCCCCTGGGAAGTTAAAAGCCAAAACGGTATTTTTATGAAAAATTTAACTTAGAAGAAATTAAAATATTACCTAGGGAAATACCCTAAAAAATAAGATTTTGTTCTCAAATCACGATTGTGACATGCATGCCATGTCGCTCCGACATCTACCAGAAAGAGGGAATCGCAATGAAAATTTGACATTTTTAGACAACATGGTCTAGATATGCAGAAACCAAAATTTTAGGAGATAAATTTACGGGAATTAGCCTACCCTTGGATGTTAAAAACCCAAACTGTATTTTTTTCTAAAAAATAGCTTTTTTGGTCATAGCGTTTGAACGGCTGCTACAATTTGAATCAGATTTGGTGGAATGTAAGTGCATGAGTCACTGATTTAACACTTAGAAAAAATAAAATAATACTTAGGGAAATCTCCTAAAAATAGGATTTTGTTCTCAAATAATGATGGTGACAAGCATGCCATGTCGCCCGATATCTACCAAAAGGAGTAATGGAATCGCAATAAAAATGTGACATTTGTAAAAGAACATGGGCTAGATATGCAGAAACCAAAATTTTGAATAATAAATCTATTAGAATTCCCTGAGACGTTAAAAAACCAAAAGGTTTTTTTCTAATAAATTAGCTTTTGGGGGCATAGCGCTGGAACGGCTGCTCTAATTTTGATCAGATTTGGTGAAATGTAAGACTATTGGACACTTTGTGCCAATTAGAAGTAAGAAAACATTTACTTCAGGTAATTCCCTTAAAATCGAAGATATGTTCCTGAATTATGATTGTGACAGGCATGCCATATCGCACTGACACCTCCAACAAGGAGTCGACAAATCAGATTAAAAACTTTAGGAATTGTTATACATAACATGACCCACATATGTAAAAACAGAAACTTATCTACTAAACCTGGGAGATTTCCCAGAAACCATAAAAAACTAAATCGGGCTGTTTTGGCAATTTAGTTTCTTTTCACTACAGCGCTTGAAAAGAAGGTTAAATAAAAACAATTTGTGGTAAATGTTCGTAAATTTAAGACGTTTTTTTCTTTTTTTTAACTACACATGGAAAAGAAGTTTGGTTGGATAACTATGGGACCCATGCGTTTATGCTTGCAGAAACAAACTACGTACTCAGTGTATAAAATACAAATTGTGGTTAGGGACCTTGTAGCATAACTATATGGCATACAACATGTGTTGTACAAATAGTGGTGGTTAAACACGTGGTTGACACTCTCTAGTATTGTATTTGTTTTTGGATTATTCCCATTTAACTAAATACATCAAAAAACGACTTAACACTAAACCAATCCATTAACGGCAATCTGCTATTCTTCATAAATGATTAACGGAAATCTGAATATAATGTAAGCAAATCCCCAAATCCAAAATCCAGAATAAATAAGTCATACTTAATCGATTATCTATTACTAAAAAAACAATTTTAAATGCCAATACTTAGTTTTTTTAAATGCCAATAGTTTTTTTGGAATAGATCTATTAACAAAGCTGCATGCTTTAAGTGCGAATACTTGTTTATTACTGAAACTAGTTGCAACAACAAAAGAAAAGTATACGTTGGACAAAACATGATTGCTACTGCACTATAGAAAGTGGGCAACTCGGGCAAAAGTAATCCCAACTATTGAATAACACTTAAAGCAACATTTCAAAAACAACAGTTTTTAAAAGTGGAACTACACTATTTTACACATGTCTAACAACTAGCAAGTCGATATACGATGTGAAAACTAAAATAAATATCAGAAAAGTTGCTTTAGAGTAGAGCACATTACTCTTAGAAAACGCAATATAACATAGTACCACAACAAAATCATGATGTAACAAAACATTTTTATACAATATGTACGTATATATAATCTGTAAATCGATGGCAAACACCATAAGAGAAAAAGGCAAATACTTACAAATGGTAATGTTAGTTACGTTTCAACTTTTTTACAGGGAATGTTATGATTTATTCCAGTTGAGATTTTATCAGATTGTGATAGGGAATCAGGGTCTGTAAGGGTTACTTTATGCTCACATTTTCTTGTACTATGCCGTGTTTTAGGGTTCTGGACTGGAAGGTTATTTTTAGTTGAGACAGTTGTTGTAGTACTTAAATCATTTTTCGTATCAGAGGAAATAGAAGTATATTCTGATAGCGGCTCCTTTGTTAACTGTATGTACGCAGTTGGTTTTTCGGATTTTATAATATTGCGATTTGTACTATATACAGAGTTTTCCGGTCCTCCAGTTTGATACAGATGTGGGTTTCGTTCCTGTATATCTGTGACTGTGAGACGAGGAATTCCAAGTCTACCGAGTGAACCTAGTCTGCCCACAATCACATGCTGTGTGTGGTTCAGACTTGGGCTAATGCGACGACAGAAGAGCATATTAGAAGTCTGGCCTCCAATTCCACCATAAGGGTTATGTGGCACAAGCGGGGGTGCCTCAGGACCAGTCGATGTTTGGTTCCAATGTACTGTCCCGCTTTTAGAAGAAGTAGGAGATCCTTTAACACTGTTGGCGGTTGTATTGAGATGGCTCTTATCTGTTTGCGTTGGGGAGTCTTTTTTCTTATTTGTTGGGGAAAATATGAGAGAACCGGATGATCCAGTGAGGGCAGGAGGTATCACAATAGAGGAGTTTCGACTTCTTGGAGATTTTTTACTTGTGCTCGAGATACCACCGCTTGTTTGGCTCAACTGGTTAACGACTTGTTTCAATTTATCACGCTCATCAACGATGCTATGTATTTTGTACCGACTGTCAGATTTTACTGCAGAAGTGCTGTCAACCACATTTGTCGACTGTTGGGATGTTGAAGAATGGGCATTAGATATTGCTGAAGTGACGTTACCGGTACTTGCATTGGATGGTGCGTTTAACATTACGGTTTGGTTGTTGACGGTGTGTTTCTGGATTTTTCTAACATTGTTGCTGGTTGGTGGAGGTGTCAGGACAATATTTGTTGTGTTGTTTTTCAGCAAAATGGATTTAGATTGCGTGGTGGTTGTCAAATGTTTGGTGCTTGCTGCAAAAATATTAATTTGACTCATTAATTCATTTTTTTAAATTCAGTTTCTGTTATATGGTATTACAATTACAAGATATATTAACAAAGTTGCATTTCAGGAAGAAAGCTACTATGAATGGAGTATTTAAGCTTTTTATTTATGCTTTTATCTTGCAGTATTCTATAAAATCTGCCTAAAGTTTTTACAAAATAAAAACTTTTATTTAATAAAATTAAAAGTATTATTAAATATCATTAATATTAAATAGAGCACAAAATAAAACCTTACATTGCTGTGAAATGGTGGCAGTGGCCATGTTGGGTGGATATACAATTGTTGTGTTGATTGACTGCTTGGTGGACGGCAAGTTGGTGCAGCTGGTCACTTAAGAATAAAGCAAAAGTTATTGATGTTCATTCTACAATAAAACTTTTAAAAATAAGTGGCTTACTGTTTTATTGTTATAACCATACAAGTCAAATAAGTTCCCGCCAAATACAATTAGATTAGAATTATCGTATTTAGTATAACGCTTCAACCAAACCAACTTAGTTTTTAAAATCTAGAAAAATCTACACGAGTAATGGTAATCGAACCTTATACAATGTACATTGTATACATGTGTTAAAGTAGTATGCTAATAATTGTTGATCTTGTATTCGAATAAAGTTTTAAAATCCTCTTTAAAAATGTCCAAATTGTAACACACTTGAAAATTAATTAATAAAAAGTGAATAAATCTAAAAATAGCTGCTCGTTACGAACTAAGCTTAGTAAAATTACACTTACTTCCAGCTTGTGAATACGAACTATTAAGTATTATTAACTGCTGCTGGCAAGCCCCGGTCACCACAGTGTTGTTGCGTATTGGTATCACTGTGCCTACATTGCTGGTCAAGCTGTGGGCTTGTACTGCGAATGCTAGGCCCATGCTCTGATTGATGTGGTTGCCAGCACCAGGTCGAACATAAGCATTCACAGGAATCAGTACCATGCTTTGGTTGTTGTTCTATGGATTGAATACTATAAGTAATCAGCAAAAATCACCGGTGGTAGATGTCGATCTCCATAACAACAACAATATGCATAAATAGTGATTGCGGACTTTGGAAATCATAGAATATTTTACGACAAGACAAATACCAGCACTGTTTCAATTTAGGGTTGTGTCCTTGGGTGACAGGTTGTCCAAATATGATCAACATTTTTTAGCAACTTCGTAAATAAAATAAAAGTATACATTCTGCCTTTTGGGGCGCATTGACAGTTTCTCTATCAGTATTAACCAAATCACATTAAATTTAAGACCTAGTTTCATAATAATTGTGCTTACATTGTTAATCTTAGCAGTAGTGCAGATAACATTTCCAGAGGCAATTCGTGGTTGAACACGAACTGTAGGTGTAAGTGAGACCACTGGTGGTTGCTTAGCTGTGCTTGTGATGCTGCACGGTAAATATTAAAGTTATAGTAGAATATAAGATGAACAAAACATCATCGAATTTCTGTGACAGTGCCGTTATTAAAATACCTTAACAATTGTACATTAAAAATTATTGTTTAAATTTAAACAAACTGCTCGTTGTGAAATGTTTTTGTCAGTTTGCTAATTAATCCCTTAGTCCAGCGGTTCTAAACCTGTTTTAATTTACGACACCCCAATCAATAAAAAGAAAACTAGTTTGCAACACTCCGGAGAATACAACTGTCTTAGTCCACCGTAATTCTGAGAAAATGGTAACATATTAAACATAATAGCATTTTGTGCTATGCTTTTTACGATTATAAGCTTGGCAAGTCTGGTAAACCAAGAATTTAGTTACCAGTATTCACTTAATGATAAAATTGCTTAAAAATAATATTTAAACGACAATTCATATTATTTCAATACATAAAATAGACTTTTTCATTTACATACCTAGCAGTACGATTTGAAAAAAAAACAAGGCTGAAGGGCATTAATAGTCTATTCATTGGATCAATGCAAAAACAAACATACTTGTTAAGGGTCTGGTTAGTATATCTTGGTTTCTTTGCAGCATTTCTGGTTTTATCTTCCTTGCTAGTTTTTACTGAGGTAAGCATTGGACTCGGTAATGACACATTTGGAATATGAACTGAATTATCCTTTTTGGAAGTGCGGTTTATCGCCTCTGTATTCTTCACATAAGTTTGTTTTCTAGTTACTTTTGGTTTCAATTTCTTTGTTGACTGTTTTGTGTTTTTGGTCTTTGGTCTTTGGTTACATTGCAACGTAGGTAGATTAAGAGTTTGGGATGTAATGTTTTCTTTCGACGATAGCGCCTCAGATGCTATTGTTTGTGATGACACAACTGGAGCAGATTTTTGGTGAGGATTTTGTGATCGAAAATTGGTATCCATGGTGATGTTTTCAAATGCTGTTGTTTTATTTGTTTCGATTTCTGCTATAGATTGGTATGCATTGGATGTACTGGTGTTTGCATCAAATGATTGACTTTCAATTTCCTGCATTAAGATGACCCCGGTAAAAAAACTGCTACTTAAATGTGGTATAAATGTTCAAAAATTAAAAAGCAACAAATTGATATTGCCAGTATCTCGTAATGTAAAGCTTTTTAACTGAGGGTTCCATGTTAAAAAATGCTTTTCAAAGCAAAATTCAAGTCCTCTTTACAGACTTTATACAAAAGTGGACGCAAGGCGTAGAAGCGTATGTCATCCATAGTATTTATAAGATGTATGCCTATTTTTTAATCAGAAACTAACTACACACAAGTAGGTTTGTGGGTTTTGAGAACTGTTGGCATAATAAAATAAAAATGTGGACAACTCATGAAATAAACATTTTTATCACAACAAAAAACTTGCATGAATTGTTATGTTTAGTGATGTTACCTGTGTCAGCGCATTAAATTTTATACCCCTAAATTACCCAAGGTAAGTCCAATATGCCAATGTGAAACTCCAGGCTTACTATACTAAAATCCAAACCTGAGATATTTCCCTAGCCAGTATGCTTGTATATTCATCAGCATTCATTGTGTGCATCCGGCTGGTGCGTGCGGTGGAAGCGTGGCTCTCAGTTTCATCTTGCAAGCTCCGGATGACTCCCTCAAGCTCATGGAGATCATCAGCAAAAGAGGAGTCAAGAGAGGAGGACACATCACCAAGATCAACATCTGATTGACGAGATTTTTATGTAAGATCACTTTTACTTATTCTCAAAAAATGTTTCCTGCTACTGTCCTGCTTCCCTGTGTGCCACAGTGGCCCACCCATTGTTTCAATACAGGACGGACGAACAGTTTAGTTTAGTCTTTTAACTCTCTGAAATTAAGTTTAAAGCTTTAATCTCTTTGTCTACCATCAAAATGCACCCAAAACACAATCATTTTTGGTTGTTTGTTTATATAATGATGACGTCATAGAAATTACGAAATTTAAATTTAAAAATTGTTAGATAATGTGACCCAAATATGTAGAAACACAAATTTTGGTTGATAATCTTAGGGAATTAACGGGGACAGTGAATAACTAAGTCAGATTTTTTTTCCTAAATTTATATTTTTTAACATCTAGCACTTAGGTTGGCTCCAGTTTTGATCAGATTTGGCAGTGTTAAAGCTTTAGCCACTATTTTTTTACCACATAGAATAAATTTAAAATTTACTTTAAATTTGTCTCCATATTATGATTATTAAAGGCATGCCACGTTGCCCCGACATCTCCACCAAGGAGTCGTTAAATCGGATAGCAACTTAGATAACATGACGCAGATATGTTAAAACAGAAATTTACGTAGTAAACCCAAGGGGGATTTTCTGAAGCCGCAAAAAACTAAATCATGTTGTTTCAGGAATTTTGCTTGTTTTTACTTTAACGCTTGATAAGATGCTTTAAAACATATATGGTGAAATGTTCCTAAATATGACACGAATATTCTTTTTTAAGTGGAAAAAGTTAAGTTTGGTAACTATGAGACCTATGCATTTATGCTAGCAATACTATGGCAGTTGGGATAAAATTTTCTGTAATGTTAGCTATTATGGACCTGATGTGCACATACCGTGCATGCAGAAACAAACTACATACTCTTTAAACTACGTATAAAATACACCAAATGTGATAAGGGGCCCTGTTTGCATAAACACATAACATACAAATAGTGGTGGTTAAACACGTGGTTGACACTATCTGGTATGTTTTATTCAGGTTATTTATATGTTGAAAAACATATATAATATTAATTTTATTTGCATAAAATTGCAGCTGCGAATGATGTTGTCTAGAGAGTGTCCCAGGATATAATTAATTTTATCTTTATTTCCGATGTTAAATTCTAATATCAAAATATCAATTGCTAAAATTTGTTTAGTGAAAAAAACCACTAGATAAACCCACTCACCAACACTGCTTGTAAACTGAGGTTCTGGCCATTTTGTGTCGGAATAAACGCTTTCAGTGCTGGGCTGGGATAAAAACATAGAATTCAGTAATCCTGGATCTTCTTGGCTTGTCATATTAGGCGATTCAATGCTGTTTTGGATGTAGATGTTGTCCAATTCATTACGGGAAGCCAGGATATCTTCCACCTCATGGTTTGATGACAAAAACACGTTGCTCTCATTCAAGTCATCAAATGACAGTTTATCGATATTCAACTTTTCAGGGCCATCAGAGTGTACAGCACTTGCAAGCATAAGAGCATTGTCCAGAACTTCACTACTCTGGCCGAACTCTTTGAACATTTCAGGAATCACATCCTCGAGAAGATGTGATTCACCAAGAAGACTTTCAAACATCCCTGAAGTGCTATCCTCGTTAGGCAAACTGTCGACGTCGATTTTATCCGAGCTGTCATTATTGGGGGAGGAATTTGGGTGCAAAGTATTAAATTTTGTTATATGAGGCAGATGGTTAGTCATCACCTTGCAAGTACCATTTACAGTTTGAAAAGATTTGGCAGATGGGCTCTCATTGCTAGTAGTATTTTTTGGTTTGGTCTTAATGGTGGGTACCTTTTTCCCCTTTCCACGTTTACTTCTTCTTTTTTTGCGTTTGCTTAACGGTGGCAGTTTGGTTTTCTTCCTTGGTCGTATTACAACAGGGTCGGGGGTGATATCTGCAACTGCTTTCATTCCTTGGTTTAATTTGTACAACACCTGATGCTCAGAATGCCAAATATGATTGCGACAGTATGGTGACAGTGGAAGCGCTGTGTTTATACAAGTTTTTCCGTTTCCGTCTGCTAACTTACACATTGTAGGTTTCGAAGCACAAACTCCTCTCCTTCTTGAACAGGATATCGGTCTAACGCCCATTGATCGTAAAACTTTAGCAGTTTCACTCGCATCTGTGGCCACAGAGGCGGTTAGCAGTTCGAGTGATTTTTTTTCATCTTTCAACAGCTTCTGCCATCGCTTTCTTGATGTGTCTAGTTTTTTATGGCAGAAGTTGATTTGCTTTGTATGATTTTCTTTTGTATCATTACTGAAACTTTTCACACCGTTTTCTGAAAAATCCGGTTTTGACAACATCCAATAATCTTCGACAGAAGAATTTATTTGGATTGAATGTTTTAGTTTTTTTTCCTTCAAATATTTCTTCAAATATTTTTGAGATCCTTTATTGCACTTGCAAACAAGTTTGTATTTTGTTACATTCTTTTGTGTTTTTTTCTTTGATTTTTGAGTTTCCCTTTTAAAATTTAAGTTCTTGCAAGTGCAAAGGTCATAATTCTTGTCGTCACAGAACAAATCACAAAATAATGATTCTTCTTGGAGTACCTTTTCCCTTTGCAAATTCACATATTCTTGTAACTGCTGGCATTTTATGTTTAAGTTCAATTTGTCAGACTGGAATTTGTGGTTTATTGGTAGTGATACAGAAGGTAAAGGTGGTGTAAGGCAGGCATTGGCATTTTTAAACTTAATTTGTGCTGCAGAAGTAGCTTTCTCAATTTTTACTGTAGCTACTTGGATTTTACTAGATACTGGCTGTCGGATTGAAGCAAGAGCCTTTGACACTTGTTTATCAAGTTCAACAGATGAGAGGCTACGCAAGTTAGAGTTAGTTGACGGTTTCTCGGTTTTCTTTCTTTTCTTGTTCTGTGGTTTTTCAATGGGTTCGCTATTCGGGCGCTTTGTGCCGAGTTCGGGTTTGGTTGGAGTATTAACTGTGCTCACAGCATTTACAATCACGGGTGGTAGTTTTTGTGCTGTCTTGCTCTGACATGATGGGCTTGGTAATGTACCAGAAACAGTTGTTTGTGTTACAGGTATTACTTTTCGCCTCATACTAGCCATACTTTGAATTGTATAATTTGAAGGCTTTGTGGTTTGATTACAGTATGTGGTTCTGTACGGGATGTCAGTTGAATTCTGAGCTGGACTTTGTATTGTTGCTACAGCCACCCCAAGTGAGTTAAGCAGTTCTATTTGTTGTTTCGATGTCAGTTGATCATGGTTTTGATTAAGCAGATCAACTACAGCTTGCAAAACATCTCCATCCATTGAGACCGCTGGGTGCTTAGGTCGTGATAGAACTTTTGGGGTGAACTAGAAAAGTAACAAGTGTGATTTAAATAAATGTAACATTAAGTATATCCAATAAATCAGATGTTGATTTTTTATTAAACAAATAGTGTATATTTTTAACAATTGTGTGTTTCAGATAAATAACTAAACCTAAATTGAAAATGAAGCTGATGGATGGGATGAGCAAAGTACAGTTATAGTTATTAATATTCGAATTTCTAGAGATGTGAATTCAAAAACACATTTTTAATCGGGTGATTGGAATCTAAATTAACAAGTAAAAAGAAGTCATAAAAGAAATGTATGATCATTTATTAATGCTGCATAAAAAGAAACTGGCAACATTTAATATACCATATTTTTAACCACAAATTTACAAATCGTATTCATGACTATTCAATCGATTTAATTTAATTCATTCATTAAGAGATTACCTAAGTTATTAACAATAGTTTAATTCCAACCCTTATATAAGGACACTTAATTTAATCCATATTTAATGGGTTTAATCAGTGAACTAGTCATGTGTTGTGTACCATTTGTACATCAAGTTTTTTTTTGTGAGTCTAGGTTTTTGTTTAAGTTGCCAATTTTAAATTTGTATTAGTGGTGCATGAAAAATTTACTTACAAGGCCAGTTCAGCCGATAATTTTCTGCAAAAATTGCACAGCAAATTTAAAGTTCCATAACAGTACTTAAAAGTCTACACAAGCACCTAAAAATTAAGCTCAATGTCTTTAAGATCAAGGTAACTTAATAATTGCAAGAGTTAAAAGTTTGTAAACTGGTTTATGGTATAATCCATTTCCCTAATTCTGTAGTAGCTTAAACCTAAAAGTCGCATAGGTAATGGTTGTAGGTAATTGTTGTCTATACTGTTAAGGTTAGTATTGTGTAAACATTTATTATTTATAAAAATAAAGTCCCTTATTTCTCTTTTAAGAGGTATTTTCTAGTGCATCAAATCAATTTAAGGCATCAAAGCTCACCAGCAATGAATGGGTTAAATGTTTAATGTGTTTCTCCCTGTATGTTTAAAGTATATTAGAGACTAGAGTAACTGACTATTGTTTCCATTGCACAAACATATTAATATTGTACAAAAACAAGCTCATCCTTAGCTGATAGTTCAACAATGCATGGTACTGATACCAGCATTAAAATAAAAAAATATGATAACACAGAAAAATGTACTTACTGATATAGAAGGTGAAGAGTGGTAATTGCTCCTTGCAGTGGAGCCAATATTGGATTGTGTTTTATTATTGACAGATGGGTGTGAATGAGTGCTTTTGTTTACTCTAACCTCCTCACCACGTGTTGGTATATAACTGTAACTACCGTCTGTTAAATCAATAACAGAGGTGTCCTTATCACTGGCACTGGAAAACAAATTAAGCTGTAAAAAGAAGGAGATTGCAATGGAAAATGAACTCACCTTGTTAAATATGGTCCTTCGTTTAGGCTGTTCAGTGTGATCGATTGTGGTTCTGAGGTTACAACATGGTTATATGCAAATTAGAGCAATTTACACATGAAATTAAACTAACAACTAAAGCAAAGCATAGAAGCATAGATTAAATAATCAACATCATTTGATTAATATATATTCTATACATATACTACTATATATTTATAGTATCACAATATTGCAATGTCATTAATCACCCTTTAACACTATTCATTTCATCAACAATCTAGTTCTATACAGAACACTCACTCCTATATACATCATTGCAGACTATGTATTTAGATTTACACTGATTTTGATTAACAGACATAAATGGCCTGGATTAAATATATTGATTAGTGTATAGATTTCAATATTTATTTACCTTCCACATGCTGAAAACTGAGCTTGGTAATGCATGGAGAGTAGGACATCGGTGCTATTTTTTTACTGCAATAATATTACTTAGGTAACACTAGTTCAAATAATATGCAACCCAATACTGTATAAAGAGTAGACTTTTATACATTAAGAATAAAAGAAATAATTAATAAAAAAGAGTTAAGTTATATATTTAAAAGTGGCTATATTTTTAAATATCTATATAACAACTGCACAAAACAAAATGTGTCCATAACTTACAACTCAAAAACATACAAATGCGATCACATGCACACACTAATTTCACTATATAATGTTTATTTCAGGTAGGGTCAGTGGGGGAAAAAGTGTCCAAATATATTTTAAATATAAATCCCACTACTGAAATTATTTTTGCATTTACATTGCTGTTGGAAAGTTTTTTAATGTGTACTTTGCTCTCATGGCGCTTTCGGGTCATTTAATTAACCAATTTTTAACCAGGCATTTTAAAGATAATTAAAAGATATTTTGGAGAGATATTTAGTGTCTGCATTGATAGTAAGTGTAAATGTAACACAATTACTGCCTCTTTTCAGTACTGTGTAGGGCAATGCAACCCATGTTAATATTTACTGAAAGTTTTATTTACTGTTAGGAAGTTTAAGTAAAGTACTTACTGCAGCTGTTCTGCCTTTTTAAGTTGGCCTCTCACATTTGCAGCAATATGTACCGGTGGATTGTTGACTAAGTGCAAATGTTTGCCACAATAACTGAGGATATACACATGTTTTTACTGAAATTGTTGTTACCTTTGAATACATATGTATACATGTTCGTTTCATTAGAGATACGAAAGACAAAACTTTCTGACTTTAACTACTTACGTTTTTCCATTGTTGCAATTAGCAGTAGCAGAATTGGTGCACCTTCTGTTATCATATGTTGATACATAGGAACACAAAGTGTTCTTCTGGTAAATTCCATTAATTTGGTTTGATTCAAGAAGAGAGCAGTCTGTTAATTCCGACAAAAGTACAGGCTGTTGGTGTGAATTCACAACTGAGCCCTGGTAAAGGTACATGTAGAATTATTCCAGATTCATGGCACAGTTTTGTACTATTTTGTAGCATCCATGTATAATCTGCTGTTGAATTTTAAATGCCACACCAAAGTTAAAATAACTTACTGGCGATTTGTGTGGACTTGGAGAATTCTTACTTCCATATGAACTTCCACAGGGTGGGGATTGTACAATAAATGGCAAAGAAATGGGGTCATCCAAACTGTTCGCTTCACCAAATAATCCATGCAGTGAAATCGGAAGTTTGCTGATTTTTGAAGGAGATGGTACTGGTACATCACTTGTAGAAGCTGGAAATATGGTACGGGATTTAATTTGTTACACTTTGTTACATATTTGCGGTAAACTAACAACGTAAATTGACTTATTCCACAATACAATAGACCACAAAGACTAATCAATCATTCTAATTACAGAGTTTAGAAAACGTCATGGTAAATACTTTGGGATGGTAATTAATGTACACTAAGTTGTTTCAAATGGAGTTGTGACACTGTAATGTACTGAAAACCAAACTATCGCACCTAAGAGAGTTTACAGAAAAGTAATCTAATCACATCCGTATCTATAGGAAGTGCACAAAACACCTCACATGTATATGTTCTGAAGTATCAAATGCAAATTGTGGCTGTGGTGACACGAATGTATTTAAATGTCAAAACAATAATTTGTGACAATATGATTAAAATTAAAACCGTTAATACGAAGTAATTTACATAAATTTTAAATAAGAGTTCTCTGCTTATACCCGCACACAGTATTGATTAACCGGATTGGCTTAAATAATATGCCAATAAGGATATAAAACGAAGACCTGTAGCTGGTGAATATTTAATAATACTTACGGTATATTTGTACCTGTTAACAAATCTATTACACAATTAAGCAATCAGTTAATGTGCAAATACATCAACTGTGTATAACATGTAATATCTATTATGGCTGTTGTAAATTTTAAAATCTTTTATAGTTTTGTGTCTCGTAGACTACTTTTAAAACACTTTTACGATCTTTTTTGCCCCTTTGGTAAACAAAGAAACTTTTAATAATAGGAATTTAAATCATGCAAGATTTTATCAGAAAACTTCCGTGTATAAGTTAAAATAGGTATATGCAGTTTTACAGACAACACAGCATTTACATATGATTGTACGAACTGTAAAACAATAACTAATTTTTAGGCAGCCAAGCAACACGAAGTATGATTACCATGAAGAGATGCCAGTACTTTTATTTGAGGTGTTTCTTAAATGAAAAATTTATAATAAAATACATAGCTTTCAGCGAATAATCGAATTACGAGACACAATGATTTATAATCAGGTTTAGAATAAGGTACAAAATTTTAAATTGACAGACTGAATGCCTATAAATAGTTAAAAAATAATATATACACAGTTCTATTGATTTGGTACCCGATCAGTACTTTAAACATTTAGATACCGTACTTGAGTTGTCACTGTTGCTTAACCAAGGAACTTTCCAGTTCAAATAGAACATGGTGCACTGTTTATTCAAGAATTTTAAAAATATTATTTAATTAAACTTACCGCTATAAATGTTCATAAAAACTTTTCTAATTAATATTAAAAATGGCAAATAACACTATTTTTACTACTGTCTATGTAACTTAGCTACGATTTGTTCATAACTACAACATTCTTACCTTGGTAAGGTTTGATTGGCGACTGGTAGGGTAGCATTTCGAAAACTGAACATGAAGTGTTGGCTTCTTGTTTTAGTTGATATACTTATAAACAGTGTACCACTCATTTCCCGAGGACCCATATTTGGACTTTCATTTTCAACTTTTTTGAAACTAAATAAAAAATATAAAATAATTTAACAACAAGGAAGTGAATACAAAAATAACAACATATAATCCTATGGAGTAGAAGCACATACTAAGATTTTGAATAA
Organism: Ciona savignyi; assembly: GCA_000149265.1. Lineage (NCBI taxonomy): Eukaryota > Metazoa > Chordata > Ascidiacea > Phlebobranchia > Cionidae > Ciona > Ciona savignyi. Next base: position 494,495 of record CH003416.1, read on the forward strand.
ACTAATCCGCCACTGCAAAGGCAATAATTAAACCAATTAACATTTGCAGAACACGAATTTGCCATTATATAAAAACAATATTTATTGATAACTATATACGTAGGTATGTGTTACAGTTATGTTTGTCTATAAATACGGCTAGGTATACGTAAAAATACTTGTAAACAAAACACCGTAATCATCTATTGCGTTTATTTAATCACTTTTTTAGGCGTCAATATCTTTTAAAATAACTACATAAAGAAAAAAGAAACTAAACTACTTAAGGAGATATGCCTTATCTTGTTTAATCCATATCTTAATAGAAAAATATTATTTAAGCTAACCAAAATGTAAAATTTCACAGCGAAAACCCGAGTCCCTACTAAATCAGTTTTGTTTTTTTTTGTCGAAAACACTGGTGCGCGTTAAAGGAAGGGGAATTAAATAGTTAGTAAAGCCGTTAATTTTTTTATTATTTATAAATTGTGTTATTTATAAATTGTGTCAATACCAAAAAATTATAAAATTTTTAATGCAAAAAATGTTATTATGCTGTGAGATGATTTTAATAAAATGCCTCGCCCCCTTGTCGACATTCCGGCAACGATAAACTTAACGTTTAAAAAAGCAACATAATTTATAAGATATCTGGTAAAATATGCAATACCATTGTTTATGTGAAAAAATAATGATAAAAACATTACCTTAATTTAAGCCAAAAATAAGTCGCGCGGATAAATACGAAATTTTATGAATGAAAATTGAACAGAAGAAATATAATGTTTAACTTTGAGCAATTCAGTGTAATTAATCATAAATAAAGATACATTTGCTAAAAAACGTATCGATAGTTATTAGTTGGCAGTTGCGAATCTTTTTCACTGCTGTATCACCATGTTACTACGCGGATGAATATGCAGTACATCAGCCACTAGGAAAGGAGAATTCTAGCTACGTCACGCTCCAGCCTTATTTTTATTTCTCTTTTACGCGCGATGAAAATCAGATGCCCTGCGTTTGGATTGCTATAAAATGAAGGAAACGAATGTACTATATACTTCGTGTCACGTGTCAGTTTCAACCCAAATACAATTAGCTAGACAAACTTACGTGCACATGGAACCAGTCGACGCCATAGTTCTCGATTGCAAATACATGTCGACGTTTACTTTCTGGCAACGGTAAAAATTAAAAACTGGAGCTCGCTACTGCTCTTCTGTGCGTTTTTGCTGCTCTTTAATACAATTTGATCTTGTTTTGTACATAACTACACTATATCTGCGTATTGATGTAATCTTACTGATCTGATAAAATATACAATGCCAAATTCCTACACACGTTCTACTGTCAAAGAGAAACAAGCCGTTTCAACGCCTTCGTTCTCTCAGCTCGTTGAACAAACCGGCTACCCTTTGAGCGTCACAACGAACACTGACTAAGCGCAGTTGTAGTAGGCCATCTCGACCGTTTGAAAAAAGCAGAAATGGCGACTTAAAAATGCTCTAACCACCCTTTTTTAACGCAAATTGAATCGAAATAATTAACTGACCGGGTTTGATACAAAATTTGCAATATTTCTTTTCATGACTTGACATTTCTTACCCGAACTTTCTCAACTTATGAGTGAAAAAAGTAATGAATTCTGGATCTCGGCGTACTGTTTGAGATACCGGTTGTTTACGAACATGGCGCAACTATCGAAGCATTTACAAGAAATAAGGCGAGGAGTTAAAGTAAGCGGATTACTGTTTCGTTTTTGTGCGCCACCGATACAAACAGTTGCTTTGAAATGCTGATTTGTCAGACAGGATCCTACCGGTGAAACGGGCAATGGCGGAAATTAACTTGCATGAGGGAAGGACACTTTGCAGACGTGTTTGAAGACGCTTCACGGGAAGGGCATGAATAGAAAATGGCGACAATGGTACAGTCTGTTCCATGACGTCATACATTTAACGTATTAGAGGTTGAACTGCGCGTGCGTGAATTTGATATGATTACAAATGAGCGAGGGTTGCCGCCATGTTTGTTATAATAACAACGTTTTACAAACCGGAAGTAACGCTTGTGATTTCTCAATGTATTTCTATAAGAAGAAACAATTGGGTTTCCTAGTTAACTAATAACTCTTGATATTTCTTATACAAAGAGTACAACGTTTGTGTCTTCAAACAGAAACTTATCGGTTCCGAGTTAAATATCCCAACTTGATAACCATGTTTTCTAAATATGATATTCATATTGGTATACAAAACAACAACAACAATAAAAATCAAAAAAATGATAACATCTCTAAAAAGTTTAAATTTGAACATTTTCGTTTTCAAGTTGAACATAGACGAATTACGTTTTTGATATAGATATGGGGAATTTATTTTATTAAAATACGACTAAATATAACACTTCATGTTCATTATACAATAGCTAACATCTATAAAATGTTGACCTCGATTAGGTATTATCAGGCCCGGTGCTAGGAACCGCGGGGCCCAATTAGAAATGTGATGGCGGGGCCCCTACTCTTCATAGCAAAATTTATGGGTGTTTATATATCATAAAATACATACAAGTACATACAAACTACAAACATAGACATTTAAGGTAATGTGGATGCTAATTTACGATATATTGTTTTACTTCCAAACATATATATTGTTTAGCAACCATATTCCTTATGACGTAACAGGCAGACACAGAAATATAAATTTGACTTAGTCACGATTAGTGTTCCTTAATAGAGATGTTCATTAAGGGACACTAGTCACGATGCATAACAAATTGATATTATGAGAAAGAATATTATTTCACTTTTTTATTTTACGTTTCAGTAGTATTTTAAACCTCGTAATACAGAAAGACCCCCGCTAGCGCGGGGCCCCTTCAATGTGCGGGGCCCAATTTGATCTAATCGGTCAAATCGGCCTAAAACCGGCCCTGGGTATTATCTTTCTCTCTGTTTGCGTGAAAATGGTTAAATGTGTGTATTGGTTTCCTTCATATTTGTTCTTTTAAAATTTTCAATTCATTTTTGAGTATTTTTAAAACATATAAGTTTTATGTTATACTTTTTCATTTCTTTAAAATTCAAATTAAAACGTGCTTCTAGTTCTGATATATAGAAAAACAATAAATCGTGATAATGGCTACCAAATGCCTAAATGCGGGGAAACGGCTGTCGTGCTTTTATTCTCGAGAGATAACAATAGGATTAAAAAGTTAAGAAATTGTAGTTCATGATCTTAATTTGTCTTTTATTATATAATGGCGTAGAAAATATAAAACTTTAAAAGGTGGTATTAACATCGCAAGGTGATAAAACCGTTTAGCAGCGTAGGCACAAGTTAAGTCGCATACAAAACCGACAATGAATTTAGGTCAAATTCCCCGAGAGAAATTCAACTAAAAAGCATCATGGCACGATACAATTTTTTTGTTATTTTTTTATTTATTTTAATAAAGGGCAAAATGCAAATAATTACAAAATTCGTTTGTTTCTGCAAGCAGAAACTAATGGGTTCTCCCGAGTTACCAATCCAAACTTAATATCCATGTTTCTGAATTAAGTATTCAAGTTATAAATTTAATATTTTAACGGATTTCCCGTGATGCTGTTTGTAGGGTCCTTTTGACCTTTTCCCAGATTAATTTAGTTTACCTACAAATTTCCTTACACTTTAAAGTAAATAATCTTTAACAATTTTGACATTTCTGCTGTTATAGAATAACTGGTGCCAAACACTTTTGATGTTTTGAATTTGGCGGATAAACCATTTCTACTATTGGGGTCACCCGTCTTATTTTTCATTAATTTATAACGAAAATCAATAAAATAAGGTTTAAGAGGGTAAGGATTGCATAATATGACTTTATCGTCAATAGTTACTTTAGTTCTCTTCATCTTAGTTTGGCATATATGCATTGACGTTTTCCCAATTCTTCGGTTATAAAAATAAATAGTGCTTTGTTTTCACATGAATAGAACAATAAGCACACTTATCCGTATACCCTAAAACAGGCATGGGCAACCCCTGGTACGCGTGCCGAACTTGGCACACGAGCTCGTATTTCTGGCAGGCTAGGCCAAGGAAATTATATTCTTTTCTTCAAAGATAATAACTTAAAAGTTGTTTTATTATTTCAGCTTTGACCTCGTGCATAAAATGTTTATTACCGTAAGACGTAAGTTATGAAGTAAAGATTTGATTATTTATTACCGTGTTGTTGTTACTTAACAAAGACCAGAGAGTACAACAATCCGCTTGCAAATTTCGCAACCTGCTGCCACAGACGAAGGATCGGACGTGAGATAACTTTGTACTTTTCAGACAAGCAGATGTAGTTAATGTAGTTAATATCAGTTAACCTTTGCATCCTAATTTACTTTTGTTAGCAATTTGAGATACAAAATGTTGTAAGGCTAAACATAATGTACCATGTACCGGTAAGGTCATTCGGTATCGGTAAAGGTCATACATGCATATTTCGGCAAGTAAAAAAATTAAATAATTTTTTCACAACAGGCACCTTTAAGAATGAAAAAGAAATATATTCTCACGAATTGTTAGTTGGCACACGAAAGGTTTTCGCCATTTTAGCCGATTTAGGTACCCAGGCCGAGAAAGGTTGCCCACTCCTGCCGTAGAACAAAACTGCGAATTGTTGTTTAGCCTTTTAGCTCTGAGGTTCGACTTTATTAAACGATTGAAGTTTTGTTACTGGCCCAATTAGTTTGCTGTTTGACAAAGGGTTTACCTTGCCCACGAGAAAGCTTTTGAACACTATTTTTGTTTTGGTCATTTTTTGCATGATATTGTGTATTTACCAGCGTCGTTCGGTCAGCAACTCAAACCGCGTCTTTTTCCCAACTCTTTGGTGTTGACCTAATCATGGGTCCCATTTGGAAAAATGGGACACATATTGTTTTTGTCCGTTTTTTTTTCGTTTTTTTTTCATCAAACTCTTGACAGGCATGGCTTGTGTACCCAATATCTACCAAAAAGGGTAATGGAATCTTAATCACACTTGGTAATTTGTTAGACAACATAGTCTAGATATGCAGAAACCATAAATTTGGGTGATAAATCTTGGGGAAACCCAGGGACGTTAAAAACCAAAACGGTTTTTCTTTCTAAAAAATTAGCTTATTTGGGCATAGCGCTTGAACGATTAAATTTGGTGGAATATAAGTTCATTAGCAACTACTTCACCACTTAGAAGAAAGAAAAAAAATTACCCTGGGAAAAACCCTAAAAATAAAGATTTATTCCTAAACCATGATTGTGACAGGTATGATTTGTGGACCAGTCATCCACCAAAAGGGGTAATAGAATCGCAATAAAACTTTGTCATTTGTTTGACAACATGGTCCAGATATGCAGAATCTAAAATTTTGGGTGATAAATCCAGGGGAATTCCCTTGGGACATTAAAAACCAAAACAGTATTTTGTTCTAAAAAAATGGCTTTTTTTGGGTGTAGCGCTAGAATGGCTGCTCCAAATTTAATCAGATTTGGTGGAATGTAAGTGCATTAGCTACTAATTTAACTATTGAAAGAAATAAAAAATTATCTAGGGAAATATCTCAAAAACTAAAAGTTTGTCCTTAAATCATAATTTGACAGGCATGCCATGTCACCCCGATATGTACCAAAAGGACTACTAGGATCGCAATAAAAATTGTGAGTTATGAGACAATATGGCTAAGATATGCAGAATCCAAAATTTTGGGTCATAAATCCAGGGGAATTCCCCCCGGTACGTTAAAAACCAAAACGGTATTTTTTTCTAAAATTAGTTTTTTGGGGTATAACGCTAGAACACGGCTGCTCCATTTTCAATCAGATTTGATGAAATGTAAGTGCATTAGCCACTGATTTAACTCTTAGAAGAAATAAAAAAATATTTAGGGAAATACCCTAAAAAATAAGATTTTGTTCTTAAATATCGATAGTGACAGGCATGCCATATTGCCCCGACATCTCCAACAAAGAATCGTCAAATCGGATTATGACTTTAAAAATTGTTAGATAACATGACCAAGATATGTCAACACAGAAATTTATGTACTGAACCCAGGGGAATTTCCCGAAGCCATGAAAAACTAAAGCGGGCTGTTTGGGGAATTTAGCTTTATTTCAATACAGTGCTTGCTTGACAACAGGCTTTAATTTGAAACATTCGTCGTAAAATGTTAGTAAATCTTACACGAATATTCTTTTTCTAACTACGTTTGGTTTAATAACTATGGGACCCATCCGTTTATGCTTGCAGAAACAAAACTATTGCAGTCCGTTTAAAACTTTCTGGACTTTTGAAAAACATGGACCTGGCGTGCACATATCTCACAATAAATATGTTGGGTAATGAACATGGATAATAAGATTGTTACCTCAGACACCCATGCGTTTATGCTCGCAGTAACAAACTACAACATCGGTGTATAAAATACAAACTGTGGTTAGGGACCCTGTAGCATGAATATATGGCATACAACATGTGGTTTACAAATAGTGGTGGTTAAACACGTGGTTGACACTCACTAGTTATTTTTATGTGGTTTATATAGTTCTGTTCGTTATCTTTTACATCGTGATTCTGTTGTAGTTTTTGGTAATATTGCAAGTTGATGTCTCTATGTTGGTGGCATTGTATTAAACTAAACATTGATAACAAGTTCGAATATATTACTCAAGGAATGATCAATTAAGGGTTGAAAAAGAAAAAAAAAACTAACATGCTGGTTAAACCTGTGAGGAATGTTTCATAACATGATGATTAACATGTACGAATCTGACAAGAATAAATAGGTTTTAACTTGCATTGCACGGGTCGCTTTACCGAAACAATTTCTTTTTCAGGCTTGGTGTAATAATTTTGTTAAACATTCATTTGTCCGCCCGGTTGGTCTAACGGTTAAGTGCGTCGCCTTTCAATCGAAAGGTTGCAGGTGCGAAACTGATCGCTAGCTAGTTGGTTGTGTCCTTGGGCAAGGCACTTTACGGACATTGCCTGAACTCAGCGGATTAATGGGTTCTACTTAATTGAAGGAACGTGTCTATCATATACAACACACTGCAATAGCTCCGGTAACCCGACGATGGGCGCGAGGTGATCTGACGATTGCCCGTGTGATAACCCCCTTGGTTTTCCCATACACGGGGATAAAGATGAATATCCTATCCTATCCTATCCTATTTTTCCAAATTTAATTTATATATTGTTATTTTTAATGTGGGTTTGTCTGCCACTTCTAAATATACCGAAAGTAAACAGGTAATTAGTTTTTAGACAAGTTTTAACGACTGTCGTTTCGTCGGCGTTTTCCGTTTTCCGAAATATTAAAAGTGTTTTTTTTTTATCATGCAAACAAAAACTAAACTGAACTAGAGAGTGTCAACCACGTGTTTAACCACCACTATTTGTAAAACACATGTTGTATGACATATATTCATGCTACTGCTGCAGGGTCCCTAACCACATTTTGTATTTTATACAATGAGTATGTAGTTTGTGTTTCTGCAAGCATAAACACATGGGTCCCATAGTGATCAAACCAAACTTCTTCTCTATGTGTAGGTAAAAAAAGAACAATCGTGTTAGATTTACGAAAGATTCACCACAAATGTTTTAAATTAAAGCTTTTTTTTCAAGTGTTGTATTAAAATGAAGCAAAATTCCTAAAACAGCCCGATTTAGATTTTGATGGGTTCGGGAAATTCCCCATGGGCTTAGTACATAGGGTTTCTGTTTTTACATATGTGGGGTGGGGCTAACGATTTAGCATTTCACCAAATCTGATCAAATTAAGAGCAGCCGTTCAAACGCTATGGCCCCGAAAAGCTATTTTTTTAAGAAATATAACCCGTTTTGGGATTTTAACGTCTCAGGGGAATTCCCCTAGATTTATCACCCACAATTTTTCTACTGCGTATTTATACCATGTTGTCTAACAAATGACCAAGTTTTGTTACTATTCCATTATTCCTTCTGGTAGATGTCAGGGCGTCATGCCATGCCTGTCACAATCAGGATTTGAGAACAAAATCTTTTTAGGGTATTTCCCTAAATAAGTTTTTTTTAATTGTTAATTAGTAGGTCATGCACTCACATTTCACCAAATCTGAATCAGATTGAAGCAGCCGTTTAAGCGCCATGCCCAAAAAAGCTACTTTTTTAGAAAAAATACCGTTTTGGTGTTTAACGCCCCCGGGGAATTTCCCTAAATTTATCACCCAAAATTTTGGTTTCTGTATATCTAGACCATGTTGTCTAACAAATACCAAAGTTTAATTGCGATTCCATTTTTCCTTCCGGTAGATGTCGGGGCGACATGGCGTGCTTGTCACAATCATGATTTGAAAACAAACTGTTATTTTTTAGGGTATTTCCCTAGGTAATTTTTTTATTTCTTTTAAGTGTTAAATCAGTTACTAATGCACTTACATTCCACCAAATCTGATTCAAATTGGAGCAGCCGTTCAAGCGCTATGGCCTAAAAAGCTAATTTTTTAGAAAAAAATGACCGTTTTGGTTTTTAACGTCCAAGGGGAATTCCCCTAAATTTATTACCCAAAATTTTGGTTTCTGCATATCTAGGCCATTTTGTCTAACAAATCACCAAGTTTCATTGCGATTCCATTATTCCTTCTGGTAGATGTCGGGGCGCCATGCCATGTCTGTCAAGCGTTTGACGAAGAAAAAAAAAACGAAAAAAAAAACGGACAAAAACAATGTGTGTCCCATTTTTTCAAATGGGACCCATAACTAGTTTGGTTTGTTAAATCAGGGGCCCATACGTATGTAACTAGTGCGGTAAGGAGATCTTGTTAAACTTGCGATGTTTCCTATATATATTTTGATTGTCGTCGTAAAACTATCTCGTATATTTGACGAGCAGTGCAATGGGCAAGTAGTGTCTTTTAACTTCAGTACGTTAACTTTAACAGTAGCCACTAAAACACTTGTTCTGTCCCTTGGTTTCAACATTTAATTCATATTTCAGCTTTTGGTTTATTAATGCTGTTGTTAGTTACGAAGTCGGTATGTTGTCGAGTTAGTTCTTTTTATGAAACGCGGTATATAAAGTACACAATTACGTGTCTGTGGGGGCAATTACAAAGCCAACAGAGGTAACGATTTAATTGTTCCAAGGCAATTGCTTTTTACCCTTAACAAGCAGAGAACAATCTTTTCAATTGCATCCCAAAAAGCAACCAATTAAACAAGCATATGCTGACGCTGTCGTTACACAGGTTTGAACTACTGCTATACATTCCACACGATTATTTTGGTGAAAATTGTATGACTTACATGGCTATAAAATTGCTTGCATAGAAAAACATTAATATACTATACATGATATATATATGTGTGTTACTCATAGTATTTGTCCATAACTACTAAAAAGTTAAAACGAAATCTTACATACAGCATAATTAATAAAATATAAGACAATTTAAACACCTAAATCCTGAAATTTAGGATTTAGAAATGGAAAAATAATCTACCAGAGCATCTCTTAATTTATAGTAATCCTCTTTGCAGTTGTAAATATTGGCGGATAAACGTAGCACCACTTCACCCATAACGTCTAAGAAACCAACAGTCATTCCATTGTACTTTTCAAGAAACACCTCAATTAATTCATTTCCAGAAAGAGCTCTGTAGAAAACAAACGTGCATTCAAGTTTAAACAACACTGCTTTAACCTCTGGGACTTATTGCAATATAAATATTAAAATAAAATCTGTCATATACGACATACTATAGTTATCATATATAATATTGCTTAGGTTTGTCGGCCACATTGGTTATATGTAATATTTGTATCCTTTTCTTTTGATGACATATTTTAACGACTGTTCGTTTCGATCTTTACCCTGTAAGTATGCCATGATTGTTTTCATTTGCTGTTTTTAATACTAGGGCAATATAACTAAATTAAACTAATTATCCTTGCCCACTTTTGAAGATGAAGAGAATCAAATATTCATGATTATCTTGGTATAAAAAGGACAATCGTCAAATTTTCTTGTACCCAGTGTGGAACTATTGCAATGTATTAATTGTATAAGAGACATACAGGTTTTCTTAAATCCATTACAACATAGGGTTAAGGCAAATTCTACTACGTGACTTTCCCAACTGGTTAAACTGAAGAGTATATAATTAGACCTTAAAAACAAAATAATTTACACTGACTTTCCAGGTTGCTCAGGTAAGTGAAGAACAGCCATATTAGGAGCTCTCATTGATGAGGGAATCTCCAGAGGTTTTGTGCCCAAAGCATCACACAGCATTGATTGAGCCCATGTCACCAAACTACTGTTGTATTCAGTGATTGCTTCCTGAAAAAAAAATGGAATTAAATAATTTTTAGCAGAAATATGTTTGTTTACCTTAAACTAGGTTGTTATTTCTACTATAACTCGCATGGGCCAGATTAAACAGTACAATGGACCCAAGTGTTGCAACATCTCATGGCCAGTTGGGAACAACTGCATTATAATGTAATAGCTGTGGCAAAATATAATTCTAATAAATGCAAAAGTTTTATGTGGTCTTTGCACTTATTCAATTTAGTAATAAACATGATTACTACCATTATGTTTAAAACTAACAAAATTGAACATATTAAAAGTTATAAATATAAAACCTCTTCATGCTGGTAGAAACTGAAAAAAGAATACAAACAACATCATGTAGTTTACACAGCAGACAACACTGATAGTATTTGAATATACAAAACAGACAAACCAATCCCCCAACATCGTTATAGAACTGATGCGCGGTGGCAAGAGTAAACTGAGAAGAAGTGTCACGAGTTCCCCAGTAACAAAATCGATGATGCATTGAGAGGTCACTGTAGTTTGATGTCACCAACGGTCGTATTTGATTCTTGTGTTTTGGGGAGACCCAGAGTAACCCACAGGAGCGAAATGTATAATACCACTTGTGGAGATTTCCTGGAAAACCACGATTTTTAAAAGAGCTAAATGTGATAGAAATTATTGGTCGCCTTTATCATATTTATTATATTAAAATCCAACAGATTTAGTCTGGTGGTTTAGTGCTCCAGCCAAAGGGATGTAGGTAAGAAACTGGTCGCCAGCTAGTCAGTTGTGTCCTTGGGCAATCCACATAACGGACATTGCCTGAACCCAGCGGATTAATGGGTTCTACTAAATTAAAGGAACGTGTCTATCATATACAACACACTACAATAGCTCCGGAAACCCGACGATGGGCGCGAGGTGATCTGACGATTGCCCGTGTGTTAACCCCCTTGGTTTTCCCATTCACGGGGATAAAGATGAATAATCTATCCTATCCCATCCTTTCCCATACACAGGGATAAACATGAATTTCTTCCCCTTATCCCCCCTCCTAAAATTTCATATCACTGTAATCATAATGAAAAACCTCCAGCAATATAACTAACTCATCTATATCTTAGTCCTTGTGAATACATATGAAGTAAGGAAAAGTTAATAATGTTTTTTTGTATATATTTCTTTTGAAAAATACCATATTTTTGACCAAATAGTTAGAAAATAAACAACATCTGTATAAATTACCAAAGGTCCATAAATGGAGCCAAAGGTCCGAGCTATACAAAAATTGGTCTTCTTGACGTAAACCGTTCGGCTTTATTACTTGCGTCAAATAATTGGTGAAACAAATGTTATATTCCAACGGTTGTATGTTTGCGTTTAGGATAAGTCATTGTGTAATTACGCAGTAGCGCTTGATCTTTATAGGCCTATAAACTAAAAAGCAGTGGCGTTTTAAGAAAACTTTCAAGGTTGTGGTCTTGTTTATTAATCTTGGAAGGTACAAACTAAATTTTGTGCGCATGTGCGCAAAAATTATTTGGGGGCGATTTGAACAGCTCTACAATTCCCATAATAATGACTAGTAAATCGTTTTTTTACATATTCCAAAGATATGGGTGAAACAAACTTCACAAAAAGGTTTACTCCAATTCTGTGACAACTATACGCAAACGTAAGAAATGTACTAGTTGACATTATATTGCGTTTCATTCAGTTTTAGCTGTGGTGCTTTACAGTCAATTAAACCTTAATAAACAAGGAATATGACACATGAGTCACCAAAAAGATACACACAACTACTTCTTTTTGACCAGGTACAAGTTGGACCGGGACCAAAATATTGTTACATACACAAAATAAAGTTAAAGAAAACAGATAAGCTTTCCTAACTGTCATAAATACCCCCACTTCCTAAGGCACCCCGGGCACCCCTTTTTCGACGACCATGTTAGTTAATGTGCCACCAAACACTTTCTTATGAGTTGTGATATTAATTTACACTTGGAAAATGCTAAAGAAACAAAGCGATTGCTATTTCTACTGCAGTATCATGCGTTATGATATTTTGCAAGGTTTAAAAAAGGGTTACATATTTCTTAATGACAATGCAAATTAAAAAAAAATGTTTTTTTTGTACATTTCGTGTTTTAGAGATTTCTTTTATCATTAAAATACTTACCAACATAAAAATCTGGGTTAATTTTTTTAATATCCAGTTGTAGTTGGCCAGGGACATGAGCCCCATCAATCAGTGTCAGAACATCACGTTGACGACAAATCTCAACTATTTTCTCAACAGGAAGTTTCAACGCAGTTGGACTTGTAATGTGGTCTGTGAAAATGTTGGCAAAGTAAATGGAATGCATAGGAGTAGAGAACACTAAAGTCTTTTTTATATAAGGTGAAGTAAAACATTTCACATCCAAAGTCTAGGTGGAAGTGATTATAAGGCAAGATTTATTAAAATTAACACGTCTGCACCACAGTGTAATAAAAAAACATCTTTAATCATGTATTTTTTTAAATCCACTATGATGACTAAAACACCGACACAAGTAGCAACTCATTTTTTAATAATGCAATGCTTAGTTTACTTACCCATTATAGCAATTTTAACATTTGGATATTGATCCAAATAACTTTCATATAAATTAACAATTTCTTGTTCATCAGCAATAGGAAACTTAATCGGTACATATCGTGTCCTTATACCTTAAAACACAAAATTAAAAAATTAAAGCATATCTTGTACATAGACCCCAGTGGTATTTACTGAAATTGGAGATGTTAGAAAAAAGGCACTTAAAATTTATAGAATGTGTTCATAATTACAGTGGCTACAAGTTTACCAATAGCACTATTATACAGTAGAATTAATTAAACATTACACAAAGCATCTGTAAAATGTGTTTGGTGACACTCCCGGAAAAAATGGCAGGCCTAAGGTTAAAGGTAATCACCTGAAGTTGATTCCATTTCCTCAGCTGTATTTTTGACTGCTAGATATGAATGAGAGTTCATTAGAATTTCACCATCTTTACCAAAATCCAATGACTTTAAAACACAATTTGTTCCTAAATGAAACAAAAAGTAGGGTATAACAGTTACACTTTTTTATTTTAGAAGCAGTTTAAATGCCTTAGGGTAAGCAACTTTCAAGTTACCTTCAGTTGCATTATTTAAAATAAAAGTGTCATCCACATGAGCTCCAATAAGATTTGCAGCAATTTTCACGGACTCCATGTAATACTTCATCATATTAACACGAAACCAGATGTCAGGCTGACTTTCCTGTTCTTTTATTAACCTAAAAAATAATATTTAGGTAGGTAAAGCTATATTTGCAAAATATAACTTAAATAGTGAAGTATTGTCTGTTAAATTGAATGAAAAAATGAAAGATCATTTACACTTAACATACATAGTATTACAAAATGTATACTTACTCAAATTTCTTTTCCATCACTGGTTGAGGAGAGAGTCCGTAGGCCCCATGGTTAACCATTACATATCTACTGCTTTGCCTAAACACGTCTCTCATTTCCAGGGAACCAAACGTAAAACTGGAATATTGCTCTTCCTTGGCCATTTTTAAAAACGTTGCAAAATCCTTTAGAGTGATCACAGGCTTTATCACCATTGACAAAGAAGCTGTCTGAAAAACAGTGTTAATAAGACCATTATTTGAGTGGATAATGGGTAATTACAGCTTATTGTACACAAACAAGTAAGGACCCTTCACAAAAAAATAGGATATTCAGGACTTTCGTTTAACGGAAAACACTGATTATCCTAAGGAAAATTGCCAGAATACTGGAGAGTTTTTTTTATTATAATTAAGTACAGTACCGGTACCAGGAAATGCATTATGAAATATGATTAAGACATTTTTTTCTATTTTAGTTGAACTGATTAATCCAGGGGTTTCCAAGCTTTTCTTAGGACAACCCCAAAGACAACTTTCAAGTGTCCAGTACGACCGACCGCAGGTCAATATGTATTGTTTCGCCATCTAGGGATGTATGATGTTTGAATGCTTAATAGACATTATAAAAATTCGACTAATTAATAGCCTTTATATGCTATTTTGATTATAGAATCGGAAAAGCCTAATCTACTCTTTCAGCTATATTCCATTATACCTGTTTGTGACCCCACCTACTTATCACTCTGACCCATTTGGGATCGCAAATCCCTGGTTTAGGAACCTCTGAATTAATCCATTGGGTTTAGGCGATGTCAAAGAGAGGCTTAACCACGACACAACCGACTACGCTAGCAGCTGGTTTTGATCAAACAAGTTTCGGTTCAAGGCCGACTCACTAATACTCACTGTATATGGGTTCGGGGACTTTTCTAGGACCCTAGGATCGAGAAAGTTCAAGGTACTTTTAGACTAAAGAGCGACTAAAGTGAATCATAGACCTGGCTACATATTATAAGGCCTTACAACCAACATTCTGATACACTAGGCTTGCTTTAATGTTAGTTTTAACATTTTTATGTATCATTAGGTTTTAACCATATTATTATTCAAATATGGTAATATAAACACTATACAGCATTATGCTGCTTGGATGCCTTTAGCTAGCTATGCCAACTTTATTACTAATGTTTAATGGGACCGGTTTCTAGTTGCTTAGCACAAATAAATTTATATTCGGACCAGATAGTGCAGCTTGCGTGGCACGCAGTTACGTGAGGCTGCTAGGATTTATATAACAAATTTTATGTGAAAGTGTGAAGTAGAAAGATAATAACAATTTAATAAATGTAGAATTTAGAAAGAAAAACCCTATATATTTGTAGCACGAAGATAATTGGCCTCGCACAAACTGTTTTTTTGTCAAACCAATAACCAACCCCTATATAGGCCAAAATACATACATTCGTTAAAGGACCTCTATGTGTTTGGTTTAATCAAACTGGAAACTTTCTCTGTAGGTAGTTTCCCACGTATGGATGATCAAAAAGCGATATACCTCATACACATATTATGGATGATAAAGATTTGTTTTTAGGATAGGATAGGATATTTCGGGCCCATCGTCGGGTTACTGGAGCTATTGCAGGGTGTTGTGTATGATTCACATGTCCTTCAATTCCATTAATCCGCTGGGTTCAGGCAATTTTCGTTAAGTGCCTTGCCCAAGGACACAATCAACTTGCTAGCGACCAGTTCAGAACCTGCAACGTTTCGGTTGAAAAGGCTTCACACTAAACCGCCAGACTAACTGGTCAGACAAAATTTTAATACATGCCCTGGTAAAAGTAGTCAATAGCCTATGACCTTTATTAGAACAAAGTAGTAGGAAAGGAATATATCAACAAAACTACAAACCGCAGTTTAATGGTACATAATTTATTATTGTTATCTCTGTGAAAGGCAAAATGCAAAAGGTGTTATCACGTGGGCAATCGTCAGATTACCTGCGACGACTGTCGAGTACTAGAGCTATAGCATATGTTATAATTGGGCTCATTGGCACAAAAGTTTAAATCCATGCATTTAGTATTTAGTCTCCCTGCTAACCCACTCTTGAGTAAGCACCTGTGACAACTTCTATTAGTGTGCATATTAACAATCGGTAATCGTTGACAATTGACAATCAATAATCTGTGTTCGACTACCAAACTTTTAAAACTGCACTTCAATAATCGATCTCCGTTGAAGTAATCACGCTTTATGATTAAGAAGTTATTTTAATTTTAGTATCGGTACAATCCATTAATTCACTGTTTCTGAGCTATAGTTACCAAATACTTTGCCCAAAGATACCGACAAGCCAGCTACCGTTCTATGTTATTTTCCGATAGCAATGAATACAAGCTTGAATTTTCTCCATTTAAAATGATCTTGTTTTTATATGGTTAATCTATACTGTAGTCATTATCAAAAAACAGTAAAAACAATTAAATAATGGAATTTGGGTCAAGACAAATAAGAGATTTGTTTCACCAAACTGATGATGTGGTCATGCTTAATCATGGGGCTTATGGTCTGTCTCCGAAACCTATTGTTCAAAGGCGACTAGAGTAAGTATGTTAGCAAGCAAATGCAGTCTCTAATCGACTAATTGTTTATTGACATATTTATTAATGCATATTTGATTAAACAAGGATATTAGAAAAACCAAATTATTGACCATTACTTTTTCAACCTGTTTAAAAAAAACAAACAAGTTAAATTAGTTTCTAGTGTGCATTGTACCACCAGTTTTATTATGTGGACACGGGCAAAATTTTGTTTTTGTAGATTAATCAATGAACAGGAAAGTCACAGTGATTCTTGGTTTCGTGTTAATATGATGAAGTATTACATGGAGTCTGTAAAAATTGCTGCAAATCTCATTGGAGCTCATGTGGATGACACTTTTATTATTACCAACACAGCTGAAGGTTTGTCAGTGCGGTAACTTGGCCATCTGTTTAAAAAGTTTAAATATATATATATATATATATATATGGCAAATTTATGAAAATACTTAAATGTTAAGTTTTGTTTAAAAGTTAAAGTGTGGCTGCTGGGCATGATCCATATTAAATTTCAAATTTGTCTTATCTAGCTGATATTCTTACTTAGGTTAGGTACTTCTATACTTGACATTAAAGTTGCAAACAAATCAATTGAAATTGGAATTCACTTAATTTTTTTACAGGGATAAATTGTGTATTAAAGTCGCTTAAATATAAGAAAGATAGTGAGATATTATTGAATTCACATTCATACAAAG
>CH003416.1:515387-529313 GCA_000149265.1 Ciona savignyi
TATATAGTAGGTTGGTCTATGGTGCAACTGGGGATTTATTTCTGCCCCAACCCCCATCTGGCCATATGCTTGAGGTGGGTTGGCAGGGGTAATTCCCTGGGCCCCAGGTGGGTGGTGAGAGTGGGTAACGACATTAGGGGGGTATGTGTAGTAACTGGCGCCGCTTTGGACTGTAGGTATTGTACTTCCGTTGTTAGCTGTGGTGTAAAATCGGATGTTTGATTTACATTTTGTCTTCATGAAGCTCATTCAGTAATGTGATTGGGTCACCAGTTAAAACAGTAAGTCAAAACTGCATTTAAAGAACCCAACACAAAGTTTAATACCCGCTTTATAAACCACTGCAAATTTATCACCAATTGAGACCACCCCACTATCATATCCATTTGAAAAAGAATAAAAAATTTTACTGACCGGCTGTGTTTGCTGGTAGTTCAGCTGGGATAGCATCCTGCAGATGGAATATCAATTAATAAGGCAGGGAGGGAATGGTATGAAAATGTTCATTCAGGTATTAACTAGTAGAATAGTTAGCAAAATCAAATGTTGCCAGTTAATTATGTGCATGATCTACCTGGCATTTTATAGATATAATAAACAAACAAACCACCTCCAAGCCGGCTTGTTGTGCAGCATCTGTATCATGCTCTGCTGTAGGATCTGAGGAATTAACCACGTTAAGTACAATTTGTGTGAATTGGTAACAAAGTTTTGGGAGATAAAGGCACAAAAAAAGCACCATTGCAGGATAACTAAAGCAATAAAAAAATCCTCTTTTATGATTAATATTCAGCAATGGGAGAGCAACGTTCAAATTTACCTTGTGTGTTTGCGCTTTCACTAGAGACATTTATCTTATTTTCCATCTGAAATAAAAAATAAGTATAAAAATGGTGACAGCTGCTGACTCCAGTTGATTTATTTGAACATTAAGAAAAAACGTGTAGAGTTAAAATAAAATAAAAAACACCATGTGACAGGATATAAGCCAACTGAAGACCATAGTCATATTAACATACCGGTACAAGATTATCAGTTGGAGCTAAAGTCACTTCATTTCCACTTCCAACCTCCCCATCATCTCCATCCTCCTTGCACTTCTCAGTAACATCCTAAATTTAAAATATTCCAGTTTGTGTGCATTTATATTCGATGAATTATCATATTGCATAAATCAAATTGTATTTCATGCATAGACGACTACAACATGTTTTAGTTTTTACAAATTTTATGTTACTGGGAAAGTGGGCATTTAATGAATACAGGATCAATATAAAGGGTTTCTTACATTATTTTCAGGTTCATCGATATTTAAATCATTCATTTTTGAATTGAGTTCTTCTTTGTTTGATGCCGTTGATACAACAGGATTGTTTGCTGGGACTGAAACCACCTGAAATGTTGAGGTTTTAGTTAAAACGATTGCAAATTTACAAAATTATCTTGATTGCAAAACATTTTTTATGAACTTTTTTGATTTTCAAATTTTATTTGTCTTTAATTTTAGCCCGAAAGAGTCTTACCTGCACTGCGGTTGATGAAGGGTAATACACAAGTTGAACTGGGGCTGGTTGATAGGTCGGTGGGTAATACTGAAGTTGAGAGAAGTTTCCATCGCTACTTTCATCGATTTGTTGGACATTCTGTGCAAATTGGTGTTTAAGTAGGGTGGAAAGGAAAACTTTAAGATGATAAGGATGTGAACAGTGCACTAGTATAACAACAAACAATATTGAGATAAGAGTTAAAACAGTATGTCTTCAAAAAAGCATAAAATTAAAAAGTAAAAAAAGGCACCGAGGGGATATTTACAATACTCTGGAAGTTTTTGGGAAAAACTCGGCCAACTTTAAATAGATAGTATGATGTCAGTAAAAATTAAAAGATAGATGGAAAGTTAAAGTGTTTTCAAGCAGAAATTAATGATATCCATGTTCTATGTATGTTATGACTTGTTTTAATACAAAGAAATAAGGAAAACAAAGAGAAAAGTTATAATATTTCTTTAATTTCTTCACCGATTAAAACATTTAATGTTTTCACAATGAGCATAAAAAGACTAATTACATGTTTGATATAGGTTTGGGGAATTGATTTTTATTTGAATAAAACTAAATTATACCATATTTAATACACAATAGCTAAAGCCTATTAGAATAAGACCTTGATTGGCTATTTCCTTCCTACTAAATAGGAGGTGTTAATTAGCTGCTTCATACACATGGTAATATTGTATTGTAATTGATTATTGTATTATGGGAGAAATTTCTGTGTAAATTGGCAAACTTCATTCTTCTTCCACTATCTTAATAAAAATATTTTGTTTTCATCTTAAAAAAAATCTATCAAATTATATTAGTTTTAAGTTTTGGGTTGTTTTACACAAGAGGTAGTGTATTAAAATTAATAATACCATAGTGTATTATTATACGTAATGTATTTTATATTGTGGGTGATTTTCCAGGGTAAATTGGGTTAATTTAAGTTTAAATGTTTATTATTTTATACATCTACAACTTTAAAATTTAGAATAAACTATCCTTTCCTATTCAGAAATACCAAATGTCAAAAAATAATTAATACCAAACAAGCAGAAAAAAACAGCCGTCATGCTTATATTCTAGGGTCTGTAAGCAATTTCTTACGGGAGGATTTATCATAAATATGCCACTGCATATATTGCTTACACCTTTAAAAATACAGTCAATTGTTCAATTCACCATGTTAATATGAGGCAATCAAGCAGATTGATTAATGGTTACAGTGGCAGTTGAGTTTTGTCAATTTACGCAAAAAAAGGAGTAAAATCAGTATGTCTCTGTATTCGAAGGAAATCAGCATATTATAAGAAAAAATAAAAATAGCTTACTGGGTATCCGTTGCGTTGGACTGAGTTATCTCTGGAATCTACAAATGAATAAGACTGGATTTTAGATTGTGCAATATATGATTCAATGTATAGGAACCTTGCATCTAATCAAGTATGATTCTTGGTAGAGATATTCAAATATTGGGATATGTATATTTAAGCTTGCATTAAAATGATCAGGTGTTGTGTAAAATAAAATCTAAGTAAGGCTCTACAATTTGTTGAATATTTGAATCTAAACAAATTTTACAAGCTGGGTTATCTCTCTTACCTTGGCGAACAAAACAGTGGTTGTTTGCATATGGGGGTCTATGAGCTTGGTATGGGGCTGGGTAAAACTTGGTAGATCTGTGCAAAGGCTGGTAACCCATGTGCACAGGGAAGGGAGGTGTAGGGTAAGTTGGGACCATCACAGGTTTGGAAGGATAAAGAATTGGCTGACCGTCTACGGTAACATAGGGTGCACCTGAGGTATAAATTTCGATGAGAATAATGTGTCATACAATTTACAGCAAAAAATACAGAAGAACATATAATTTTTATCTTTAAACAGACAACAAGTAAATACAAATTAATTGTTAAATCATTTAATAATATGGGGAAATGACGGCAAAACAGATTCAACTGCAAATTAAGAATAGTATTAAGGCAACCATTGAAAAATTTTAAAAATATTTCAAGGCAATTTAATTAATGTGTAAATGAATATAAATGATTAAATTTAAACAGATGAACGCATACCAAAACTTTTGACTTTTATGAAAATTCATTAATGATCATAAACCTGTGCGTGGGTGAGTTAGGACTGTCCCTGGTTCAACCGTAAAGCCGATGGGAACGGCAATTATGAGTTGTGTTTGTTTAAGGTTGACAACATGGCCAGACGAGGGCAGTGTCAAGTTACTAGCATCTGCTAATTATACACGACATGCAACATTCCAGTGTTGTAACATTATCATCATAATACATCACATACAAAACATGCAATTTCACCGTTTGTGCATCAGAAGAGAGAAGGCAAGGAAGAGAGGAAGAAAGGAAAATTAAATCAGCGACTTTATGTAAAATTAGATAATAAAATTGATCATTTTTTTTATAATTTTTTAAATAACTTTTTACTTGCAAAAGAAAACCAGTCATTTTAACACTATATTTAAAAGTTTAAAACAACTTTTGAACTTCGGAACTACATAATACAATCGCTATCGATCAAAAAGTACATAGTATTTATTCTTTATATTCACCGACCTTGATATGGCGTGTACTGATGAAGATTTCCGCTGGTGTGCTGCTCGCTGCTCATTTCATTTGCTACGAACTGGTTGGTGGATGAGGTGCTGCTGGAAGGACCTACAGACGACATTGTCAGTATTAGCAATAAATTAATTACCAACTCTAAGACAATTTAGAAACTTCAATCAACCTATTTTGTCATGGGCAAAAAATGGTCATACTATTGTCCAATATTACAATTAAAAACACTTGTTAAAACCACACATATATATATATAATGAAAAATTGTTGTAAAAGTTATCACTATACAATTTCAGCAAAAAAAACACATGAAGTCTTTATTTTAAAGAAACCTTGCCCAAAAAAGTTTAAAATTAATGATTTTCTTAAATACTTCATACATAATGTTAACATAGGAACATTGTTTATATGTGTTAGGTCACATTTAGATGCGTTTACAGATTTTAATATTGGAAACCATGGGTCCAAAAATATGATGCAGTTGATAGCACTAACACCCCTGATTTGGCTCTAACGCCTACACTTACTAGTACTGCCGTTAAAGTCAGGGTTATTCCTCCGTGACAAAACCGTTATCCCTGGCCCCGGTTTAGGTTTTGGACTTGATGCTGCGTTCTCACTTTGTGGAAGTGGGGATGCACTATTGTCTCTCAACGACATTTGATCTAAAATAAAGGTGCAATGTCATTAGTGGTTTTAATGAGTTTCCGATTCAAATATATAAGTACCAGTTAAATGCTTACATGATTTAAAGGTGTTGTCAGATCAATTTTTAGTCTCATATTGCTGATATGCAATAAGAACTGGATGCCGGGTTTTTATTTGGGCGATATAGATGGAGCTATAATCACTACTAAAGTACTACCATATAAGATGTAAACCATTTGCCCAGATAATGCGGGTATCAAACTAATTTGTAAGCTTATGTTTGTGTAATAATGTTCATACATTTAGTTTTAACATATTGCCTACAGATCTTAAACTACAAGTGTATAATTCATATTTTTGAGTTTCTGAATTGGTGGTTATACTGTCACTATGATGAAGTAGCTTATATTGTACATAATGTTCAATATAACAACCTGAGCTCTCCCATTGCTTCTTTGTCCACAGCTCTCGCACTCTTGATTTATCTCCACCCTGCTCGTTCAGCTAAATGAATGAAGTAATTATTTATAGGATGAGAAGCAAATCTTCAGAGCACAGACAAAGGCAACATATGCCTTTGGCCACATTTTGCCTCTTTTATTTATGATTGATGCGTAACAAAGTCAGTGAATCACATTTAATCTTTCTACCGACTTGGTGCAGCCTAACATAGCTGAGATGTTATATGTTAAATAAAAACGATCCTACTTAGCCAAGTTTTACCAACCTATTTTGTCCCAAATTCCAGTATTGGCTAATGTTATTCCTAACAAATTAAATATATGAATCTTAACCTTTATTTAAATGTCCAGACAATAACATTGACATGTTGGCCATTCCACAGATTATGGCATTTTAAAAAATGAATGGCACATAATATCATGGTGACCTGAGCAGGTTAATAGTGTTGATTTAAGGTCATAGGAAGTCTATTGTGTACATGCCATTTCATCATTGTAATGGTACTATTTGTCAATTTGTCTCTTACATCCAGTTAAACATAAAGGAAGTATACCAGTGCACTCACAATATTCAAAGTAAAAATTAGCTTAAAATTGCCATGATAAAAATAAATAAAGACAAATTATATAGAAACCTCGTCTTCGTTAAATATCCGAGCCCGGATTTTCTCATAGTTTACTTCTCTTTCCTCGAATGAACGTTGCTTCAATGTTTTCCAGCTTTTATGTGGTTCCGGCTGAATTAAGATTTTTTATTTCACATATGCAGTGCTGGACACAATCAACTGGTAACCAGTTTTTATCCGGAAACCCTTCGGCTAAAACGCACTAACCACGTAAGTTATCGCACTAACCAACCAAGTTAAGCATCATCACCAAAACACACTTTTTTACAAAAATAAATAATAAAATATTTACAACCAACCTTGAAATGTTCAAAACTCTGACAGTTTTTCATCCTCTTCAATATTGATCTTCTTCTCATATCTTCATCTCGAGCATTGCACAACTCCACATCATAAGCATAATCACTGAACTTCTTTTCAGGCCTGAGAGACAAAAAATAATGGTCATTTAATTAGCATACTGGCATTGAAACTTAGTTACTACCTAAAAACTACATTTGCCAAAGTTTGGCAGTCTTAATAATAAACAACGATCGTTTCTTGACACATTAAATTATTTTGATAAAACTTTGATTTCGAAAGAAGAATTTACATTTCTATTTTATAAATATTAACTAATAATCCTACAATAAGAGACATAACTTACATTCTGGTATACGGAGTCTTGTTAATAATCACAGACTTCCCCTTAGCATCAATGTTATGATCTAAGCCAAAATATGCAGCGACTCGATGTACCAACATTCTGTGGTACGATGTCATTTCAGGAAACTTCATGAATCCAATGCTGTAATATAGTGATATAAGTGTTCATAAGTGGTATATTCAATGTACAATCAGTCATGTTAGACTCTAGACTGAGTGGTAACAGTTGTAGGTAGAGTAGATCTTCGAACTGTAAAGGTAAACTTTCAAAAACTGCTTTCATGGGTAACATATCAGATACACAGCCATCACTTTTTCAGGTGTAGCATAGTTGTAGAGGTCAATAAGCTGATTATGTTTTTGTTTTTTAATATCTTAACCCCTTTTATTCATTATGTTTATTAATTCTGATATTAAAACTGTTTTCCCGAAAATCTATGGTCAGGTCACAACTTTGCCTTTGATTTTAATTTTGAGACGAACATGAACCGCTGCCACCTCAAACCGTGGACCAGTTGTTGCAACCTTAATAAGCTAGTGGCACCATATTTGTATATTTATAGCAGTTATGGTTGCTATAATAGTCCTTATTTAACCATTCCACACATAAAGAAGCAATGACTACAAACTTGCAAAAGCTTTTAAATAAACTCTGCCTTAAAGCTTTTTTAATCAATTGATAAAATTTTATCCAATTGGTCCGATGCCTGGTCAATAGATCCATGAATATATAATTTATTGAACAAAAAGCTAACTACCACAACCTCATGCCATGATAATGCAGTTAAAATATATTCTAGAAAGCTTAACAAACATTGTTTAAAAGCAAACCATTGATCATAGCTATATAAAGAAAATTATTCTAATTCTGCATTTAACACTGCTCAGGTGAACATCCAGTAAGTTTGAACAATTCAATTAACTCCATTAGTATGCATCCAATGGCTACTTACCACGACCACTGACCAGTAATAATCTTGAACACATTAATACAGCTGATATAATTAAGACATGAATAGGGATGCACAAACTAGAATATCGAATCTTCCGGATTCGAATCCCGTAGGATTCGAATCTAAATATTACGTTTATTTCGAATATTTGGATTCGAAATAATATACATTGCACATTAAGAAACTATTAATTGCATGGAGTTCCTTTTTATTTCCATTGTACATATTGCAGCAGCGTTGATTACAACGGATATTATAAGCGCGCAGACTTCCACCGTTGCGCCGCAATGTCTGTTTTATAATAACGCAAAAAATTCCCTGCGCATTTAAATAATTATCACATTAAATCGTCTAACCGCAGCGCCGCTTTTCCAGCGGTGTTTATTGCTTTGATCGGCGGTTTGACCTAGGGTTACGTTGACCTAGATTCAATACAGGACCACTGACGACGCACTCCCGTTTTTCCCCATGTTCTTTCCATTACTAAGTATTAGCTAGAGAGAACAGTAGGCTAACATCGGTTAACGGTTAACGGTTTTTTTCTTTGATCAGTTAACCGTTATAAGAATCTGGGTTCTTGCACAGCCCTCGCAGACACATAAATATTTGGTATATTCTTTCCGTATTGTTGACGCTGAGCAGCGTATAACCATGCAATATTTCAGCGGGGGAAGTAGTTAGATTAAACACTTAAACTCCTTGCTTAATCTTTTAGCTTTGTAAATCGTTAGTATCATAGTTCTATCCCAGTTAGTTCGAGGCATAGTGCCGATTGTGACGTCATACAATTTCGCGCAACGGTAACATTTTACTGAAGTCGCCGCCTATGATTATAAGTATGTAATCACACTGGCCAAAGAGGTAGTCAGCTGAAGCAGGATTTTTTGACGATCTTGCCACTTTAACTGGAGTTTGCTTTTTAATATAGAATAGGATTCGATATTCTGGATTCGAAATAACTATTCTAGAATACCAAGATATTCTAGTTTGTGCATCCCTAGACATGAATCACACTTTCAATACACAAGCCTGTAGTATGGACAGCATATACCCATACCCACCAACCATTTTGTGCTAAAATAAAACCAAAAATTGTTCCTACGTACTCAGGGTTGTTAACGAACTGCATCATGTCGTGCTCCAACTTGAGCAAGATGCTTCTATCACGGGAATTCCCCTGCAGAGCTTTCACGAGAAACTCATGAACGTCGACACCCATTGAATCGAGACATTCTGTGCTAGAATCTGGCGGGACATATTTGTTTTGTAAATATTTTGATATAATAGAAAAAAGCAGGTTTTATTTACCCTGATAATAAATAAAAAATGATAATCACACTCTAGTCAATTTCATTTTGTTCTAGTTGTATCCTTATACTAGGCTGCCAAGATTTTTAAGTAAGAAATCTTTTTTTTAATTATTCCAATAGATATATATTTTACGTTATCAGTCTCATGGTACATGGATACTGAAAAATAAAAAGTAAAAATAGTTTTTGTTTAGTACAACTTTATCATTAGATAAACCCTACGAATCCATTCTATTAAAAGGTCATTAATGTATCAATGTTTTATATGGAAATTTAAAGCAAATCATGAAATATGTAAATGAACAAAACAGATATCGTACATTACACAGACTTTTTGCAGCTTTGTGAAATATTTACACCTTTAAATAATTAATTAAAGGTGTAATTACTTCAATGCACAGACAGCTAACTCAAGATTTTGTGCGTGTGTTTGTTTAAACTCAAGTTCTAGTGGAAAAATAAAGAATCATTAATATTCACACAACTATGATATCGTTGATGTTGATTTAGGTTTTTTGTTTTTTCCAAGTTAAGTGCTGTTATCACTCACGATATGGATTAAGTGCTGTTATTACTCACGTTTAGATAGGCTACCATTACTTTCTCCCCCATTCGAATCAAAGCTGTGTGTGTGCGACAATCTACCACTCGATGGGGTCAGTCGATCCTTGCTTGCCTGCTTCTGCAGTCGTGGAGGTTTGTCAGATTCGCGTCGGATTGAAGGACGAGGTGTCAACACGTGATCTAGAAGAGAAAAAGTTAAGAATAATTATATGGATACAATGCATCTTTACAGATATTTTTTATGAAAACTTTAAAATGTAAAAGACAAAATTTACTTTGTCCATCATAAGAATGTTCTGGAGACTCATTATTAATCCTTTGCTTCGTTGTGTCTCCGCTTTCATCATTTCCTCCATTAGGTGGTACTAAGTGGTACCGATTATTCTGCCTCGCCAGTAATGGGTAAGTTTCTTTAAGTGCCTGTAAGAATGGAAGAAATATATAAAACTAGTGCTCTGATGTTCATTTTTTCCTTATTTGTAACTAACGTGTTCAAACACGCAATTGCCTAAGATTTTTCAAAACTATTAAGTTTGTTTGTAAGCCGATTTAACCTGACAAAACTTTTAGCTATGCTACTGTCTTATATATTGTGTCAAGGAATATGCTGTCAAACAATGCAGAAAATTTTAAAAGGTACAAATATAAATTTGGCTGGTTTATTATAAAAAACAAATGCATTCTGCAACTTCCTTTAATAACAAAAATTAGGTTTAAATTTGGATTTAACTGTTTAAAATTATGTAAATCCTATTAGAATAATAAAAAAAATTAACAAATCATTTTTTGAATAGCAAGAATTAAACAACATATTAAATTCGACTTTCTTCGCGAGTGCATGTATGATAGTGGCTGGCACCTGGACTTGATTTCCATGCTGTAAAAAACTTAAATATATAATTTCCATAATTTGGATTAATGGTTTTAATTATAGAATATTCATCAAAATAAAGTCGTAAGTAAATGATCGCCTACCGGTTATACTTTAATAGGTTGTTAATCATGTGGTTAAAAAGAAACTTAAAAGTTGAATTAAAGATTTTTTTCAAATTGGTACTTTACTATAATTATCCCATTACCATAGTGATAAAGTGTGCACCTTTGTGTACATGAGATCTATGCATAAGGTCTTAAGCTGTAGACTACATCTTAATTGAGCGATAAATGAGAATAATAATAAAAATAGTAAAAATATTCTACAATCTTGACTATTTTTAAAATTTGTGATGCAAATAATCTTTGTTACAAAGCAACTACATACAAATTTGAGGTTTGATTATGATTTATTGAGGATTACACGTTTAAATCATTTTTATTTTTATCAGTACCAGAAGTATCATGTTGTTATCATATTAAAGTTTCAGCAACTTTGCCTTTCTATTTAATTAAGAAATATTTGATGGGGCTATAGAAAGCTCAGTTTTCTGTAATATATTAGTGGTCTGTTCAACCAATAATAATTACAACAAAATATTAACTACATGACCACAACACTGATGCATAACAAACATATCATAATGTTTTAGATTGTGTTTTAACATAATGATTTTCCATCATACATGGTTTATTTATTTGCAGTATGTGTATACTTTTGTACCGTTTACTACCGTTTTTAAAGTTTTCGAACCAGTCAAATAAACGATATAATTTAATAAATAACTAATACCATTAGTCGTACTGTATCGATCCTGCAACCGGTACTAAAATTTACTAACATGCATTAAATTTATACGGACAGAATTTTGTACGAAGTTGGTATTTGATTTTCATAGATATAATCACACACACCTCTATTTACTATAAGTTTGAATTGTTAAAATTGCACAAACTTCTTTGCTTTTTAAGATTTAACCCAATTATTATTTTACTAAATAAAATATACAACTTTCTATTGTTATTTAAATCCATATCCATCTCTAATATTGTTACAATTTAACACCGTGTTAGTAAAATGTCTGTGAAGTTTATATTATTTACATAAACCTTATAATAAGTTTTTCATATGGAGTGAAGTTTATTTTCTCATGACAATTGTTAATTTTTCTCAGGGTTGCAACATTATACATCGTCAATATAAAATAAAGCCATTCCCACAAATCACCAAACAATGTTTATTATTTAGGTAAAGCACCTGGAAAACTCAATGGAATATTGATTTTACTTTAAACTCAGTTTCAAAAGTCTTTTGTGTGTGTGAATAAAGGAAAACAACCAAATATCTATCTATTTTTTAATGAGTTTGGAATGCATTAAATGTGGATTACCATTCTGTTATCTATTCAAACATATAAAAAACACAAAAAGCATATTGCATAAAGTAAGTTTTAAATTGGGCAATGGAAAATGTTTAAAATAATATACACTGCACACGGCGCCGTGTCAGCAAGTCAATGTAAATGTTGGTTTAATACTTGCTACTAAATGTCAGCATTTTCTTCAGTTTATTTTTAGTGGAAAGTGTGTTTTAAGTGTTCCTAGAAACATTAATTTTATAAATCCGCAGCACAAGTTCTAAAGCATGGGAAATTATTAATAACTTTCTTGCAATCAAATGCAATGTATATTTTTCCTCACATTAAGGCAGTTTCTGTTTTAATGTCTTAATTACTTTAAATATGGTACTTAAATGATGTAAATGGGGCATTCTATCTATTTCATTAGACATAAAGGAATCAGCTATAATAGGGATTGTTGCACAAAAATACCTAAGGGTGTAACATTATGGGGAACAATGTAAACTAAGGCTTAACATAAAGAATGTAAACATCTGAATCAATGAAATCATTTCTTTGATTCTACTAAAATTAAGTGAATACATTGAAGTAAAATTAGTTTTATTAAGGATTTGATTTGAGAGTATTTTTATTTTGATAGTGCAGATCAGTATTAAAAATCACAATTAATTTTACTATCGCTATATACAATGAAAAAATTTTAACTACAGATTTAACAAAAAATATAGGGAAGGAATTCTAAGTAGATTTTAAAGATTTGTTTTAGAATACTATGAAAAAAGGAAACTAATCCTTACATATATATTATTAATTTTCGGTGTTTAATTTACTGTTGGAAGTTTTTATAAATGGTTTGAATAAAAGATGGATTTGTAGCATTTTGGTTTAACATTTATTAACACAATGAATACATTAAATACCTCTTCCTGGGTTATGGCAAACGGTGATGGAAAAACAGATTCATCATGAACAAACTCCTGCTTTTCACAGGTGTCCTCATAACTAGTAGATTTTCCTCTGGTAAGTCGCTTGCGGGAAGTCTAAATAAGATAGATTTTTTTATTAGAACTGGAGATTCTAATGAATCCGTAATATTGTCTTAATTGTAGAGATGCCTTTAGAGCAACATGCAGAATGCTGTTGAATATTCTTGAGGCATAATCATAGAGGAGCACAGGTTGCGACTTAAATGTAAGTAAAACCAAGACAAAAAAAATGTTGTGATGTGTCCCCCAAGACACCCATTTTATCAGGTCACTTTCTTCAGTGTTGTTAAACAATGCTAGCTATGACAAAAGCAATTTTACTATAATATAAAGTTATTTGTGTATGTTGTGAAACCTTTTAACTAGGGATGCACAATATAGGATAGTTAGTTATTCTAGAATATTCTAGAATAATACATTTCGAATCTAGAATTTCGAATCCTATTCTAGAATGTTTTACCATGTATTTAAATTTGCTATGCTGTGCATATATTTTCTCATTTATAGTGAATTAGCCATATGCTTTTAAACTGTGATGAGAGCAATTTATGTAGTCCAACAATATTTTACCATTACATATTTTTTAATAATATGTAACATCTCTAAACACTATCTGCCATGAGGGAGGATAATAGTCTAGTAGGTTGTTGTTGAAATGAATGGCTGAGAAAAATGCTCCCAAACACCAGACAATTTTTATTTCACCAGTTTGGTGTCAAGACTAGCTATTAATGCCCTTGCACAATTAAACATTAATTTACTATTTAACACAGTTATACCTCGGTAAAAAAATAATAAATTAATCACTACAAAATCACCTAACTAAATAACACATAGGATATAATTAAATTGAATACATAGGATGGATATCATTCATTGTGTTTATTGAAAACATAGTTGTTTAAGTGAAATATATATTGCAAATACTAACGTGTTTAGTCTGTAAATAACTCTTCCGCCTTTGGAATAATTGCGTCGTATTTAAAGGAGCGATAAACCACGTGATTACAGCCGGGCGAACCTGACCTACTTTCTTTGTGCGTGTGTGAGTTAAAAGCGCGTCTGTCCACGATGCACGTGTATGGGACGACTGATAAGATAATGTTGTTGTGCTTTAATGCAAGTTGTATTTCCGAGCTACCGCTTTAGAAAATGTATGGACGCTTTCGCACGATAGATGCACTTTCGGTATGGAGAAACGCATTATGGGTATTACATACGGATGAAGAAGCCATTTTACAATTTTGAGATTACGAATTTACTTCAATGACGATTCACCAAAAGTTTCTTATCATTGTTATCCACTGTCGCACGCTTGCTGAAACGATGCGCTGACGTCTGCATAATCGGCATCACGCGTGTTCTTGCGCGTTGGA
>CH003416.1:529475-621595 GCA_000149265.1 Ciona savignyi
TTTTGTTGTGTAAAAAATGCGAAAATAGGTTTGATTTTAAGTTTCTTCTATCATACATACATAGTACATACATATTAAATTTGTTCACAGTACCATTATTTATTTTTTGTTCATTTACCATTTATTCTCTTTAATTTTTGTTCACCTACCAGACGCAATTATTTTAAATAATTAAAAAAATACAGAAGCTTGTATTGAATATTTCATTTTATTGGATTTAGTTAATCAAACCATTCGTTTAAAGCTGTGATGTGTGCCCAACCGACCGAGCCATTTCATAAATTATTCAGCATATTCTTTAATACAGCATGACAAGTTCACCGTCACACTGTTATTAATCACCTATTGATTATACACGAGTCTGGAAATAAAAATTATAAGCTGACTGCAATAAGCATAAAACAACCCCAATAGCACATTTTAGATTTAAGATGGGTACATTATTTTAGGCAAAAGTTTATTCTATTTATTGAAAATATTCAAATTTTATTTAAACAAAGTAAGAAAATGTGATTGGAAACTAAACAACAGTTAAAATTAAATATAACAAACACAGAATTCAATTATCTTTTAATTATGACGTCAAAGTAATAACCGACCAGTTAAGGTTGTTCAGTGGCCGCTAATCAAGTCCTGTTGCAATGACGCAGTGTGATATATAGAATAAATTCTCTTGGGTGGGCTAGCAAGTGATTACACCAAGTTAGTGTCACCGCCTCATGCTTTATAAGTTCATGCCACGTCAGAGGCAGTCCCAGGGGAATAAGAATGCTAGCAACTGTGCAGAGTTCAGTGTCACTGCAACCACTCGGCAAACAGAACAAAGAAATTAATAAACCATGGTCGTACAAACAGCTAAGGGCAAGGAAATTTAAAACCCACATTAATAAAATGTGGTGAAAAGGTAACAATATCCCATGAGAGTTGGACTGCCGAACCCCTCAGACCACTAATGCATGATCTAATTAATAAGTTGCACATTCCAGGAAAGAAAATTAAATCTAAAATGTACAAAAATATACCAAACCAAGCTGGCTGATATGCTAAATTAACAAATTGTATCTTAAAATGGGGATGGAAAGAAATGGGGTATAGGTATAATTAAAACATACATACAGTGGCTACTTTAATTTTGCATTAAAATTCTTTCTTCAGTATATGTTTATAAAACCATATGTTGACATCTTAAACATGTATATTTAAATATTTTAGACTTGATATTATTAATAGGGTATTGCAAAGAGCTTTGTTTTATTAGGCAAACTAAACTATGTTACAATATTACATCTAATTTGTATAATCGAGCCTGATACTAAATACATTAAACCAATGCTGATTTGTAATCCTATACTATCACGGTGTTTTGGTTTGTCATATATGCAACAGCACACCTTTATGAAGAATATATACCATTTTCTAATAAAATAACATTTTTAGGAATGAATAATAGTTGTTTTGTAATTCAGTTTCTTTGGAGATATTTCGCCAAATACTGTTTATAATGAAGTATTTATTGGTACCTTGTATATTCATCACAGCTAAATAAATGGCCTTTCACCCCAAGCAGTTTTAAAGAAATTATACCTGATTTGTTGTGTTGCTTTCATCTGTAGTTACGCTGTCCGGTCCAGATATTTCCTGAGTATTGGTAGATTCCAATCTTCCATTTTGCGATTGTACATTTATCTGCGTGAAATGCATTAACAAATTAATAGTTTTTTTATTTATATGACACTGACTTTTTATATAATTAGCACAAAATGATCTCTTAGCACACTTGCCACATATCAAGACCTTTTTTAAGCATACTTGGAATATAAAAAAAATTAAGGAAAATTTTATATATTGTTTAAATAAAAAGTTGCATCAATGTAAAGCTGTAATCGATTCCTCACATATTAATGACTACAAAGTACATGGACATCATTTACGATTATTTGTTTTAAAACATTTCTGCTGCACATGGTGACATAATAATTCCTTAAAACATTAATCACGCTTAAAATTGCAGCAAGTGACATGTATATTGAGATCTCTGGATGTACTGATCAGTGGCTATTAATCATATATTTCAGTACTAAGTTTTTTCAGTGCCGTAGTTATTAGTTAGAAGGCGTGACAACATAGACACGCTCACGTGACAACATAGACCTGCTCTTTTTACTCCGTTAAATCAAATTGTACTTACGTTTGCTTCGCAGGTAGGAAGAGAAATGTTTGATGCAGAATGAAGAATGGAATCTGATGAATTTGGCATAGAAAGAGCGACAGACATGTTAACCTGAAGAATACAAAGTATTATTGAGTTCTAGGACAATCATTAATATATTATAACAAATTTTATCATCACAACAAAAACAAATTTTATCATCACAACCAATTCAATTTTCCTCGCATACGTTAAGTATTGTGTAAAGGCAAATAAAAACAAGCAAAGAATAAATATATGAAAACAAACCTTTAATCCTTTAAGACTCTCAAGTGAATAACGATATCCGAAATAACATTTCAGTTTTAACAGCACAAATGGAAAAAAAGGCAATTATACTTAAAAATTAAGTCATGACAAATCAAACCCAAGATTTCAATTTTCAAAGCTGACAAGCTGAAAAAGTGTGTCATTATAGCACTGTCACTTATTACGAAAAAAACAAACAAATACACTTTTAAACATTTTATTTTTTAAAATATTATTGCCGTTTTTTACAAAATAGAAGTTTTTAACTTTTTAAGGTACAAAAAGCTGTTAAAAATAGGATTAAATCTTTGTGAAAGATGAAACTGGCACTGAAGTCGTGAAATGAAACAGTTTTAAAGAACAACCGGAAAATTTACAAATAAAAGTTTGTAATCATAAAACATATTTTCCCTTTTCTTTCATTATGCAACTTTAAGCAAAAAAAGCGATAATGAAGTTGATTGTGTGCTCAACTAATCTGAAATTTATTTGTAAAACCTAGCTCTATCCCTTAGCCAAAATGGTTGACATTAAAGTGTACGTTTAAAATGCTTGTTAGACAAAAATAATGGAATCATTAGACTGTTTTAATAAAGTAGTTTTCCTACATCTACGATATCGGCCCGCTACCAATTAAAACGTTCACACTGATTGATAAAATTTTAAGCGGCTGTCTTTTTGTACATTACAATCAATTTTTTTGTTGAAAGTGTCCAAAATATATTAGAAAAATATTTGGGGTCAAAACCATTTTTGTTACGAAAAAAAAACCAAAATCTAAATCTATTTCTGACTCTAACAACACTTACCACAAACTTTTAGTAGGCAGGTAATCTCCGGTACCTTTATTACTACAGGATCGCGAGGAGGATTAGGGTTCTAAGCGCTCCAAGTGGTCCTGTAGTAATTAAATGCACCCGGTAATCTCTAATATGATAGTTCACGTTAGGGATAACAGTTAGTTTTTTTTTACTTTTTACAGTATTACTATGCAGTTTTCTTCTATTGTTTAATTGTAATGTGTCTGCTTGGTTATACTGCGCAATTTCCTTTTTGTTGCAGCTTGGTCATAGTACCTCACCTGAAAACGATTATACATTTTAATCGTTAACTAATTTGAAACGACAGATAGAGTAAAATAACTTTCCAGGGTGATGCGACAATAGTGTAATGAAGAACTAATGCTTTATAACTTGCTATACCTTATTGAAAAATAACGTCATCTTTTTTAATTAATTGTAATCGATACGACACTTTTTCGGCGTAACATTAGTCGGCGACTAAACCTACACTACGCGAGCGAACATCCCTGAACACAACGTTTGCTCAGCGTGTACTTTGTCTGGTTGAATTGTTTAGATGATATCCTTGTACGTGACATTTTACCCGCGCTTCAAAAACGGGTATTAGAAATAATTAAATTGCTCATGAACATAACCTTTAAAAAGAATTAAAATAGTAAGTTACCTATTTTAAATATTTTTTTTGAATAAATAAGTAAGCGATGTATAAACATTGGGTTGTTATTGACCATAATGTTGATTTTTTTATTCCATCTAATCCTGTGGCAACGTAGACGCTCCGAAACGACTAAGTTTTGACGAATGGGGTAACTGAACCCAGAGGCTCAATAGCAATATTTTTATAGAATTTAACACATTGCAATAGCTCTCATAACCTGATCTCCAAGTCAATAAAAAATTTCATTATTAAGTCAATATTGCTGATCCTATAAATGTTTTTCATGTCTGCACGAGCGTTGGAACCTTTTCAAGGCAGCTATTTAATAAGTAACACACGGATTTCTCCTGTGTTACTTTTAACAAAAAGTACAGGGCATCAATAACTTAAGCTTCACTTCCTATTAAAAACTATGGTCACACTAGCGAGTCGGTTGTGTCCTTGGGCAAGGCACCTAACGGACATTGCCCGAACCCTATGATTTAATAGGTTCTGCCAAGTTGAAGGAACAAGTGTATCATACAAAACATACTGCAACTCCGGTAACTCGACGGTGGGCGCGAGGTGATCTAACGATAACCGTATGTTAAAATATCCGGCAGGTTAGTCTGGCGGTTAAGTGCGTCGCCTTTCAATCGAAAGATTGCAAGTGCGAAATTGGTCGCTAGCTAGTCGGTTGTGTCTTTGGGCAAGGCACTTTACGGACATTGCCTGACCCCAGCGGATTAATGGGTTTTACTTAATTGAAGGAACGAATGTATCAAATCCAACACACTGCAATAGCTCCGGTAACCCGACGGTGGGCGCGAGGTGATCTGACGATTGCCCGTGTGTTAACCCCCTTGGTTTTCCCATTCACGGGGATAAACATGAATATTCTATCTTGACCCCCTTGTTATTTACATTCACGGGATAAAGATGGATATCATATTCCATCCTATTTTTAACAAACAAAAAATCATTATGGGGCGAAAGTTGCCATATAACCGAACACTGAATGCTCTCTCTGGGGTAGGCGTCTAATTACCGTAGAAAAAGAGTGCGAATCTTCTAATTATACCATAACTGAAATAGCCTACACAAAAAAATAATAATTACTAAGTTAGGAAACTAATAGTAGGCTACAGAGATTTACAACATAAACTATAACATAGCCTCATCTGTAGATGGCATATATAACCAAGAAATAGACGTCTCACGCGGGCGAAAATGGCATGTCACTCTCTTTTAGTGATGGTATTTAAATGAGTGTTTTACTGAGTAACAATGGTGGCGATTCCCCACTGTTTGTTTGGTTGAAAGCAGCATGGGCTATGCTACGAGCCGGTGTCCTCGTTTAGCTGTAAAGTTTTGTAATAGTGAAGCTGTGCTTCGTGCAATATAAGTGTTGATTGTGCATCTTCTAGCCGATGTGCTGACAAAAAGACCTCGATGTACGGAGGGATGCAAGGATTTAAGTTGCAAATCTAAACTTTAATTTTAAACAGTATAAAATCTAAGACTTCCTGTGCAATTTGGCATCGTCTATTATTGGGTTTACGAGTTTGCTTGCCTGACTATGGCGTTCGGTAATTTGATTTCTTGAAATGGAAATAGCGCAAGGCGGAAACCATTAACAACATTTCAATATGGTGGGACCAAAGTACATATTAAGCTTAACATGTTACCATACAATGAATTAAGATAATTTTCGATTTTATTTCAAATAGCTTTAGGTGAATAACGTTTGTTCAGCACATGTGAAGATCACCAAAATGGGAACAAATGTAAGGCGTTTTGGGCTACCTCATTTGCCATTTTCTTGGTGTACATACAATTTGCACTTGGGGATTGGACATCTTCAGTTGCAGAACTTGAAAATCTCATGACGAAAGAACCCGCTTTGATTACCTCACTTTACAGATTTAGGAAGAGAAAACACAACTTAGTGAATTAGAAAGGTTAGCATAGCAGAGGATATTCAAGTTTAGAATATGATATAAGATAGTATCTCTATTCAAGTCTATTTTATTCGCCTTGAAATTCACCATCGATTTGAAATGGATTTAAAAGTTTAGCTGATTTATGTACGTGGTAAAAGGGTACTATATAGGATATAGTAAGTTATGATTTTTATATTTTAACGGACTTCTCGTGCTAACTTGCGGTATGCAGAGTGTCCTATTATAACTTTCTTAGTTTATCCTATCGTCACTTTTAAAGTGAACAATCTCACCAATTCCGAAATATCGGCTATTATAGAATAACCGGTGCCAAATATTCGCTATACTGCAATCGTGCTTATATTCTTAGGTCTTTTGGGAATTTCTCTCTGGCGCAATTTATTCAGAATTTGCCGCTGTAGATACAAACCACATTATCTAACAACACCAGAATATTTTACTGGATTGGACATTTTTTCCTTGTTATATAAAGCATAAGATTTACTAATCACTACTTTCTCTGGAATTTAATAAATGTGGATTTCCCAGAAGAGGGTTTAAGATAGGTTTGCGTCATACCCAGCATTTTTGTTGGTATTCACATATTGTATATATTTGTCCGGCCGGTTAGTCTGGCGGTTATGCGTCGCCTTTCAATCAAAAGGTTGCAGGTGCGAAATTGGTCGCTAGCTAGACGGTTGTGTCCTTGGACAAGGCACTTTGAAGGAACGTGTCTATCATATACAACACACTGCAATAGCTCTGGTAACCCGACGGTGGGCGTGAGGTGATCTGACGATTGCCCGTGTGTTAAACCCCTTGTTTTTCCCATTTACGGGGATAAACATAAAAATCCTATTCTAGAGCTCAATTTTGAACAGATAACCCCCTTTTTGGTCTGTTTTTACTGTAACCAATTTTGTATGGATTATTGCTTACGTTGTTAACTTCATGTTATAATGCTTAGTACAGTATTAGAATGTTGGTCCGTTGCGTACGTGACAAAGAGAGGAAATATCATCTTAAAGTATTCGTACAGAATTCTGGTGAAATTAAAAGGAAATAAACCATGCTGTATATTACGTGGTAATTTATTGCACGATTCTGGCGTGAGAGCAAAAAATATTCCGCACCTTTCAAACAAAAACGATCCAAAACGAAATAAGTAGTTTAAGTATTTAGAATATTCTGTTGTCTGCATTTCGGTCCAGCTTGCATTGCCTATGAAACGACTCACCAAGTTCTCTGATCCATTTATTGCTGGCTGCAAAACAATATTTATTTCATTAAGACGA
The DNA here is from genome assembly GCA_000149265.1 of Ciona savignyi. Taxonomy (NCBI): domain Eukaryota; kingdom Metazoa; phylum Chordata; class Ascidiacea; order Phlebobranchia; family Cionidae; genus Ciona; species Ciona savignyi. The sequence goes on from CH003416.1 coordinate 536,612, forward strand.
TAGTATATTGTTAACGTTAGGTTGGGATATTCTTGATTTAAACCAGTGAATGGTAAACGCAAGAACATAATGACACGTAGGCAATCGTCACGTTTTGTCGTCCCCAATAACGAAATGTCGTATAGCTAATAGTATATTGAGAAAAAGTGACGATTTTACTGTTTTAGTCCAACCTTTTAATCTATATCCAAGTAAATATCCAACCAAGCAAAAGGCTAATTTCAATCCAACCAACTTTCGGCTGGGTGAACACATAAACAGACTGCGCAATGTGACTGGATGACTGCTATAGCTTAAATCCCAAATACTTTTAATAAATTGCTTAATATACAACTGCAGCAAACCAACTATTCACACAAACACTTCCTGTTACCACAACTTACCCCATTTGTTTCCAATTATAACTGGACAAGCTCCATGAAATGTACGAATATCTATATCGCCAGACGGATACATGTTGTACCAAAACACAGCGCTTCCTTTAATCGGTTTTGCAGCCACTCCTGCCGTAACAAATGCGGTGCCTCCACCTTCCTCTACCTCGCTTAACTGTGATGGATTAGCAAGTAAGCATTGCAACAGTATGCTCCTTATTGTATACTTTAATGTATTACGAAAGAAGGATACTATGTTTCATTAAAAAAAACATTAATACTTTGCATGTCAGACCAACAAATCACTAATGTTAATTAAATAACTTACATATATAAGAAATGTTGCAATCCTTTCACCATCGGGGTGATCGTACATCCGCTTTCGATGATCGTCCTCCTATATAATATAATAATTGTGGAAAAGACTTTGAATAAAGTTGCACATTTGAATAAAGTTGTGTTACTGACCGAAGCTACATCTAGATGTGGTGGGTATTCTCCTCCAACACCGTAGTTTGCAACCTGAAATGACAATAACAACCTATTGTAGCTTCCACTTAAAGATTATCCATTGATGCTGTATTGCACATTTGCCATGAAAATAACTCTGCACTTGCAAATATTGTAAAGTATTTTATTTCTATGTGGTTTAAATTCCCTGCATTCTTGAACACTCGCCGATGTTACGCTATTGCCTTGTTTCGTTGATTACTTAATTGCCTGCTTTTCTGTATATTTGGTTGTACCGTTTCGCTTTAAGTTAGCTACGAGTTGTGGAGTTGAGAGTGGTGTGAATAAATTGTGCTAAAACGCAACAATTTCAACATCATTTGTAAATTGTTCAGATTATCATTCAACAAAACCTATTATAGATATTCCCTTAATTTATAACATAGCCAATGGTCAAAATTACAGCAACTCTTAGTTTCAATACCAAGTTGGCACTGACCTGCAATTCTTCAGTTGTGTTCATAGACAATCCAGTTATTTCAGATATTCGTCGAGTTAACTTGGCAATGACTGGACCACTTGTATCATTGAGCCACGATACTTTGGTAATTCTGTATGCTGCTTTTTGGAAAACCTCACTGTCTCCTTTGTCTTCAAAGTGAATGGCACGGAAAAGCTGTAAAAGCATATTTTACATCATTTTTGTAAAAAAAACTTTTGATATAAGATTCTTAATATGTTCTTAAAATAATTTTTAAGATCCTTATAAATTTGGATAATGTTTTACTGGTGCAGATAGAGGTTACTTCAAACACCAAGTGTGTGAGTATCAATTCTAAATAATCAGACATAAATATAGAATTTTACGATGATTAATATACATATAAAAACCGGAAATTTATCATCAATATATTTTTATAAATTCATAGAAACACAAGCTCACTGAAATTAGTAGTCAGTCTACTTAACGCCTTATATAAAAAAGGAATAGTTAATCAAGTTAAAACTTATGAGATGTAAGTAAAAACAATTAAATATGGACTGGTCAATTTAAAGATTAGTGCCAGGAATTTAAAAGAACTTATTAAAAAGCATAGTTTTTAACCCGTTTTTAAGCAGAAAATATTAGCTATTGTAGTGCACACATCTGAAATATAGTTCCTTAACTGAACATCAAGGGACCTATGAGTTTGTGCTTGCCGAAACAAAACTGTAATACAGAAGTTGAAACTTAGAATACATACTCTTTGTATCAAACATACCTTTTATGGTTAGGGCTCTGCTTACATAAATATGAATATATAGCACACAAAATGTGTTTACAAATGTGTTGGTTAAAAACACATGGATGAAACTTTCGAGACACATTTATCACATTTCCTATAACAGCACTGTACTCAATGGTGTTTTAAATCATGTGCTATGAACTAAATTTATAATATATTTCCAACCAAGCAAATCTACAATAATAATTTATACTCAAATAAATTTTAAAAACATGAATTGATAGCTAAAACGACATCACCTGTTCTTTTAAATTAAAAAATGTTAAACATTTTAGCTAACTTCACATTTACAAATTAACAATTCCCACCATTGGGTATTTAGAAACCTTAGGAGGATTCGGGCAGTATACTAGTATACTGCTTAAACAAATAATTTTATTGCCCTATGATAGGACTTAAATAGAAGCTATTAAATTATATATGACCACATCCATTAATAAGTTTACACATCCCTTATTGAGATAGATACCACACATTAACCTTAGTACTAAAAGAATGATTTACTCTATAAAACTAAAATAAAAAATCTACCCGTGGTTTTGCCAGTTTCTTTATCTTATCCACTTCTGCACTGGTAATGACATCATAGAACTGAACAATGTGAGGGGAATCCCACAGCTCTTCAACTTTTACCGGGTTAAACATCAGCCAGGGATTTCCATTGTTGGTATGAAGGTAACAGTGAAGTTTTCTTTCCCACATGTTTCGGCTGCAAAAATGTTCAAAAATAAATTACCTTCAGGACCGTTAATAAAATTCTCAGCTTAAACATTGGTTGAAGGAAATTGACTACGAAGAGCAAAAGTAGGTATATTTGGGATTTTACGAGCTGCCTGATTGAATTAAAACGATTGACTTATTTAAATGTCCAATGTTCCACCAAACAGGATCAAAGTACACCAAAGATGCAATGCTAGAATCATTTTTTCATCCAGGCTTAATCTCAATCACGAAATATAAATATTGGTGCCTGGTGACTAGCAGTTACACCAGACTTGATTTCCATATCACATAGTTGCGCCAATGTGTATGGCACGTGTTTCTCCAATGCAGAGGACTAGGAGCTCAGTGGGTGTACTGTAGTAATGATGTAATTTTTCAATAACCTTATTCTGGGGAAACTAGGTTGTTGGGTCATTTTTATATTCAGAATGTAACCAATATATAGGTAATTTTTAATATAATATTTTAACTGATCTTTTTAACTCACAGTGATTTTTAATAAATTTAAATTTTTGCATATTGGGCCAGAATTAAAACAAATCCTAAAGTACAACATTTCTGTAGTTGTACATTTAAGGTTTCCAATAAACAAACACATTTTATATTATATGTTCACCCATTTGTGATTGGGTTTTACTCACTATTTTCACATCACCCCTGCACACTTTAGGAAACTTTGAATTTGCAGAAAATTTATATGACTTGTCATCCGAAGAAATTTGTGCCTTTGTCGCAACGATTGCCCCTCGCCTATAAAATGTAATTTATTTATTTTCTGTTGTTCATAAGAAATGCAAAACGACTGCTCACCGAAAGAAAATCAAGTTTGCGCGGTTTCTTAAATCAAGTAAATCTGTTTTGTTGTATGCATCATCATAAACTTCACTCAATCCCTGAGGTTAAATTAAACAGCATTCAGTAAAAAAAATAATTTATTGTATTAGTGATTACAATACAGAAAAATCATATTGTACGTCGTCCTATGAAAAATCCGAACAGCATACTAACAAAATCAGCAATCAAATTCTGCATACACACTGTTCGGGTACTACAGTTATTTTAGTGTGTTGTATATGAATATAACAATCCTTTAGATTTAGCAATCCATATTTCACTGCCTGTAGGCAATGCACTCACCTATTGTACGCCGTTCTATGAAAAATCCGAAAAGCATAATAACAAAATCAGCAATCAAATTCTGCATACACACTGTTCGGGTACTATTGTACGCCGTTCTATGAAAAATCCGAAAAGCATAATAACAAAATCAGCAATCAAATTCTGCATACACACTGTTCGGGTACTACAGTTATTTTAGTGTGTTGTATATGAATATAACAATCCTTTAGATTTAGCAATCCATATTTCACTGCCTGTAGGCAATGCACTCACCTAAGTGACTGTCTAGCTAGCATCATGTTTCGCACCCATAAATTTAGTTAATCTGACTTAGTTATAATACACAATTGTTCGTGAATTTACCAACAGCCACTTATATTTTAATAATATTTTTAGTACTTATTATGTTATAAACTTTACATATTGGTATAATTTGTAGATATTTTTCTTTGTAAAACATCCATTTTTTATAATGATGTTAAATCAAAAAGTAAGCAGTTGTATAACAACATATGCTTACCATTTTACACAATTGTAAGTATTCCTCAGCATGTGCCTTGCTAAAATTTTGCTTTCCTTCTTCAAATCTTTGCAAAGAAAATTGCATCCAATGTGTGCAGGGATCATACAAACCGCCATTAAAAGCTGCCTTGCCAATGTGATAACATTCATCTGTCGTTAACTTTTTCAAGGAATTGTGACCTAAACAAAACATTAAGTCTAATGCAACAATGATAACAAGACATCACTGATTAATATATTTAAATAATTTATAATAAATGTGTAAAATATTTTATGTCAAAAGGTATAGTATTTCACTTCTATTAACTGGCCTTGCCCTTGTTTTAAGGAAATCTTGGGAATTTTACCTTGCATGTTATTTTTTTTACATATGCAAACACATTAAAAATACACCCTTTTCACCTGAGATATTTCCTTCCGCTATGTCGCTTGTGTTCAGATTATATGTATCTTGAATTCTCAATATTCCTTCAGCACTTCCTTTAATGTCTTCTTCTTTTGGAAACAGTCGGGTGGCATTTTTAATGACTTTGTGGATTTTTGTACCTAGATGTTGCAATATATGAATGTGTGAACAAAATTGTTTTTGGATTTAATTTGCTGTTTTAAATCAAGAAAAGTCCAACACATAAATATATAAACTGGCACCTCAAAAATTATATTTAAATAATGCATGTAAGATATCTATTCTTACACATATAAATTAATACTATGAGCTATGACAATTACTATTACAAAACAATCGGTTTTCTCACCAGTCCTATTGAACCGGTCTAGCAACTGATTGACCTCAGTCCATTGTGTTGCGAACCTCTTAATCAGATGATACTGGTTGATTGGATGTATGATATATTCTTCTTTGTTTGCCGATACCTTGTCTGCTATTTCGCTTAATTCATCAGCATACCTATTAAAAAATGTAAACTATATAGTCAAGGAGGATAAGTTCCCCAAGGTAAGGAAAAACTGGATTAATTTAATTAAAATTGTATTTTTTCGCGTTACACATCTTTAACTTGCCCAAAAATTTAAAATGACTATTTCTTTCCTATCCAGAAATATCGTCGATGTTGCCTAAACTGCTCAAAAATATGCCTCCTTTTTTACATTATTTTCGATCGGGGGAATTTCCCTTGGTGAGTTTTATAAAATAAAAGGGCGTTTTTGCAACTCACCACATACGTACCTGCCACGAGCGTAGAAAAAAGGAAAGTAAAGAAAAAAGAAGTAAAATCAAAATATGTTTCCTTCAAAAGGAACCAATAAATATACTGCAATTACTGTATTATACATTCTGCTTATGTGGACCGTTCACAGTCTGTTCACAGATATTTCACATACAAAAACGGTCCTAGTGACGATCCTATCAAGGGATCGAAACTTGCCCAAACCCTAAAAAAACTCGATCGCTCTGGTGGTACCAAAAAATGGCCGATAGATTGATTGAGCAACATTATCTAAACAAATTAAAATTCTCTATATACCACACTGCAAGAGCTTCGCCTAATCGACCAGTTAAAACTGAACTCGTCACCAACCCAGAAAACACTGAAACCTAGCCCGGTAACAAAATATTGCAGTGAAGGTAAGTAAAAAAGTATTTCAGAACTATAAATACTCCATTATGATTGGTCGAAACTTTTTTATTTGGATTTATTACTTACGTTTTCAGTTTTAGTAAAATTTCCATTTTAGCTTTAATATAATTTTGTAAAGTTGGAGCTAGCAGCGATTCATGGCGTACAAGGTCTATTATTTGCTCCATTGACGAAAACCACTCAGCCTGAACTTTAATACTGGATATCAGGAGCACCGATAGTACACAAAGTAACTTTAAATACATTATTGAACGAACAGTTTTCTTTACTAGAGAACAAACATAACCTGAGAAATTATTTCAACATATATATACATATAAATACTAAATTAACCTCAGGCCAGTCAAACAAAATTGGTACGCAATTAAATTAATAAGTTGAAAGGCTTTCAGTTAGTTATATCACTTTTCATGGCCAGAAAGTTCGTTTTCCTGTGCGTCATACAGTTAAATAAACTTTACGCTATGTATTGGACTATCCACTAATTTATGCCTTCAGTCATCCACCAATGGAAAGCGAAATTTACATATCTGCTGTAAAGCACACTGCTGAGTAACCGGGATGCAATAGTATGACATTACCATATGCGATATTATTTTCCGGTTTCTTTTTGAGGATATTTACGAAACAACTAATATTACTTGGGCTAATTTTTATACTGTGTTTTAGCTGAGGTATAGATACTGATAATGCCGGCTTTCTGTTTTTCTTTGTAAACCTTTACACGGGTGTATAATCTTATGGTCGGCTTAAAACACCATACTTGTTGAAAAACTCACGGAGAAAACTATAATCTGCAGCAAATTAAATGTTTGTATTAATACTGTTAATACTTAATTAAATATCAACGTGTTAAAAAATGCGTGAACAAACTAATAAAATTTTCCCTCTATTTAGACAAATAACATGCTCGTCATTTAAGACAACCTGAATATAACTGTTCTGTTGAGCAGACTGTTAATCAGCTGAATTGTTTCCTGTGGAGCGTTGTCTAACTCCTAGAATCCTGGAGAAATACAGGAAAAGACTTTAGGGAGGATTTAGTATGCATCTGTTCAGTTACGTGAAAATTATTGCTTATATTTTGTCCATCACCGAGGAACAGAAATCACTGTACAAGTTAAATATTACCGTGAGTTTGCTAAACCAGCCGAAACATACAGAAAAACTAGTTACACAGCACCTTGTAACTCAGAAGAACATGAATATTTATCTAAAATGAATTTACGTCATTATGATTTGTTATGTCTTGTATGTTGCTACACGATATTTTACTGGTAAGTTACAAACACATAAATATCCGACAGAATAAAAACTCGTTTGTGATACAGCACTTAAATTTTGCATGAAAAGTGGGAAAGAAAGGTTACAGTCACGTAACGAAGCAAGTTCCTAAACGTGTACGCCAGCTGAAATGTTGTTTATCAAAGCCTGCCGCTTGCTTATCTGTGTTTTGTAGACATTTAGAAGAAACCTAAACCCACAGTTTTAATGGACTAAACAGAAATATGTAGCAATATAGGATAGGATATTCATGTTTATTCCCATAAATGGGAAACCTATGGGTCTAACACACGAGCAATCGTCAGATCACCTCGCGCCCAACGTCGGGTTAACGGATCTATTGCAGTATGTTGTATATGATACACAAGTAGCTAGCCACCAGTTTCGAATCTCTAATCTTTCGATTCAAGGCGTTGCAAATCTTGAAAAATAGCTTAAACTATAAATATTTGTTTTAAAATACTGGCTGTGACAGACAGGCTCGACACATACCGAAAAACATTTATCGAGTCGGTTTGAAATTATAAGAAATTTTAGAAAACATAGATTGGATAGGATAGTATAGGATAGGATATTGCTCTTTAATTATCCCCGTGAATGGGAAAACCAAGGGGGTTAACACACGGGTAATCGTCAGATCACCTCGTGCCCATCGTCGGGTTACCGGAGCTTTTGCAGTGTTTTGTAAATGATAGACACGTTCCTTCAATTTGGTAGAACCCATTAATCCGCTGGGTTCAGGAAATCTCCGTAAAGTGCCTTGCCCAAGGACACAACCTACTAGCTAGCGACCAGTTTTGCACCTTCAACCTTTCGATTGAAAGACGACGCACTTAACAGATCTAGATCGTAGGAAAACTAAGTGTTGGGTTAAAATACCTAGGAAATCCCCTATGTAATGTAAAACAAAATCTTAGTCCGTTAACTGATACGGAAAATTACCGTTAAAAAATCAAGAATTGTGTCTGAATTATGATTGTGTGAGGCAAGCAAGCATTGTACCTCCGACATCTCCCAGAAGAAGTTTTGAAAAAAGAATAAACTTTAAGAATGGTTAGATAAACCGATCTAGTTCTGCTTAAACAAAAAAATCTGTGTTAAAACCTAAGGGATTTCATACGAGTAATCAAAACAAAATCGGATTTTTTTAGCTATTTAGATTCCTTCGAGATGTTAGCCGACATCTTGGAACTGGGTTAAATCATTCACTTATATTATACATGATAAACCAAAAAAAATATATTTTTATATACCCATCTTTAATGGGTTTCCGGGAAATCCTTATTAGCACAACCCCACTTAAATTAGAATTTGGTATAGTTTACGCTTCATATATAAGCTTTAAATAAACACAGGAACAGATCAATAAAGTAGTAAATTTACGATATGTTAACTAATACGAACTATATAATAATATATAATAATACGTTTGTTCATGGTGCGTATGTGGTATCGATGTCTATTTTCTTAGCATTAAAATTTGTTATTAATTTGTGGTGGTTTTTAATTTTTTAGCTGCTTTATATATGTGGTAATAGTATATTACTATCTTCTTCGGATTATTGGTCCACAGCAACTTACCATCATCACACTAGTATTTAACATTAGCTATTTCATCCGAGACTTCATAAATAATCTGGTCTTTTCGGGCGAGAAACTGTTACACTTTAAAGGGGAAGTTTCAAACTTTCTGCCGTTCAACGTTGGTGAGATTTTTATTTATCTTAGCTCCGGACTCGATAAACACCGAATATCTACGCTGCTATAAAAAGAAAACCACAAAACATTTTTTTCTTGTATCGACAATAGTGCCCAATAAATTAGATTTATAATTTTGTAGTCGTCACAAATGTCACCTAAAAGATAAGATATTTATTTTAGATCCATACCAGCTATTAAAATGCACAGTTTCTTGGAAGATTGCCGCTTTTTATTTGGGAATGTTAATATAAGATGTCGGTGGTCGTACAACGAAGTTTCTAAAGTATCTAGGGTAAATTCAATATTTTAATGAAAACCGGAAATCAACAACTTGGAACACATTATATAAAAATAACCATACAGTTTATCCATTCAGTTGTGCGACTAGTTTAACCCCTTAAATAGTTATCTGACTTCTTACTTTCTCATTTTTATAAACGAACAAATACGATATCTAGCTCAACATAATGTTATTCGAAACTAAATTGTCCATAAAACTGATACGATAGCCTTACTTGGCCTGTGATAATCTAAAATAAAATGAACAAATTAGTTGACTTAACGAGTCCAACGTAAACTAGAGAGTGTTAACAACGTGTTAGTCCCTATGATTTTAATCCACTTTTGGGGGCCGCCATATTTTTCTGCAAGCAAAAAAGTAAAAATATTATATTATGTTTATATTATTGCGGGCTTTGGGGATATTTTAATTATAGTATTTTTATTGTAATTTAATAAAATTAAATGACCTTTAGAGTTTTTAGATTCCACCTAGATAATTAAGCAAGATTATACTATGTGATTCCACCCCATATGTCAAAACTTAGCCTTCCAGAGCGGCCTATAACAGTAAAACGCGGTAACGTGAGTTACAGACTGGATCCACAAACAAGTTTTAATTCTGTCGGACTTATGTTTGTAATTTTATAAGTAAAAATCCTATTGTCATTTAAGATTTATTGGTGATGTCAGTTTTAAATCTTAAAAAATGACTACCAGTAGGCTACTGCTGGCTGTCACATATAAGCAGTAATTCTCATTTAACTGAGCAGGTTTATACTGGATTATCCATCAATAATCTTTCCTGTATTTCTCCAGGATTCGAGGAGTTATAGAAAACGCTTTACAGGAAACAATTTACCCAATCGACAGTCTGCTCAACAGAACAATTAAATTTAGGTTGCTTTTAAAGATGAGCAGAGTTATTCTTCTTCTGAAAAAAAGTGATATTATATGTACGCATTTTCTAATCGGTTAGATTTAATTAAATATTAAGAGTACGTAAATGCACATTAAATTATAGTTTTTCTCGTGGGTAATTTAACAAGAATACAATTTATTTATCTTTATAGGCCAGTTATCAGCTTTGGTTTACACACAACAACAGAATGATCTTCATTAACTACCCTAGCTTATGTAAGGTATCAAAACTACCGCTAGTAATACTTGTTAATTCGTAAAAATCCTCAAGCAACTAGAGAGTGCCACGTGTAAACCACCAGTATTTTTAAAACCCCTGTTGGGTGTACGCTTTATTTTCTGCATGCAGAAACAATCGGAATCCCTGGCCATCTCATCCTCCTTGGAACATCTCATACAAAGTAAATAACGATGGTTTTCCGAGTTACCAATCTAAACTTGTTGCCTATATTTTCTAAATGAACCTAACAGGTGACTAACCCTCCATTATATATTATATACAAGAAGTACAACCCTACTTTTTTGCAAGCAGAAACTAATGGGTTCCCGAGACACCGATCAAAATTTAATACCCATGTTGTGAACACAGTATTCAAGTTACGCAGTTTTTCCAACACGGTAGAGCCACATACCCAGAAACATAAGTCCGAATAACTTCTTTTTACAACATTGTTATTAAACGTCGTTGGTGGTAGGCTGAACGTTTAACGCCGTATTGCTTAGAATGATTTTTATCAGTTTAGCCTAAGAACTGGTAACAATATAACGTCAAATACTTAAGCAGTAACGGTATAGTTGAAACAGCAATTTTAAACACTGAGAGGGCAAGAACTGTGTTTATTTCGCCCTTACCTGTACAGACGACTCGTTCACCAGCTTTGTATATTTTGCTGTGCTTGCGTTTGACCAAGAAAAAAATCAACCTTCCGTGACGGAGCTAGGTTGAAGTCATTTTCTCAGTGGCTTCAAGTCATATCTAGTGCTAGTCATAGGCACTAAGCGAGCCCCCAAGTCCCCCACAAACCAACCCCAATACGCCACGCTGATATTCTTCATTTTACATATATAATAAACTATTTATTCCAGAAAGTAACATGTATAAACTTTAATGAGCTATGCATATTTGAAAAGACTTCACAAAATTCGTCATTTTTAAATGTTTTTTAACATATGCCACATAGAGTCAGTTTTTTAGTGCTGAACGCCAGAATTAATTGCTTAAGGATGGTGACCCGGCCAGAACTAATTGCGGTAAAACTAACGCTGAGTTTCTACAAAATAATATTGTCTGCATTTTGATTAGTCGAACATTTTCTTCTGAATTCTTGTCCTTTCTCGTGAATCCAAAGGTTTGATGCTGTAAAAGTGTAAACAGTCATGGATTTTTCCTAAAATTAATTCTTATAACTATTGAAAAAATATCACTTACCCCATTTATTTCCTAATAAAACTGGACAAGCACCATGGAAAGTTCTTTGGTCGACATCGCCAGACGGGTAGATATTATACCAAAACACTGCACTTCCTTTGATGGGTTGGACTATGACTCCTGCCTTGACAAATGCAGTCCCGCCACCTTCGTATACTTCACTAAGCTAAATGAAAATGGTTGGCTATCAATGGCAGAATTTAAGACACGACTCATTGGTAAAAAGGTTATTTACGGGTATGTTAAAATCTGTGTATATAAATCGGTCGCGCTGACCATGAGGCGACCCGAAACGTCAAAATACCTGGGAAAGTTATATATGTTTACGCGTACATAAATTATAAACCCCCACATCTTTGTCAACCATGATGCCTCAAGCTCACGATGGTCGATGCTTTTTCACCATACAATAACACAAACTAAATATCCAACATTGTATCATAAATACTTACATAGATCAAAACTGTCGCTATTCGATTCCTAATAAAGTTTCCATCAATCGTGTATTTTTCTGTTGTATTATGCTGGTCAACACAATGAAATTAATTTGTTGCAATACGTTAAAAATTAAAATGTACATCTACCTCTGAAAAATCGAAATGAGGCTGGTATTCTCCTGCAAACCCATAGTTTGCCACCTAAATGAACAACAATGAGTTATGAGGTCGTATTTCTTAGAAATTAAATTTTTATGTATGAACGGCTTTAAGCATACCTTTTAGTTAGTAATTACTGCTTTTCAGTAAGATCTGTACGTAATTTATTAAAACTAAAAACAACATATATTTATTTACGTTTATTTTTATTTTTGCGTCACGCATGCCATGCCAGGTTATTAATAAGAAGGGGTTATCCAATCAGGTTAAAACTTTCAGGACTCCTAACAGGCATGCTCTTATTTTGCAACGACTTCTAATTTTACAAAAAAAGGATTTTCCACCATCGGTGAAGAAAAATGTGAAGAAGAGCCCCTTATATTTCAGCAATTTTGGCGTTATGCCCGATATTTCTGGTTTAGAAAGAAACAATTTACTTTCAATTTTTAAGCAATTCAAAGATGTACAACACATATCAAAACACATAACTAAAATTTAAATTATCCAGTTTACCCTATGAAATTCCCCGAAACAAAATATGCCTTATCAGTTATAAATACAATACTAGAGAGTGTAAACCACGTGTTTAACCACCAATATTCTTAAAACACGTTTTGTATGCTATATATTCATGCAAGCGTAACAATCCAATCTTGTTATCCATGTTCATTACACAATATATGTTATGGTCAAATATGTGCACGTCAGGTCCATGTTATTAAACATTCTAGAAAGTTTTAACCGTACTGCCATAGTTTTGTTTCTGCAAGCATCTACGCATGGGTCCCATAGTTATCAAACCAAACTTCTTTTCCATGTGTAGTTAAAAAATAATCGTCTTAGACGAACATTTCAATACAAATCTTCAACACAAATAATCATGTTAACGAACATTTCAACATAAATGTTTTAAGTTAAAGCCTCTTGTCAAGCGCTGTAGTGAAAGGTAAATGACAAAACAGTCCGGGTTTTTCATGACTTCGGGGAATTCCCCTGGGTTTAGTACATATATTTCTGTCTGGGTAATGTTATCTAACAATTTATCCAACAAAGTTGTAATCCGATTTTACAAAACCATGTTGGAGATATACTAAGGGTGATGAGGTAGCTAAGGAATATAATCGTTTCTGCACGCAGAAAAATAAAGCGTACACACAACAGGAGGTTTTCAAAATTTTGCTGGATAATACGTGGTTGACACTCCCTAATTATGGGTCCCAATTGAAAAATTGGGACACATATTGATTTTGTCCGTTTTTTTTTTCTTTTTTTTTTTTTCTTTTTTTTCTTCGTCAAAGGTTTGACAGGCATGGCATGGCGCCCCGACATCTACCAGAAGGAATAATGGAATCGTAATGAAACTTAGCCATTTGTTAGACAACATGGTCTAGATATGCAGAAACCAAAATTTTGGGTGATAAATCAAGGGGAATTCCCCTGGGAGGTTAAAAACCAAAACGGTATTTTTTATAAAAAAAATTAGCTTTTAGTGGCATATCGCTTAAACAGCTGCTCCAATTTGAATCATATTTGGTAAAATGTAAGTGCATTAGACACTGATTTAACTATTGAAAAAAATAAAAAATTTACCTAGGGAAATACCATAAAAATAAGATTTTGTTCTCAAATCATGATTGTGACAGGCATGGCATGGCGCCCCGACATCTACCAGAAGGAATAATGGAATCGTAATGAAACTTAGCCATTTGTTAGACAACATGGTCTAGATATGCAGAAACCAAAATTTTGGGTGATAAATCAAGGGGAATTCCCCTGGGAGGTTAAAAACCAAAACGGTATTTTTTTTATGAAAAATTTAGCTTTTTGTGGCATAGCGCTTGAACGACTGCTCTAATTTGAATCATATTTGGTGAAAAGTAAGTGTGTTAGTGACTGATTTAACACTTAAAAGAAATAAAAAAATTACCTAGGGAAATACCCTAAAAAATTCGATTTTGTACTGAAATCATGATTGTGACAGGCACGCCATGTCGCCACGACATATACCAGAAGGAGTAATGGAATCGCAATTAAAATTGGACATTTTTAGACAACATGGTTTAGATATGCAGAAACCAAAATTTTGGGTAGTAAATAAAGGGGAATTCCCCTGGGATGTTAAAAACCAAAACGCTATTTTTTTCTAAAAAATTAGCCTTTTTTGGGCATAGCGCTTGAACGGCTGTTACAATTTAAATCAGATTTCATGGAATGTAAGTGCATTAGTCACTGATTTAACACTTAGAAGAAATAATAAAATTATCTTAGGAAATACCCGAAAAATAGGATATGTTCTCAAATCATGATTGTGACAAGCATGCCATGTCGCCCCGACATCTACCAAAAGGATTAATGGAATCGCAATCAAACTTTGGTATTTGTTATAGACAACATGAGTTTAGATATGCAGAAACCAAAATTTTGGGTAATGAATCCAGGGGAATTCCCATAAGACGTTAAAAACCAAAACGTTTTTTTTCTAAGAAATTAGCTTTTGGGGGCATAGCGCTTGAACGGCTGCTCCAATTTTGATCAGATTCAGTGAAATGTTAGACCATTAGACACTCTGTGCCAATTAATAAATAGAAAACATTTACTTAGGGTAATTTCCTTGAAAACGAAGATATGTTCTTGAGTTACGATTGTAACAGACATGCCATATCGCACTGACATCTCTAATAAGCAGTCTACAAGTCAGATTAAAACTTTAAGAATTGTTTTATAACATAAGTCACTTATAAAAACAGAAACTTATCTACTAAACCCAGGGGAATTTCCTGAAACCAATTAAAAAATAAATCGGGCTGTTTTGGAAATTTAGCCTTATTTCACTACAGTGCTTGAAAATAAGCTTAAATTTAAAATATTTGTGGTGAAATGTTCGTAAATTTTAGACATTTATCTTTTATTTAACTGCACATGGAAAATAAGTTTGGTTGGTTAACTATGGGACCCATGCGTTTATGCTTGCAGAAACAAACTATATACTCGGTGTATAAAATACAAATTGTGGTTAGGGACCCTGTAGCATGAATATATGGCATACAACATGTGTTTTACAAATAGTGGTGGTTAAACACGTGGTTGACACTTTCTAGTTCATACCTGAAGTTCCTCTGCTGTGTCCATGCATAGTCCAGTTATTTCACCGATTCTACGATATAAATTGTCAACAGCAGATAGGTCGCCTCGTTGCAACCAAGTCACTTTGCTAGTTCTTTGGTTATTTACTATAGATCCGTTTGTTTCATCGTACACTTGAGATCGCATTAACTGTACAGAAAGACAAAAAAAATGCAGTAAAGTATAACTCCTGAATAGTTTATAGAAGAAACTCACACGAGGTTTTGACGCTGCCTTTATTTGATCAATATCTTTATCACCTATGACGTCATAGATTCGTATTATCTGAGGAGAATGTGATAGTTCTTCAACCTTTTCTGGTTTAATTACAAGCTGGGGGTCGCCATTGTTGGTGTAAAGATAGCATCGAAGGGCTCTTTTGATGTTATTCTGTGTAATATAATTCGTATAATCCATAAGTCCCTTAAACAGTACAAGCATACATAATGCGCGTGACTTACTATAGGCGTGGGAATATTTCCTCGGCACAATTGATGATATTGGTTTCGAGGTTGTTGTGAATTTTGAATATGTTTATTTAGTTTTTGCTGATCCATTCTTTTCCTGAAAACAAATTAGTACACTTATTTTTATTACCCAAATATGTTAAATACATAGTAATGCCTATACGTCATTTAATATTAATAAAATTTCTAATATTTAAAAAAAATACCTGTAATCTGCAAGATCTTTCAGTAACTTTAAGTTGTGTGGCTTTTGTTTAAGCAATTTAATTGTAATTTCTACGACTTGACTGAACTTTCCAACCTAAAACCGGTAATCCATTATTCATAAATCAGCAGATCATGATTCTGACCAACCTTTCTATAACATTCGGCTAGATGACGTAGTGCTACCTTAAAGGTGAAGTTTTCTTTCTTTGTGTATTTATGTGCCTTGTTTATCCAAGTATTACAGACACGGCAGTCGAATGACTTACACGCTTCAATGCCAATCGAGAAGCAATCCATTGCAGAAAGTTTAAACTGAGATTTTCTACCTTCCAATGAAATTATAAGTTTATTTGGCAAAGGGGGAGATAAATTGTTTGTGAAATTTCCCTGAATCATGATTGTAACAGGTATGCTTTTTGCATCGGATTGAAATTGATCAAATCGGATAAAAACAGCATGAAATGTTAGAAAACACGATATAAAGAAATCGACATTTTGGGTGATTTGTCCAGGAGAATTCCCCGGAACCGTTAAAAACATACCGTTAAAGACATTTAGAATTAAACTTTTTTCTGATTGGTAGCCTACTAATGCAAATAGGCTGACGAACGAACATACCTGTAACCAGCGTGACCTAGAATAACAAAAAAAACTAAGAAAATCAAAATGTGTTTACTTCGCAAAGGGAACTCATAAATATAATACAATATAATTAGCACGCATATGAAATACTTGTGTTGTATCACACATGTGTCTTACAATCCTTGTTAAAATAAGACAGATTAACGTTCGGTGTAAGATCAAGTATAAATACTGAACTTAACAAAGATTGCGATTCGGTTCACCAAATGTAGAAACCTTAAACAAATACAAATTATACCTTTAATATTCCCTATAATCATTTCGGTTATGTTGAGGTCATAAGTTTTCTGAAGTCTTGCTATTCCAGCATATGCTGCATTTACATCTTCGGTGTTTGGGAAGTATTCAGCGATTTTCGACATGTAAGTGTGGAATTTGTATGCTGTTTGATAAAATTAGAATATGAGAATCACATTTTAAAGTAATACTTTGTAAATAATGTCAACCGACGGTATGGGTATGTATTTGCATAATCCCATTGCATTACGGACTGTTAAAACACATACATCTGATTTATACCTGTTGCATTAAAGACATGTAGTAACCGATTGAGGGCAGTCCACTGGGTAGCGAACCTCTTGATCAAATGATATTGGTTTATTGGGTGTGCAATGTATTCTTTTTCGTTCATAGATACATTCTTCGTTATTTTATCAAGTTGATCAGTTAGCCTGAATTAAATTTTATGTAAGAATGATAGTTGGATTACCATAAGGCTAATTAGGTTGTGTATTTGTCTGCTCAGTTAGTTTAGGCAGTTAAATAATAAGTCGTCAGCGGAAAGTCGGTAGAATCGAAACCAGCCGCCAGGTGTAAGTTAGCTTTCTGCTTATAAAAGATGTCTACATAGGAAAGTATACAAAATATATTGCTACAATCTACAAAAATACCTAATGCAAAGTAATTATCTGAAGATTACCCGCGTGAAAACGCCCCTTTTGTTTATCCATTTTCGAGGATAAATATTATCTTATATCATATTCTAAACTTGAATATCCTTTGCTATGCTAACCTTTCCAATTCACTGAGTTGTGTTTTCTGCAGCGAAATAAATCTTTGAAGTGCGGTTATTAAAGCGGGTTCTTTCGTGATAAGATTGTTAAGTTCTGCAACTGAAGATGTCCAATCCCCAAGTGCAAATTGTATGTAGACCAAGAAAACGGAAAATGATGTGAAACGCCTTATATTTGTTCCCATTTTGATGGTCTTCACATATGCTGAACAAGCTTTATTCACCTGAAGCTATTTGGAATAAAATCAAAAATTATCTTAATTCATTGGGTGGCAACATGTTAAGCTCACTACACACTTTGGGACCACCATATTGAAATGTTGTTAATGGTTTCCGCCCTGCGCCATTTCCATTTAAGAAATCAAATTACCGAACGCCACCACAATGGAAGACTACATTGAAGCCGCAACACAAATAATAAGGCAAGCAAGATACTCGTAAACTCAATAATAGACGATGGCAAATTGATATTTTTAACCTCACAAAAAATGCTCTCACTCAATATCTTACCACAAGAAGTCTTAGATTTTTTACTATTTAAAGTTTAAAGTTTAGATCTACAGCCTAAAATCTCGCATCCCTCCGTATGTAGGTGTGTCTTTTTGCCAATACATCAGCTAGAAGATGCACAATCAACACCTTTATTTCACAAAGCACAACTTCACTGTTACTAAACTTTACAGCTAAACGAGAACACCGGCACGTAGCCTAGCACATGCTGCTTCCAACTAAACAAACATTAGGGAATCACCACCATTGTTACTCAGCAAAATACTCATTTAAATACCATGACTAAGAGAGAGAGCAACATGTCATTTCCGCCCGCACATAGAGGTATATTTCTTGGTTATATATGCATTCTACACATGAGGCATTGTTGGTCTATGTTGTGAATCTGTGTAGCCTACTATTAGTTTCATAACTAAGTAATATTAGTCTTTGTGTAATCTATTTTTGTTAGGGTAATTAGAAGATTCGCACTATTTTCTACGGTAATTAGACGCCAACCCCGGGACACAGCGTTCGCGACGGGACCGATTTTGGCAACTTTACCCATGTAGGCTATAAAAAATTCAAAGTGCGGTTATTTGGCAACTTTTGCCTCATAAGGATTCTTTTTTTTTTTGTTAAAAATAGGATAGGATAAGATATTTAACTTTATCCCCGTGGATGAAAAAAAATAAGGGGGTTGACAGACGGCAATCGTCAGATGACCTCGCGCCCACCGTCGGGTACCAAAGCTATTGCAGTGTGTTGTGTATGATACACATTCTTTAATATGGTAGAACCAATTAATTCCGTGGGTTAGTCGGTCAGTCTCCGTTAAGTGCCTTGTCCAAGGAAGAAAGACGTCGCACTCAACCACCACTAACGGTCGGACTAATAGGAAGTCAAGCTTAGATTGTTGGTGCCCTGTACTTTTTGTTAAAAGTAATACAGGAGAAATCCTCGTGCCAACGCGCGTGCAGACAGAAAAAAGTAAAACAACTGGATTAAAAGTTTCAGTACTGAACCAAATCCCCTTCAGCAGAATAATAGGACACCGACGATGAGTTATAAACGACGTAGATTTTCATTATAAGTTTTTAAAACTTTCACCAAACACGAGTCAAAATAATAGATAGACACTCCAATTTCAACCATGTTCAGGAAAAACTCTAATCCACTGAAATATTTAACTATTCTACTTTAAAGTCATACATATATAGGAGAGCAAACGAAATAATTAGTCGAAGTTTTAACAAGTTAAATAATACGTTGTAAATGTGTTTGCATGTAGATTGGACCTGTAAACGTCGTTGTAAGAGACCCTATATAATCTTTCAAAATTAAATGTCGATCAGGTACTCAGACGCTTGCGATGCGGCGTGTAGACGACGCTTAGGGAACAAACCAACGTTGTGTCGATTTACGATCGTGTTTAAAATGGTAGAAATGGATGGTAATTAACTATCCCCATGAGAGTAAAAACGCAATGGGTGTCACATGACCAATCATCAAAGAAACTTGTGCCCACCCACGGATTATCAAAACTTTTCGCAGTGATGAGAGACATTTTATAGGTTTTAGTTTAAACCATTAGTTCATTTCCCATATATTTAGTGCGTCGGGTCATAATTCTGCAATTGGTAATGAACTTCCCATCAAAATTACAGATTTAACGACCTCAATGTTATACTATAGATGTCGTATATGTGCGGCAGGATGTGACCAGGGCAGGACAACACTAAAAGGCGGAAAAGAGGGAAACTGCTTACTAAAATAACGGAAAATAATTTAAACCCTGCCCTAAACACTAATCTCAACCCAAGAACTAACCCTAACTCCAAACCCGTGTTTAAAACTAACTCAAATGTTATAGTCTTTATTTTAAATTTTTGCCCACAGGGGCATGGTATTTAAATGAGTGTGTAACAATGGCGGTGATAACCAATGTTTGTTCGGATAGAAGCACCCTATGCTAGCCTGCGAGCTGGTGTTCTCGTTTAGTTGTAAATAGTTGAGCAGCGCTTTGGAAAATAAAGGTGTTGATTGTGCATTTTCCTGCTGTTATGTTGAAAAAAAGTTCCCGATGTACGGAGGAGTATCAGCTCAAAGTTTTAAGTAAAATTTTGGAGAGTTTTCAATTTAGGTTGCAGATCCAAGCTACAATTTTAAATTGTGAAAAAATCGAAGACTTTCCGTCAGGATTTTTAGAGGCATCTCTTTTTGTAAGGTCAGTTTGCATTGGAGAGAATAATTTGTTGAACGCCAATTAAAAATCTTATGTAACAGGCCTTGTTGCAAAATAATTTAACATTTATTAATTTATAAATGCAGAATTAATATAAAAGATATACTTAAAATAAAATATATTATTATGTTGGAGAAAATCCTTGGAAACGAGCAACATAATTGGTTAAAATATTTACAATCAAATTTATCAATAAAATTGGAAATAGGATTTCTGTACGATTGCACACACAGCATTAAAACAATTATTAATATTGCATCAAAATATAAATTAACACTGATCAAAATCATCAAATAAAGAATATCAATTGACTTTCTTAGTCTGTTTTTCTTTAGGATGAAGTTGATGAATAGTTATCAAAAGGAATGCAGATGAGGCATATATAGCAATCACAAGTGATATTAATACTGAAGGAAGGTTGTGCGGTTGCTCTATGTTGTCGCGGAATATATAGAGTAGTACGGCAGAGAAAGTGCAACGTAGAAACTCTATTGGATATGCGAACGGCCTGTAAAAATGTCCAAAAAGTTATCGAAGTAAGATTTACCTATTAAGTTCACTAATTGTTTATTTAAAATACGAATGTTAACGGAGGATAGTTTTCAATTTGTAAAATCTCCATCAAAAGACATGACGTCACACTGTCCTGTCACAATTCAAACCCACAAACTTAAAATATACGAACCCAACACTAAATAATTGAGCCATGTTGACTCCTCAAGTCAGAAGCAGTCATTCTGATATCAGTCTACCACCAATATTTTCCCAAGCAGCACACTTCAACGGCATCGGGTAGCCACAATGAGATAAAATTTGAAACCCAGTGATTTATTGTAGCATGGCTATGATATTTTACTTGTTCCATTAAATTTAAAGTATATGACGTGGTATCACATGTTAGATTCGAATCTACAACCTCTGGTTATAGATACGCACACAACGCTCTAACTGAATCAGCCTCTATGGATCCAAACGAGTCAGTTTTAAAATGTTGAAATTAAATTAAAATTACTTACTTTTTATCAAAGAGAAATCCAAGAGAAGAGAGAGATAAAAGAAAGAAGGCAACATCCAATACTATGATATAGCCGGGTAGTGTGAGACGATTGTGCATCAAACATTCATACATCGGTAAGAGCACTAAGTAATGAATAACGCCGTATACATTAAGCCAATGTGGAACTTTTCTGTCGTAGATCTTCATAGGGCTTTCGATCTAAAAAATAGTATTAAGATATTTAATCTACAGGAAAACTTATTTATCAACTGTGTTAAGGCAAGGTCCTTACCGTAACTGAACCCACTGCCTTTTGACAGAGGATCTATTGCACCTGCGCTACTACTAAAGGACTGTATAGGCAGGACAGAACGAGTACAGAAGAAGTATTATAACAACAGTGGAAGCTTGAAAGAACGCACATAATACTATGCTGTGGGTATCTTGTCCTGTCCTAATGGGTGAAATAAAGCACCATGTAAGTCATACCATTAATACAGGTATTAAACAACCAGAAAGTACGCCACAAAGTTGTAAGGCAATGTTCAGATCTGTGAACGAATAACTAACTTCAACCTTATAATATATAATTCATACCTGAGGTATATCTTCAGGGTTACCACACCAAGGTGATCCAGGGTTCCAACCAGGTCCTTTAATTACCACACAAATCTTGTTCCACAGTCCTTTGATGTTCCAGCATCGTGTTACAAGGTTTCTTAAATGACCAGTCTAAAAGTTTGAAAGAATTTTTTTTAAATTAAATAGATTAGTTTGAGAATAATACTATATCAGATAGAACTAAACTACATATATCAGAAACATATTACTATCAAGTTGATAGCAAAATTTATAAAACAAACATTTGGCAATGAAGTATAAATATAACAAATCACCTGCACAAATATAGGGTTGAAAGTATTAATTGGGTGAACATGGCCATACGCTATCACTTCATCTGGTTTTTCCTTCACAAACGTTCCTGACATATGTAAATGTGCTTACTCATTTAAAATAAAAAAAATACAGCTGGTAATTAGACTACCAGCTGTTTTAGGGTCACAAATAAAACTTTAGTGGAGGTCAATATCACTGATATTATATCAGAACTGTTTATCAATAATTGTTCCCATTCATGAGGTGATAAAGCAAACCTACCGAACATTCGATCCCAGATAATGAGTGTCCCCGCATAGTTACGATCTATACAGTAAGGGTTTCTGCCATGATGAACTCTGTGGTGACTTGGTGTGTTCAGCACATACTCAAGAGGCCCTGGCAAAAAAAAATTTATTTAAACACCAAATATAAAAGCCCTTTGTGCCAAATCAAATGTTGTCAAAAACCCTTAAGCCCTTCTATAATAATACTAAGCCAAGCGTGCATTTTTTATTTCCTTGAATCGATATTTAAGTTTCACCTCACCTAAAAAGGACAGAGAAAATATACTCTTTATTAATTATACTTTAGGCTTTGGTGTAGTCAAAGGCCTAATAATGAGACATTACAAAAACTTCTAACGAAATATTTATTTGTACCCTGTTAAATGACTTTTCAAATTTGGTTGGTTCTTAATTTTATAGACCTATACCTTATGTTTTGTTGTTACTATAGCACATGCATGGCACATTTACTTTGTTAAAAAAGCATAATTAAAATGTTATGTTTTAACAACTGTCTTTATGGGAAAGTGAAATAAAATTAAAAAAGACAACACTTTGCATTTAGCTTTGATAACCCAATGTAGGCCAAGACTACCCATTAAAAAATGACTGTCCTTTTCCCACCCAAAGGGTTAAAATAAGTATTCCATCTATCGCTTTGTCTATTGGTAACAACTTAAAAGTTCTAGGATAGGATAGGATATTCATGTTTATCCCTGTAAATGGGAAAATAAAGGGGGTTAACACACGCTTGATCGTAAGGTCACCACTCACCACATGCCCACGGTCGGGATACCTGAAGTAATGCAGTTGTGTATGATTAACAAATTCCTTTAATTTGGTAGAAACCCACCATTCCACTGGGTCTAGGCAATGTCCGTTAAGAGCCTTGCTCAAGGACACAACCGACTATCCAGCAACCAGTTTTTTACCTGCAACCCTTCCGGTGAAAGGCAACCACACTAACCCACTATACTAATCTGTCTATCTTTGATATCTACCAAATCTTTCAGTTATCCAAAACTCGAATAAAAATAACACAATAAAAGTATTACCAAGGTTATCAATGAGCTCGGTGTGAATCCAGAATTGAAAGAGCAAGTTGAACTGTTTGTGCACCAAATAGACTGGAGGTGGCACAAATAAAGCAAGCGGTAAGTAGAACAGCTGAAATTACATTGAATTGTCATCATTTGCAATTTCTGTTACAAAATAAGTTACTCCAAATTCCCATAAAGAGAAACACACACATACATGTTAATGAACCGGCATACTTATGGACTAATAAGCTGGTAAGAGGATGCCAAGTGTAAAAAAAAACAAAAACATGTCTACCAGTACAATAATTGGTGCGAAACCGATCTTACAGATTTTTATATATGTCAAAAAACTGTAAAGGACTTTTCTATTTAATTCTGTACATAAGTGATCAAATGCCTTCCGGTCATATATACATGACAATGTAAAAAAAATCTAATTAAACCCTGCTTACAGCAATAATTGGACCAGCAATAGCAGACTGCCTCAATGCTGTTGTCAAATTATAATCCTCGGAGCTATGATGAGTTTGATGAGATGCCCAGAACAAGTTGATTTCTGTTAAGTAATAATTACTTTAATCCTTAGGATTGGATTCAGAATTCAAGTAAAAGAAAAGTTATTTATGAACGTTTAGCTTTAAATTAAAATCAGTTTAAATATTTATAATGAAAAATATTTTGTACCTAGACATAAAAGAATGGTAAGGAATGTGGATGTCAAAACTCAATAATTTTAGTGTTAATTTGATCCATTACACTTTATTACCAGTCAAACTACTGTTTGGTATGCAACATTTATAAAAAGCAATTAAAGCATGAATTATAAATCATTATACCAACTAAGTGCACAACAGCGCACCATGAGATCCACGATGAAACCAATAGTAAAAGAAATCCACCCCGAGGAAAGTAACTATCCATAACACACTAGAATCCCATGGCAGATAAGCGATGCAGTAATTCTCGTACACATAAATGTACAAAGATAACTCCATAGATTTCTTACTCACTAACCTGTGCAAAATGTTCTCTGTAGTTAAATTCACCTAACCTAGTGAACACTTTTAGTCAGAGATGCCTAACCGGGGTAGACTGGGTAAATGTTTTAGAAAGTAGTAATGTTTAAATTAAATGTTCTGTTTTAAAATATGTGTTGGTAGTGGTATAAGCTAATATCATGGGCATAAATTAATGATTTATTCTTAATTGTTTAATTGAAAGTGTGAAATACACCAATTACCCATCTAATGTCTAAAGCAGGGATGTCCAACCTGCGGCCCGCGGGCCGCAGTGCGGCCCACCTGAGATTTTTGTGCGGCCCGCTAGTCATTTTTACTCCAAGTAGTATTTTGAACTTTAAATCTTGGCCTAATTCAAATGTATCAGTCAGCTTTTAGGGACGCAGTAAACATCAAAACTGCAGAAAGAAACCGACGGACGACAAACACTTATCTCATTGACTTTGTATTGCAGAAATAAGTTTTTGTTTCTTTCTATATGTGTGTTATTTGTTCATTTTTTCAAAGATGAAATTAATGCTTTTAATTGTTTCTTTATGTACCATTCAGGGTTGGAATTAAGGGATCGCGAATCGCTATTCGCGAACCGTTTTCTAAAGTTCGCGAATTACAAAGTTTAACAAAATCGCGAAAATATAAATTACCGGTACTGATTTCGCGCACTTTTAATAATAAATCCTCAACACGTTAATACAACATCGTTTGCCTTCAAAATAACATTATTTATTTACCTTGGCTTTACTCTGCATTATTAGCGTATAATAAGCATTGCTATCACAAGGCAATAAACGCCATTATGCGTTAATATACCTTGATTCCTTTATTTATGATTGGCGAGATGCGACACACCCCTTTTGAATTTACGTTTTTTGCAATTTATCATTACTGTACTACTAAATAACGGTACTGTCTGCTTTATAAAATAAATATCTTTCTGGTCGTTTAAGGCAATTTATCATAACCAAAAATTTTTTCTCGCGCTCCTTATCCGCGCATTTCGCAAATCATTTCAAAACCATTAATTCGAACCCTGCCATTTTTATTGAAATTTAATAGGTTCTGCGGCCCATTGAATTATTTTAAGTGACAATGCTGCCCATTACAATAAAAGGTTGGACATCCCTGGTCTAAAGGCTTTGTGTTAAAATAACGTTATGTAGACTAAAAATGACATATGTATTATATTCAGATTATTATATCATGCCCTTTTCCAAAAAACATATACGCAATATGTAAATAAGAATATACTTAATAAGTTGAGAAAGAGTTCCAGCACTTAAACTTGAAATTCCATCATTGATTCTCATAATTCGGTTTCCCTTCAGTGCACCAAGACACAGCTCAATAAAGATTAGCGCCAAGAATGGATGCAATGCCTGGTTTAAATCATTAATTGGAAGAGAGCCAAACAGGCACACTGTATATTTATATACATTATTGGTGGATTAGTATGTTGCCTTTTAGCCGAAGGGTTGCAGGTTTGAAACTGATCACTAGCTAGTTGGTTGTGTCCTTGGGCAAGGCAATTAACAAACAGAACCTAGTGGATTATTGGGTTCTACCAAAATTAAGAAATTTGTGAATTATTCACAACACACTGCAATAGCTCTGGTAAACCGATGGTGGGCACGAGGTGATCTGACGATTCACGGGGATAAACATGAATATCCTATGTTACAGTGCACTAATTATACACAAACTTAAACAGAAACCTAGTGAACACTATTAGTCATAGGCGCCTAACCCAGGTGACCAGCGATGTTACCAAAAATGTTAAAAAAATAAATCATTTTAATGTTTTCTTCCTAAGGAAAAAGGAGCATGGGTAATTCTTATTTAAAAAAGACAATTTCATAAAAACATTTTACAGAAAGTTTAGCTTCTTTTTTTAATGTCCGGCATGCTGTTCAGTGTCCGGCATGCCCTGAATTCCGCCGATTCAACTCCTCAGGGAATGTAAGTGATCAGAGAAAGTCGAAATTCTTTTGATTAATTTGTGTTTGAAAGTTTTGCCGTTTAGCATCGTGTTTATATTGTTCATTTATAACTTATGACACCACACAATAGCTTTTTGCTTTCATCTTATTTTATGAAGAGCGCTTTATTATTGGTGCATCCATGACATGAAAAAACTTCTTTTTAATTTATTCTGCAAACATGAGCTATTAATCGTAAACTGTAAAACACAGGTCGCATTTACAAACGTCTCTAATACGATTTACTCGGCATTTTACACTTACAGGCACATGCAGTTTTCTAAGTTAACAAGAATTGTGTTTTCAAAAACCTTTCTATTGTGTAAAATGCTGTGAGTTGAGGAATAAGAACTCTATATATCACGCGTTAACGAAAAATGTTCATTTCTTTATATTTCTTTACTATTCCTTGTAATAGTTAACACTTAACATCTTTTAGTTCTAATATAAAGACTCCATCAGTAAATTTTAGAATTTTGCTGTATGATCCAGTTACACAATTACGAAAGTGACGCGAATCACAAACATGACATCACTTTATCTACATTGGGTTTCTTTAGTCAAAATGCTCATGGAATGAACAAATTTTAAGTCTACGCCTAATTTATGAAAGTCAAACGCCAATGAAAATAAGCATATTGTATCTATAAACCATACCCAACACTAATCTGATAAAAATATATTTTACGATTGGTATCCAAATCTCAATGATTAGGATAGGATAGGATATTCATGTTTATCCCCG
The DNA here is from genome assembly GCA_000149265.1 of Ciona savignyi. NCBI lineage: Eukaryota > Metazoa > Chordata > Ascidiacea > Phlebobranchia > Cionidae > Ciona > Ciona savignyi. Next base: position 564,019 of record CH003416.1, read on the forward strand.
TGAATGGGAAAACCCCAGGGGTTATCACACGGGCAATCGTCAGATCACCTCGCGCCCATCGTCGGGTTACCGGAGCTATTGCAGTGTGTTGTATATGATAGACACGTTCCTTCAATTTGGTAGAACCCATTAATCCGCTGGGTTCAGGCAATGTCCGTAAAGTGCCTTGCCCAAGGGACACAACCGACTAGCTAGCGACCAGTTTCGCACCTGCAACCTTTCGATTGAAAGGCGACGCACTTAACCGCTAGACCATCGGGCCGGACAAATTCGTTTCATTAGATAAAAAACTGTTTTTTTTTAAATGTAATTTTTCCATTTTATTCATTCTACTTACTGAATCAATGTAATTTGGTACTTTGCTGACATCTTCAAATGACGATTCACTTGGCAAGACAACATAAAATATGCTTCGAAAACCCTCAATAAATGATGGTTTGTATGTATTGGTATGAGGATCTAATAAACTGTTGGTCACATTCATATTTTTTTCAATCTGTAAATGCCACCTATTCAATTTAAATTTTTAAACAGAAATAAAAAAAAACAAAGTTTATTTCTGTTCAGATATAGTTATCTTTTATATATATTAACACTAGTGGCATAGATAGCTAAGCGGAAACACAGACAATGTACATCGGTAACTTAACATTTTAGTCCATATATATTATATATGTACTGGTAAGCAATGGGTGGTAGTTATAAAAATTGAATGTTCTTATTTTAAACAGTTGATATTTTTACAATCATTTACACATGGGTAACTTATAAGTGTTTTTAAAATGAATGCAGGGGCACACGCAGAGTGTATAACTGCATTAATGCACATTTAGTTAATAAAATAAATTTTTAGTCATAATTATTAGCAAAATTGGACTTAGAATTGATGGAATCAGAGATACATTATTATTTTTTTGTATTTGACTTCTCTAATATACATTGCTAGGTAAACATAAAAAATAAATAAAAAAGGATAAAATGTACTGCCAGTATATATTTAATAATTCAATAACAATATAGACTATTTGTGTACATGATAATCTATGTTTAGTTTCCGATTGCCCAGATCTCATTTCACATTGCACATTATATTACTGCACAGAGTAAAACATTAATATATAATCAAACATTTGCTTAATGTCATGAAGTATGGTAAAATTAATCTTGTGTAAACTATTCCTCATGTTTCGAGAAGCTAGTCATTTTTAAATGCTAGCTACTTGACATTATAGTTTGTAGCTGTCTTCCAGTTAAACCAGAGTTTGTAGGTTGGCCTTTCTTTTCAGATTTCGATAGCGCTTTATTTTCGGAAGGCATATTATTGGCACTTCGAGAACTGTGCTCACGAACCATGCAAAACTCCATTGCACCAGTGCTATCTAAAGTCTGGTCTGTATCAACACATACCCCAACCTTCTCCTGGTATTCTAGGTTGTACTTTCCAAGATACTTGTGACCTTTTCTACGTTTTAAAGCCTTCTTAAGAATCTCTCCCATTGTTACATTTAGGTCATCAACTTGGATCAAAGAAAATCCAGCATAATCATTAACCCGAACAAACACGCTTTCGCAGTACTTTCCGTCATCCTCACCAGAGCTAATCATAGCATGCTTTTCTATTAGTGCAAGAGTGGGAAAACTAAATTTTACAACCGGTTCATTGTTTTCCAAGGCAGGGAACCCGTAATCCACCTCTCCGTCATCTTCAGCAATGTTCAATGTAAATCCCTGCACATCTGAACGTTTAAGTGGAGGAGAGTATTTTTCTGTGAAGTACTGCCAACATGACAAACCAATAAGATCTATAACTTTAGCTCCGGACAATAAAATTACCACTTTTATTGGCTCTATAGGAGGGGGTTCTCCATATACATAAACATACATGTTAATCTTTTGAGTGGATGTTGTACCCTCATGACCTCTGCCGTCAAACTTGTGATAGTCTTTAAATGGATTATCAGCTATTTTCACGGTCTCATGAAGTTTTTGTGACAGTACAGACTTCGTACGCGTGTGACTCTTTTCACTGGACATCACATTGGACTCCTCTTGTGTTACAACATTTTCATCAACATTAAATCCAACATGGGTTGAAGTAAGTTGAGATTTGACTGTTAAATTGTTTAGCTTAGAACTGACATTTGAAAATTGCATATCCAAACCATCATGAACTTTATTTCCATCTGTAGCAGTTTTATTTTCATTAAAACCAGGTTCCACCGTCTCTGCATTTTGTGTTTCATCTGTTGCCAACTCAGAGGTTGCTTTTTTGGGGAACATACTCTGTTTGCTTTCACCAACTAGTTGCGGCGGCAATTGGCTCCAATGGACAGTTTTAATTTGTACTCGACTCTGCCGCTCTTTACGGATTCGTTCTAATTTTTGTGCAGTGTTGGATCTTCGACGTACACCAAAATCCCAACCAGACTGAATATCCGGTGATGGAGCTAACGGTACAATCGGAATGTCATTTTCTGGCAAGCTGCTAAATAGTCCATCTTTGCAAGAAACCGCACCAGGAGACTTTTCCAATGCACCCTGTTTTGAACTGCTTGCGCTTAATGTTTTTGATTTATTCACTTTTTCTTTAAGTTTCTTTCTATGCTCATCAAGTGTTAGTAAATCGTTCTCTTGTATCACCATCTCACACATCCCAGTATCATCACTAGTAATAAAAGAATGACGAATGTGACTTAGCAACCATTCAGGACTATCTACTATAGCCATGTTTGCAAATTACTGAAACCAAGTTAAAATATTAAATTTACCGGTACATTGCAATGTTAAACAACAAAATCAGCCATATGATATTTTTAGATAAAATATTTTAATCGACAAATTCAGACACATACATGTGATACGAATTTCTCCAACCAAATAACATAAAAAACTGTAATAGAAGGGACATTAGTTAGCATGAAAAATCTTTAAAATACCAGTACATGTACAATATGCACAAATATTCCAAAAACAATTGGTTTCTCTTTTCAACCTCAACCTCTTGTAAATCTTATCAAACCTTACACAAAACTAATACATTACATGCAAAATTGCATTTGTATAATACACATAGAATAACATTGCAAATCACCTATGTAATTATACAACAAGATAGTACGAATACCATTATTCATATGATGGAAAAACAGTACCACCTACGTTTAGCTGCTTTTTATCTTAAGATTATTAAAAATGAAACTCATAAAGCACAAATTATTTTCTTTTCCCAGTCTTTCCCTTAATTGCATTTAAACTTGCTGTTTTAGAAGCATTAGCAAGTTCTTCTTTTGCTTTTTTCTCAGCTTCCCTCTTCTTAGCAGCTTCTTCTCTTTGCTTTCTTATGATAGCGAGACGTGCAAGGTCAGCCCTGGCCTCATCAGTTTTACCTTGCGCATGTAATTGCTGGTAACGCTTTTGAGCCTCCTGCTTTGCAATTTGTTCCTTTTCCCTTCGTGAAAGTTCAGCTGGGGCACTGGTTACAATTTCATCAAGTTGGGATGCTTTTTTAGTCTTCGTTGCAATGCGATTGGGGTTGTTTACATTAATCACGGGTTGTTCTTCATCAGAGGACTCTTCTTCCGATGATGACTCTTCTTGCTTTTTTCTCCAGTTATCACTTTTTTGCTGAGACTCTAACTCAGCAACACTGGTGAATTGACGGGTCCTGCCCTTCTGACTCCTTTTCCCTCCACGGGGCATTGTTCACAAAGTTATAATCACTTAATTATTATATTAAACCGTTACCGGTACTGAATATCCCTTCTATGTCGATATTAGAACAAGATGATATCAAAAAGGACTAGTTATAAGATGAGCGGGAGAGGGTATATCATTAGTGGGAAGAAATACTTTCATCACTAACAGAAGCGGTACAGGTTATATAATGATATACCCCGTCCGCTCATAATATACCCTGCCCCGCTCATGTTAGTGACGAAAATACTTTATCCAGTTATTTTTTTGTCATTCTGCCCCACTTCTTTCCTATAAAACAGTGTGTGGTTCCGCACAGCTGTCCCGCAGATTAGTAGAGCACCATATTATACAAGAAAAATCGGTACCTCTAAATACTACAGGATTGCTTGAATCGCTACCTCTACTTACTACAGGATCGCTGGGGAGAGATTACAGATACTTTATTATTACAAAAGTCTTGAGGAAAACTAAAATAGGAAAACTTTCCACCAAATTTCCGAAAACCACGCTCCAAGCGGTTCAAGTGATCCAAGCGCTTCAAGTGATCCTGTAGTATTTAGAGTCACCCAGTAAAGTTAAACAAGTTCAGAGGGTTTCTTTCTTAAGATAAAACTTATGAAGTAGGATAAATAACTGTGCACAAACTTTTTAAATAATTAGGACAAGCAAAAACTAACTTTATGTCTGTACTTCACATTGTTTTAGTTTATCAAGCTGTACATCTGTGGTAAACATGGTAGTTTTGAAAAGTATTTTGTGTGCGAACAGCAAACAATAATGCGTGTATTTGAAGCGTTTTTTACTAAATCTATCATTTTTTGGAGTACGTCATTTTACAATTATGTACTGGCGTGTGTGTTTTGGTTATCGTGTTCGTGCTAGCCCATGCTTTTGACTGACCTCATTTATCTACATCTGAATTTAAGCACGATACGCTGGGTACAAAAGAAGGATGATACATTTTTGTTATACAGCATATGCTGCATGACGTGAGCTGTTATATAGTTTACCCGAGTTACTGAGGTAGGAATTTAAAGACAAATACAGTACATTTTTAATCGATTTTATTTTCACTAAAATTTCAGCACTACTTAAGCAATACAACCTAAAAAAAAATTATGTTTTATGTACAACCGTTTATGTTTTTAATTTTACCGGAATATGTTTCCAACCTTTAAAACTAAACTTGACACGAGAAACAACAACATTCATAAGCACATTTTTGCCACTCGGGTTAAGCTTTAGCCATAGAGAACATGTAAATATTAGTTCTTGTAAAAAGAGGTTTCGTGAATTCTCGGTTTGTGTAATATCTTTTTGCGCATTATATTAAGCTTTGTTTAATTTGTTATTAAAAGCCTTTAACGCATGCACGGCTGTGTCTGTTTCAGGGACTTTTGCCACGATTTCTCCTGGCTTTTCAATCAGCGTTAATATCCGCACCGATGGTTCCTATAACCTTCCGACATTATGCCATACGTCGCGAGCTAGTTTGTTTTGTGTGAATATTCCTTTGATTAATCTGTTATCAGAAACGCGTTCTGGAATCCGGACCTAAATATCGCCTGTATAACGAATCAATTTAACCGCATGTATTTTACTGTGTTAACTTAGGATAGGATAGGATATTCGTCTTTATCCCCGTGAATGGGAAAACCAAGGGGGTTAACACACGGGCAATCGTCAGATCACCTCGCGCCCATCGTCGGGTAACCGGAGCTATTGCAGTGTGTTGTATATGATAGACACGTTCCTTCAATTTGGTAGAACCCATTAATCTGCTGGGTTCAGGCAATGTCCGTAAAGTGCCTTGCCCAAGGACACATCCGTCTAGCTAGCGACCAGTTTCGCACCTGCAACCTTTCGATTGAAAGGCGACGCACCTAACCGTTAGACCAACGGGCCGGACCTTATAAGCTACAATAAAGAAACCTTTCGAGTCGGAGTCATTTGTAAGTCTAAATAGCTGGGGAGGTTGAGGACAGATTTATTGCAATATATAGGCACTCAACTAGCCCAAACAATCCATTGTTAAACGGCACACAGGAACACATAATGCTACGGTAGTGTGGCCATCGCGACAGATTCACGTATCGAATTATAAATATATTTAAAAACATCCAATTTTTTGTATTTAACTTTTGTTAGCCAATTTCTCGGAACTAAAAAGCACAACTAACTTTAAACATAACACTCTATTATCCCACGTATAAAACAGCTGGAGACTCAACACCAACTTATACCGAGTGCCATGAGGAGCATGCAGTGGAAAATTTAGGTGTTTAGTAAAAATTTGGTTTTGATTACGAGAAACGACTATACAGCAATGTTAAACACGTTTGTGAATAAAAAGCACCTGGTAAAAATATCCTGACCGTATACTGCACGATCCTCCGATCACTTATTTCCTGTTTAGAATTTTATCACAAAACGTTTTTTAAATACGAGACCTGTATACCTCAGCATTCAGCTTAGGTCCAGTCCAGGACCGTGCAGGCCTTAATGACCGCGCTTAAAGTAAGCTGTCACCATGTACATTGGTTCAGTAAGACTATATGACAAGTGTTATGCTAAGTATCCATAATAAAAACAAAAATACAACGCTCCTGTAGGCGCTTCTGTTACTAATTCACCTCTAAACTGACACATGATTGTATACAATGCATATAGGCACGAAATCTCAACAACGTCAGTGACGTAATACGGGAAATCCCCTAACATAAAATGAAATACATTTTTGCTCATAACTCTTTAACCAAAAAATATTGGAAGAAACTGATTTGATTTTTAAAATCAGCGTATTTTTTTCCATTTATTAAGATATTCTTAAAATTGACTTCAGTTCCCCTTTAAGATTCCACATAAAATGAGACATCCATCTATTTATTTCAATATGCTTTTTGGTTATACCTTTTAAATTAAAGCAATGTTAAATGCTTAGCCATTGGCATAATCGTGAATTTCATTGGTTAGATTATTTATGTAGAGTAATAGAACCGATGTAGGGGACACCACAGTAGGTTAGACCATCGGCTTTGAGTCGAATGGTTTGATCGAATGTCACTGACTTCATTGGCTGAGTGATTGGCCAAAGCACTGCGAACATTACTTTAACACATAAATAAAAAGTTTAACTAAAACAGTAGCCTTAATCTTGTACAATACGCTATAATATCACGGCGGAATAGTTTGGTGGGGTAGTCGCTTTTTGGCTAAAATGTTTTTTTAAACGAAACTGGTCGCTCGCTATTCAAGTCTTCGGGCAGAGAGGACATATCCTGGACCCCGTAAATTAAACGGTTGCGCCAAAACTGTAAAAAAGTCTAAATCATATGCAACACACTGCAAGGTAAGGTAATCCAATGGCGGAAGATAATGTTAAGATTGTCCATATAATAAATAACTCTTCGATTTTTTTCACTCACGGGTATATATAACAGTAGCATCTGGTAAATATAAAGTGGACAGAAGACGATCAAAATTTTGCACCGTTGATTTTGGTGGACCTTATGTAATCTTGAATATATAACTCATGAAAGGAATTGCAATATGACATGTATACACAACCTAAACAAAATAATTGATTCATTTCTTAATGTTTTAACTCATGTGTATACAATATGCTGTAAAAATTAGAGTTAATCCCCAAAGTGTAGCCTAGTTCGGTAGAATGTAAAAAGTAAAATTTAAACGTAGAATGTAAAAAGTAAAATTTAAACGTAGAATGTAAAAAAAACTAATGGGTTCAGGCAATGATAGCTAATTCCGTTTACCAATAACACAAGCAACTAGGTATCGGGTAGTTTTAAGTCTGCAATCCTTCGGTTAAATGGCGACGCTCTAACCAACTGACCTATATTAAGTCGGCCTATTTTTTTTTGTTGGAGTTTTTTGTTTCGGTTTATTATACTATTTTCGGTAGATTGGCATTTCTGTTAATTAAATGTGCTTGCGCAATAAGAAATCATCACGCAAAATGTCATCTAATTATTAGCTTTAAAATATTGGCATCATATTTTATGTTTAAATAATTACTGCATAGTGTTAAGCATTTTGCTATGTTTTACCACCTGTGACCCATTTTAAATTGGTCGGTCTAAAAATGTCATTTGTTTAGTATTTATATAATATTTAATACTATTGTTGCCTCTACTATACTATTTTTGATCAGAGTATCTTCGCAAGTTTTCTGTCCCATGGTTGATTTATTGTTGTTCGTCAGTCAATTAGAGTAATGGTTCGGAACAAAACCAGTCTCTAGCTATCGTTGGTTATGTATCAATGCACTGTAACCACATTGCCCACTGACTTTTTAAGGCCCTGGTGTAGACTGGTATCCAATGCTTACCTATGTGTGGGCGGCAAACTTAAATTCGCCAGATGTCGCCCTTCAACGGCACATGAAAAATAAAACACTTGCATTACTTCATCATACACAATAGTCTATATGTATCGTAACATTCTCTACAAATCCATATAAATTCTATACTATGCATGTTTTGTTTGTTTTAGGACAGGCTGTGCAAAATAACCCACTGGCGTTTTTGCCTGGTTACACTGGCCAGTCTGCAATTGTGTTAGAAATCTACAATAAACTTAAAGTGGTCTACAACCATAAATGTTTATTAAATGTTCAAAATTTAAAAAAATGACTTACATTCATATTCGTAGAACAACTAGTATTGTTTGGTGTAAGAGAACAAATACGTAGACTGACAATAATCGCCCTTTTTCTCGCTTTTCTCTCTGCAGCGAGATTACGCAGACATGTGATGCCATGCCCAGCACTTTACCAAGGTTGTCTGGTGGTGTGTGCGTAGGCTAGGATACGGACGTACGAGTATAGCTTCTTTAATTCAAAGACCAGTTACTATGTTACGTAAACGAGGATAATAGTATGACTTAGCAGCGGTAATGGGTCCATATCAGTTAGAGCCTCCAGATTACGCCCCCTAGTCAGTTTGTAATATATTTAATGGATTTACCTTCAACACCAATGTGTTGCTGAAGGCGGCGAAGTCCATATTTATAGCCTGCTCTTACAGCATTAATTGAATTCATTTTAACAGAGTTTGTTGCTAAATTATTATTGTACAAATATGTTTACTTTTTAATAAAAACATTTCTTGTAATTACATTTAAAATAAGACGAACGTTTGTTCTGTAACGGTATTTGTTAAATTCTCGAAATTATTTGTTAACACTTGGCTTCTGTATTATAACGACGTTTGTTTGTCTGTGTGCCTGTTAAACAGCCTTTCAGATAAGCAGTTATCGGGTTAAGTGTGCTACCAAATCAATGTTAAGTGTACAGCAGCTGTTTTTTTGATACGGGAATGACAAAATTAAAGTACCCTCTTACGTTCAGATAATATAATGGCCTAAGAATCTAGCGTTTTTTAAGGTTTTATTTAAAACTGTATAAAATATAAAAGTGTATTTTTAAAGTAAAAGTTACGGTTAGGTGCAAAATAATGTATTTATATTCGGTACGTTACGGACATAGTGAATTATATTATGTTGGTAGTCATTGGTTCGATCGATGTCGCCCGCGGTAGTCGGGCCCTTTATTTTCGGACGAATGTTTACATTCACCCGATGTCGTTTGAACAAAGCGGCGCGACTCCGATTACGCTTTATGGCTGACCCAAGGCTATTGATGGCTCGTACATGTGCTTAGCACATCGCTGTCATTGCATGTCATAATTAAATGGCAATTAAACTGTTTTTTTGTCGTGTTAATATGGTAAATCGGATGTCGTTTATGTTTATATAAGCATCGGTGTTGTTATATTATTTGTTTGATTATAATAAATAAAATGACATTTTTGTGACTAAGCAATCCAGGTTTGTATGTAATTTTAGGGAAATTCTGATGTGTATAGCGGGTATTGTATTTTGTTATTATAATCAGATTTTGGTTGAATTAAAGACTTTGGCTGTCAGGATGCCGGTTCTACATAAAGGGCTACCACAGATCGGCATTCAACTTGCTGTATCGCAAGACACGCGGTAAATTGAATGTCATGCTCCGTGTTGGCGATAATAACATGAGCATAATTAAGGGACTCGCTGAGGTTTTGAAAATTAAACAACGCGTTTCGGAGAAAGAGTTTGTGGGTGCTTCGGCAGCATGCAAGGGCATGGGAATTAAATCCCGTCGTAATTAATATTCTCAGCTTGCTTCGCGCGGGTACTGGAATGTAGCGGTTTCCCTGGTAACTTACACGTCAGCAAGCTTCAGACTTTGATAATCTTAACCTTCAACCAACATCTGAAGCTGGAGTTATCGTTTGTCTGTTGAAGTTTAAGTTGGTAGCCAAAAAAATTCAGACGTTGAAACCGAATCCCCAGTTCTATGGTGTCAACACGGTTGTTGTGGCAAGATAGTCTTACCGCCCAAGCTTAACCCCATAAACGGCTTTTCAAACGTGACACAACTCCTAATAGTACGCTTAACCTTTCTTGGTAGTAAAACTAGGTGTTTGGTGCAGGTTGGATTAGACATTAAGTCGCATAGTGTGTAGCAATCGGAGTGAATCTTCGCATGTTAAGATAAAGGCTTATTATAAGCATACATATTATAACCTTTATAATATGCCACACAAACATACAATTTGCGCCAAATCGGGGTTACTAGGCCTACCGTCGATACTTTCATTTAATCATGACTGTTTTGTTTACTTAGTTCAATCACGCTGTACTCGTTAACCAGTATCAACGTTTTATATTCCAATCCAACCACATTTGTAACGACCTGAGAGTTCCGGCCTAACGACCTGCTCAAATATTTGGTTTCTACTTGCCCGTGTCAGACTTTAACTACTGTCATAGAACAATTTCAAATTCAGAGTACTGCAAGGCGTACGTATATTACATGACCGTTTAGTACAGAAAACGGACGTTTAATATTGATTCAGTAATTCCTAACGCGCTCCAAAGCCCTTTGTGACGTGTTGTGTCAATTAAACGCCTAAGCGAGGCAGCGTTTTGACTGCCGAGAGTTTTAAATTCTAGAGAATATTTAACTTTCTGTCAATAGTACCCTGCCCTTCCGGTAAGTGATGCCCCACACCGCAAATACTCGGAGCCAATCGTTGAATAATTATCACTCTTTGAACTTACGCAATTACTCAAAGAGTAACTCGAGTTCCATGCTTGATTGAGTTCCAAACGAAAGTAATTTCAATCGAATTATCTACTTGTTTATGACGTTTATTTTCTTGTTTTATTGTATGATGAAGTTATTATTTCTATTATTCTAAAGTAATCGGATAAGTGTACTTGAAAAAGTGAAACATTCTAAGTAGGAACAACAAGATTATGTATACTGTTGATTATAAGGTAAAGCTACTTACATATGTTTTTACACGTCGAGGTTCTTAGGAATTCGACATCTGACGCACAAAGTGTATGATTAGTGTTCCCAGTACAATGTATATTATTACGTCGGTCATTTAATCACTTGTATCATGAGAAAATTATGCAATGTTGGTTACGGTCTTTCAACCAGTGCTGAATAATTTTCAAATTGCAGTACATATGCATATTCTTCTTTCAAACAACCGAGCATATATTAGAATTGGTAAATTTGCCTGGCTCTGTTGGCACGAAAGTCAAATCTCGTTTTTATCTGTAATACTAATCTAAGATAAATCGACCGCAAAGACAGTATGTATCTATTCTGCAAAGACCAAAGGGAATTAAATTTTAAAGCATAGGTAAGCTGTGCTGCGGCCAATCTTATTGCGCAGGACGAGGTTAATGCGGTTTCATGAATAATTTATTAGTTTATTGTTGCTGCCACTTTAAACCGTGTAAACAGGAACATATGTTCACGTAATAAGGGTAAATGAAGACGTTATTGTGTTCTATTTTTTTCATAAACGTAATAAATGAAAGAATAAAATGCGCTCGAACATTTTAACGATGTATTATTTAAGTATGTTGGTAATTGTAATAGATCACATTTTTTATACCAAAATGTGCATTTTGTAAAGTATTCGACAAAAGTTGTATATTAAAGATTCACTTCTTTGCGTCCAGTATCCCAGAATGATTAGGATAGAGTTGATTGTAAAATCATAATTTTAAATATTGAGTGACTAAACACGTGGATTTTATAATGAAAAGTGAAGACTATTATCCTACATGGAAAGGCTACCGTGAGTTGAAATTATACTAATGTTGTAGTTTTTTTTATCTGATTTCACCTTATTGTAGTATTAACAAATAAACACTAAATATACTACGTCAACAGTATTAAGGAACAAAATATATATATGTATTAGTTTTGACATTAATGTCTTGTTTTTCAGTTTACCGGCTCCAGCAAGAGTCGCCCAAACCAAGACCAGTTTTGTGTCAGACTAATAACGTACGTAACTTTAAATGTATTTTAATGTGACATGACTAGTGCAAAATTTACAATGTGTTGAACTATAACATCTTTGTTGTGATTTAAATATTGGCATTTAGGACGTCAGTTTTTGTGCCAAAAAATGTTAAACAATGGTAACTTTAACGTCTATGGTATATTTGGATTTTACTGTTTTCGCGACCTTCTTATTGCTGAGAAGACTCGACCGCAAAGCTAGCTATTAACACCAACAAAACAAGTAACCGGCAGGCTAAAAACAACCTCAACGGTCTGTTAAATTTACACTTGTAATTACCGTGTACGATTACGATTTTGTTATCGAATAATGTTATTTTTTGAACTTCGTTTACATTCCTTGAGGACTTAACAAAAAACGTGCTGACTTATATGATGCATTTCTCCCAAACTCCTCAATGATTTTGAAAGGTAGCGGGGCAACAAGTTGTAATCTAGGGCGTAGTTTACTACTACGAAGTGATCTTTAAATAGTTGGCCAAACGAAATAACGTATTTTGTCAATGGTATATTGCGCAAACGCCTGGAAGGTCACAGACGAGCTGTTATAAAGAAAAGAATTGCTTTTCCTTGAGCGAGAGATTTTCGTGTTGCCGAAAAGAAAATGTCAATTCAGATTGCATTTCAAGTAACCCGTGACCAATTTCACACGCAGCAACCACACAGTATTCCTAAATTAAAAAAAATTGCGCCGTAACTCCCTAATCCTTTAATGTGTCTCCTGCTTGATCGACTCTTTCACAGCAAACATTGAGGCGATTCGAAATTGAGTTTATTACCTTTCGCATCAACGTGTTTCAAAACTGCCCAAATAACATAGTCATAATAGCTTTAATTTTAAAATGAGATCGATCACACAATACACCCATCGTGCGGCCGATCGCTATTCGAAGTATACAGTTTAAATAATAATGTTCATGGAAACCTACGCTCATAGGATTACATACGCGCCTGTCTGCTCATTTTTAAACAACCATTGTCCTGAATTCCAACTATTGTTCCGGGGCCGTTACATTCATACTCGGGCCGATTTTAATCGGCCCTCTGTTGTCGTAACTCTCCGACATATACGTCGATCGCTCTATTAATTCTGTCCCGCACAAAAGCCTGGCAGTTGCCGACTAATCCACACTCATCCGCACACAGTGGACCCGGATAAAAGACGTGCCGCTGATAGAGAGATAGGACGGTCTTTGTTTTCTTTGTTTACTTAAAAAACTTAGCGATTTCTAGCAACGGGTAAAGCGGAGATGGGCACGCGAGAAGGGTCATAGTTGGGGTGAGCTTTGCAGCTGTAACCCCCTTTCCCATATACACCCCTAAAAGGATTAGCGAGGCAACGTCGTCTCAAGTAGATTAACTGATTGCGAAGTCCCTTCGGGCTTAAATAAACTATAGTCAAGGTTTGTGGTAAAGAAAGACCTTTTAAGTAAGATTAGTGAATCCGGTCGGTGCAATACCAACAAACAATAAATCTTCTCCGAGCCTCCGCTCCTTATGTTGTTCCTATATTCCTCGTCTTCTTGCTCGTAGATCCGTTACAGAGATTCACGAAAAGTCGTACAATCAATCCAACCCACAACCCTGATATCAAATGTTATTTTATTCCAAAAGAGATAATGTTTAAATATTTTGTTTTTATTGTTTAGCAACAAATTTAAAAATCTCTTAGACTGCTTTGTAGTCGTTGCCATCCAATTACCCGTGTTAAAACACTGCGTTATTGAATTCCTGCGGTCGCCGTGAAACACTGGTTCGGAGTTTTCGCTCCAAGCTCACGGCGCTTTATTCCACCAATCTTCGGTTTAGTCTCTTGACCTTTTTGTATAGCAAGTGTCATAACATGAGCCCATTTATCGTCATTTAATTAACTACCAATACGAAGATATGATTGGTATGGTAATGTGTGCCCATTAATACGTCACTAGCCAGTTTAATTTTAAGATGAATTGAAACGTAATTGCTTTTAATTTCCGTACTATTTTACCACCGGCACCTGTTAGGTCAGATTATAGCTTACTAATTTAGTAAGTTTCTTTCATGCTTCTGTTAGTTTACACTTGATAAATCTCACACGTTGAACGGACAGTTTGGGTTCTTCCAGGGATATGTCGGCTCTTGATTTCCATGACGTCATTTTTTGGTGACGCATGTGTTTACGTCACCCCTAAGTTGATAATCACCGTTCGCATGAGGTTAATGTTTCAAAAGGAAGTTCAACTTTGCAACTCAGTGCATGACTCATATTTGAAGACTAATCTTTTCGTTATCTAATCAAGGTGCGAGACCACCGTGCCCATAAAAGCACTTAGCTATAATGTTCACCGGACTATACCGCTAAATAATAACACATATTTACGAACCCTTTCATTATTGTAGTTAGGAAAATTCCGCCACTCGTTAACGTATATTATACGACTGTGTATATACAATTATATTACACACAAGTCTAACTTTAGAATGAGCCATTATTACATCTATTAGGAGCAAGTTTTAAAAGGGCAAATGATCAAACAAGGTAAATATTTGTAAAAACCAGACGGTTTCTTTAGATACTTTCTTCCCACCCCCGTACTACACTAAAAGGTTGTTTTTTTCTTTATACCAAATCAAGCCATAAAGTAAACAAAACAGAATGTTTCTAAATATTAAACACTTTCTCTTTGGTTGTAGAAATGTAGGATACCGGTCCAGTTAGCACGTGTCTGTTATGACAGATTATTAATCAGTTGACTGGGCACTTGAGCAGACGCCCTCAGTACTATGAGTAATAAACTCAATGTCACAAGGACGCTCAACACAGAAACACCGATTTTTATTTTTTTAATGTGAAGATAAGACTATTTAAGGCGCATGTATAATAATTTAATTTAAATAATGGTGAAATATTACAAGATGGAAGTTATTATTAGGGACAAAAACTTTCAAAATCGAAGTTTAATCCAAACACCAAGATGGGAAACTGTAATGCCAAAATAGCATAAGTCCAGACAGCAGCTGACAATTACCGACAACTCAAGAATTCCCGAATCCGTAACTGATCGAGTTACCAGAAGCGTCTGTCGCGCAAACCACTGGTATAATTTATCGCTTGACCCCTAATAACAAATTCACGCCCTAGTTGAAGTAAAAGAAGAAAATTAACAAAACGGCATTGACAAGTATCAGATAATTGATGAAAACGTTCGCATAACCATGGGCTAAATTTATGGCAACTAAGAAATTGTTATTACTCCGTATCGTACGTATTTATAATTGAAGGGATTGAAATAATCACAAATGACTCAGGTGTATGATTGAGGATTTTTCATCGGATTACAAATATTCTTGGAAACATTTTCTCGGGAATTTGAATTAAACACAGCTGGCAAGGTTTAAACAATGGGATAATAGATTTCAGTTTGCAGTACGTTCTTTCTTTTTTGGTATATACTTGCATGTAATTCAGCGTTCGTGTGTATTACCGTGTATAATTAACTGAGCTGGAAGGCAACGAACTTTATTTTTGTTTGGATACAAAATACACAAACCAGTTCCGACGCCCTCCAAAACTTCGTAGTTATTTCATACATCAGTGGTTTTTCAAGAATATTTCGGAACAACTTATATATAGCTATAATATAAAATGGACAAAACTGTAAATCGTGTTGTCTATAGATGTTATCATTTATTGGTAAATTAACATTTAACAAATATCATGAAGTTCAAAAGAGTTTGCATAAAATAAAATAGTGGTGCGCTTGCAATGCACTTTACAGGTTAAGATTGCTCATATACTGCAGTATGTACGGTCGTGTGGAAAGGTTAGAGCGACCGATGCCCAAATTCTATACATCTAAGGTCTTCGTGATCCATAATCTGTTCGAACTTTAGGTCGCTTCAAAAATTTACATATACCGTAAACAAAACATTGCCAGCGTTTTTGCTAACAAATGTTGTTAAAATTGACCAAACAGGTACGAATAAATGCGTAAACGATTACAGGACAAGAATATGTTGACAAAATCGAGTTGCTGGGTGTAAACCGCACGTCCTATCACCCTCTATTTACATTGTCGCGACTTAATTATATCTGACAATCCCCTAAATTCCGGCGCCATAACGTAAATACTTGAAATATGCCACAAACCATTTTCGTCCAAGTGGTGTTTGTTCAAGTAACTGTTTATTTAAATAACAATATTAGACAGTTGTAGATACACTCTGCTGAAACAACGTTAACACTTGCGCTATGTGGATTAACAAAGATCTTGATAATAAAGGTGCTGTAAACATTTTATGTGGAATTTTATAATCTTTAGTGTAAAATGTAATGTTGCAACAGTGAAACGTTCACAACGTTTTCCCAAAAAGTTAAGAAAAACAAAACTTTTGTTCCGTCTTACGAACGCGCACACGACGGCGAGTAAGCTCCAGACAGCATTGCGCCATAGTGCACACGTTGAACTGTTTGTTAAATAAACATTTATCCGTTGGCGTTTCCCCCAATCAACCCGGTACCTGATGCTCGCGCGTTCGAATGTTCAATAAAACTGCGCCCAAAATTCCACAACAGCCTATATAGACCTTAACATTGCATCATAATGATCCTATGATTGATTTATACGCCCAGAGCCGTATATTAGTCATATTCTGTACTTGCCTCACGTGTCGAAGAATTTTATCGATTTCGTTGGATTTTATGGCAACCACGGTTACAAAATATTATTTTTAAACCGTGATGTTACGATAAGTTAACCACCCTGGCGCCGTATATATTGCGACAAATATCTGCCGTGTAGCTCATTCGTGTTGTCAAATATAGTGAGTGTATCGGACCAGTGAGTGTATCGGACCACGACGAAACACATATTAACGAATATTTTGAATTGTCTACACCCTTGCTTTGGCTCTTGATTGATAAAGGTTTGTGGTTAAAATATGCAGTTACGGCAACTTTTACATTTCCCGGGCTTTGTAGATACGACCTCACAAATTGGCCGTAACTCCTGTCCAAGTCACGCTGATTTCATGGTGGCCTTAATCTAGTTTGTGCCAGTTTCAACCGGAACTGAACAAATGGACTAAGAGGACCATACCTGTTCTTGTAACTAAATGGAATTTAACTTTGGCATCTTTCACCAATTCGTTAATAATTCATTTCCTTTGTTCAACATTTGTCGTTAACCATGAACCAACACTGTATTTTCATAGCTTTATCACTAGTCAATAAATCAAGCCGTATAAAAATGCGATTATTTGCGTATTACAATAAAGCGGGGAATTTCTCAAGCAAAAATATTGATGAAATTTTCCAGAATAAAATTGCCTTTCTCTAAAAGCAAATGTGAAATGCCTGGCAGTTGCAATGGTATCTTGCGGCGCCATGACGGCATGGATTCCAACTAACTGTCGTAATAATTCCCTTTGGGGAATTCTGCTGGGGTGAACCACTTGACAAGTATTGAACGACGCCTTACAAAACTACTCTGCGGATACCGCTGTAATCTGCATCGTTAAAAACCATTGATCCTAGAATTTGTCAGATAATCGAATTTGTTACTGTTGTAAGTGATGTGCTAGTAAGTTTGTAGTCATGGAATGGTGTTATTTGTATCCCGGATCTTGAGCCGTGTTCACAAGCGGCCAAGTTCTACCTTTGGTTTTAGTTTGATATCCGAGTGGTCCATAACTCCGGACCGTACCACCACATCGGTAATATCATTATTGTAAAATTGCACCATTAGTATAAAAAGGTTTGACCATTAATATGATTATTTACCATACACAAAACAGGGGACCCTTCAGTAATTAACGCCAACGGAAACCTTCACCATGAAAATAGTTTTTACCGTGTCCATCAAATCATGACCAATTGGGTTGTTTTGTGTAGTTTGAGTCTACTTTCCACCGTGTCATCCTCGTTGTTTAGTTCGGTAAAACAAATCTTGGTTGAATGGGTGGTCTTTTGCGTTGTTCGCATCATTTAAATTGTTGACAGATCAACCGCACTGGGATTAGATTCAAGGTATTTGAAATCCCTTGTAAAACAAGCAAATGATTTTTGGATTGCTATGCGAAATTTATATATTTGGGTGGTCTGTGCAAATGGCACGCGATTACGACATAAACGATCCAACTAAAGTCCCGATAATCGACTAAGCTGACTTATGAAGTCATTATAACTTCGTACAGCAACATAATACATGTAATGAGCGTATCTTTTTAGTTTGTTGTCGGTAGTGAAGTTAACTCGCATTTAGTGCATGCATAAACAAACAAAACCTTCTAGTACCAAAGAGTAGAGCCCGCTCCTAATTTCTGTCAATATTTTGATGTTTTCAAACGTGATGATAGCTGCCTGCCAAAATTCTGTCTTCGAGTATTTTAAGTAAAGATTATATTTTATACGTTGTGCCAAAATTAGACAGAAGTGAAAGTCATTTTAAAGTAAACAACCTTTATACCATCAAGGAAAAGCAAATAACTTGAAATCATTTTTTTCTTAACACACCGGCAAGAACTGTTTACAAAGGCGCGCAGTTTTTTTATAATTAGAGACTTGTTTACACAATATGGCACGTTCGCTATGAAATTTTATCCATTTGTGTATTTTATGCTTTAAACAGTTTTCTATTTGTACAGTAAACGTCCTTAAATATAAATTCCTAAAGGAAAAAAAGAGATTTATTTTGTAAAACTTCCGAACAATGCAACTCCGCGCAGTCGCCTGTTTATGCGACACAATGTTCCAGTTGCACAGGTGTAGTTTGCCCTTCCTGTTGTGTTTCCCAGTGATGCGTGAAGGAGTTGCTTAATGCTCAATATATTCCGGGCCTTACAACAATAGCGAGAGCACGTCGTGTGTATTAAAAATCACTCAGCCCGAAACAACTATTTTAAAAGCAATAACGTACAAAGTAATTGTATTGGTATATTAGTCACGCCTTTTCACCATGGCTCGTAAAATCTGTACTAGGAATTCTAACGTTGTTTCTATACCAAGCTCACTTGGTTCATGTATAGCGCGTGCTTTCGTTTATTTTTAAAATTGTGTAAACTGCCAACTCGTGTTTGTGTTTTAAAAAACTGAAAAGTTAAAAGTGGATACTGGAAGAAAGAACGGAACAATTTACCGGCTTTGGTCGCCTCACTTTCCCACCCCCACACAAAAGCCCATTGTGTTCCACACGTTAATCATTGCGTCATCATTAAATCGGACACCTTGAATCAAATATTTTCAGCTCCTGTTTCCGTTCCCACGTGTCCCAGGGATTTCACACAGCAATCCCGTTAATTAAATGCAAGTCTGGACCTGTCCATGCACCTTGCCCTGGTTGGGAAAACCCAAATACAAAAGCTTATCTATGAAGTACATTGTACACAAAGACAGACAACAACCCTTGGCGCGTCTCGTGTTTATGCAATTATATAACGACGACACAAACAATTGTTGCACAAGCGTTGCAACACCCCTTCTTATCATTTAAATATAGAAGTCATTGTGAGAATTCCAAAACTTGTGAGCTCATTGCAATCTAATGAGCTCATTGCAATTCAAACACAATCGTAAAAAGCTCTTAGTAGATTCGTTATTCCAGTACCTAACACCAAGTAGGAGTTTTTCGTCGCAAACTGTGGTTAACACGCCTGCATTTGTTGCTTTTATCAGAGCGTGTCATTCGATGCTTTTTTATGGGGCTGTTGTACCAGACAAAATGTCTAGAATTACGTTTTCTATGGTAAACCGATACCAGGATTATCCACAGTTAAAGGGACCGTTTCTAAATTTATCAGTTTGCTTTGCAGCAATGACCTGTGCTTGTAAATTAAAATAAGGTAAAGTTTACGTTATCCATTTATATGAACCATTTTTAATAAAAATTTATCGAAGAATATAAACGCTTTAAATCCCTGTTACTTGACCTGACTAACCATTGTTGATTTGAACGTGAACTCTAGGTCATACAATTTCACAGCTCTTGGCATTTGTAGATCAAACATTTCGTTTCTAAGCTTTGCGGTTTGTATTTCGTGATGCATGTTTATACCATATATACTATCATCCTAGAATGTATCAACAATGTAATGATATAAAAGACATGTGCATGACTAGGATTAACGTTACATAAGCAGTCTTTAGCAAGCTGTAGAATTTTCTGCTCATACAAGGCTACATAAGACATGTTTCATGTGAAATTTTGGCATTGAATTTAGCCTGTTGCCGCGGTGTATGTGACTGCAGAGTGCAAGCCTTAACATTTGCAGCAATTTATGTTTCTATAGTCCGAATTTATGTGTTTGTTGTTTCTGACATTAATCCTCCACAAACGTGTCTCCCGAACACGTTGGATTAAGTGATGCCGTTTGCACATTGGCAACCGATCATTATTATATAACTATACTATTTTTCGGCAGTCCTGATTTTTAAGGGTTAAGCACCGTACGTGGGCAGTAATGTTTATTGGCCCTGTTGATATTTCGGATCGGAATGTTAAGCTTGTGATGATGATAATCTACCGAGGTGTACCACTGCATACGCAACTTTGCACTACACTATCGTGCGCCCGCGTACAGTCCAAGTGTGTTGTGGAAACAGATTGAATTAATCTTGGCTTAGTGTCACCGTATGTCTACGGAGTTAATTCCGTGATTAGAAGATAAGAAAGGTACCGTCTACGGCGACGTCACGTTGTAGACTGGAATTTAGGCCGCAAATTTTATGGAGGTCAACTTTTCCATCCGAGTCCTTAGTTTAAAACTTTTTTGTCTTATTTAAATTTTTACTGATCTATATTCGGTATCCTTAGCTTTGTTTTTAGTGTTTTGTATTTATGTTTATAGGTTTAAGCTTGTACACACGATTGAAAAAAACATACTGTATTTTAAGTAATTTATTCGTGTATTTGAGGTGCGCGTTTGTCTAGTTTTTCTCCTTACCCTATTAACACACTGGGCTCTTTAAAACTATTTTCGATTGCCAACAAAAAGTTAAAAATATATTTATTAAGTAAAGACTCCTAATAAGATAAAGATATATAATAACGTGCAACTTAGTGATGACAAAAAGCACATAGAAACGGATGTGGACCAGTAAACTTGGTCAACTAACTGGTTCTTATAAGGTAGCAAGCAGCATATGGCGCGATGGTTGCAGGAAAATTCTGCCACGGGTGAAATTGCTATGTTTAATATGATAATGTGAACTTTTAAGTGATTATGATCCTTATAGTGGAACTTTATGATTTAGGGTTGATTTCACGAAGCTTATTATTGCTGGCTGAGTATGTTGGCGATTAGATCATGGGAAAATATTCAACAGCATTCAAACTGCATACTGCAAAATGTACTAAACGGATAGTTGATATGTTTTGATATATTCTTTCCCAAAGCATCCTGGAAGAACTCACTAAGCCAGGGTTTCAATGTGTGAGTCGGATACTGACAAATTCTAATCAATCACAAAATCACATAATGTCTTGTGGTCGACCTTCAATCGATATAACTTTGCTGAAGCAACGTAATACGCTAATCTGCAGCAGCGCCGTCGCTTCTTTTTTTGGAGGAACGCTAATTAAGCGCACGCTTATGCGACCGGCTGTCGGAAAATCGATTTCCATTGACTTGTAGGCGAAGGTAAAATGTCCCCAATGAATAAATGCACATGCCGATGATGTAGCGCACCATCACCTGTTTCTAAGCCGCAGTAATGATTTGTTCGAAATCCAGCAGCTGGACAGTAATATGATTTATCGACATGTGTTATTAAAATATCGACCCGCAAGGTGTGCTAATTAATTGTCCACCTCAACAACAATAGGCCGAGCTGGTGCTGCTGTCTTACTAAAATCGAGTAGTTGAAGCTTTACGTTTAAGGCTTTTAATACTTCCCATTAATAAATGCGACAAACGAATACCTTATCTAGACTAGGTATGTGTACTGGTCAGTCATACACGCCAACACATTATTGTCTTTGCTATTGTGGTCTTTCGACATACGCGGACAATGTAATTTTACACTGAGATTCAGTGAATGGTAGACCACCCACATGGAAGTCTGACATACCCTTTTCATAACTTTTGTTAAACAAAATTAGTCTATGTATGTCTGGTTTAAGCTTCGTGTACACCGTTGTTTCAGTGATGAAGATAAATGTATTTATTAGGCCCCATTATGTATTTGACTGATCTCCGCTGTCCAAACACTCAAACTTTACTTTGCCACCTTTGCGAAGCTGGCATTGACTAACGCCAATTTGGTCCTGAATGTATTTAATCATACCAAATTTTACCCCGTCGGTTTTAGACCAAACGAGCCGTTTCAATGACTACCATTATAGTTCCGTCATCAAAACCCAGACCACAAATTTGCACACGTATCAAAGACTATTTGTTTTAAAACTTTCTTTCTGCGGAAGTACTACTTTTGTAACTATTGGGTATTTGGATCAGACAAAACAAACCTATCATTGATGCCACTTAAGATAACAGAGTGAACTTAACTCTTTGGAAAGACGCCGCTGATAGCATCACAGTAACAACACAATTTGCGCCTGGTTAAACTAACAGCTGTGATAAAGGTTAGCGCAACACTTCGGTATTTCGAATAACTTTCTAAGTATTTCGGCAGTTTTACCCCTTTGTTTTATATAAATAAAAGATGTTAGAAACTTAAAACGATTTTTATACGGTTTCCTGTTTGTAGTAATTTGCATTTCACGCTTATACAATAATGCCTGAAAAGTATTTTCATAAAAAAAACAACTTATTAAACAAATGGAATGCAGCTGTGGTAAACTTTTATTTTAATATAAGTTAAAGGTGGTGACTGAACGTATATCGCATGCTTGTAAAAACATGACATAAATTCCAGTTGTCCATTTACCCGTGGGATTGGCTACCCAACATGTATATGACATCACAATCAAATTTGTAACGTCGCCCCATAGACAGAAGATTAAAGCTTTCAAATAACTTTAATCTCGTACATGAATATTAACATTATTACCACGCACATGTCCAGTCTAGCAGCTGTGGGTTTATCTGATAATTCTTATTACATTTTTCATTCCACGAATCGACCACGTTGGTGACTTCACACATCCAATTTTACTGTCACCGGTCTAAATACCACTTTTTCTCACTATATGCAAAATTGTTTTCGTTAGCACCATCCATTTTGCTGGTTTATTTATTTTGTAATTTTAACCTTTAAAAACTGAGATCCATGTGTCCTACTTATAATATAACACACAAATTGACAATAACATTATTTTCTAGTTGCATAGTCGTCCGCATTTCTACGGACCGGAGTGTCATGGTCTGGTCAGTAGAATTGAAGGCGGAGCATTATGCAGAGAGGATGGGGACTATCTCATCCGGGAGTCACAGAACGATCGTGGAAGATTTACACTTGTCATGAGGTATATGTTTTGTGTATAATTGAAGTCCAATCGCAATTTGGTATTTCATTTATTTGAAAGATACTATACGTAGTTATTTTATGCTTTGCCTGACTACGGTCTATGCATATTTGGTACACTTAGTCGGAACACCCATTTCTTATTTATTGCGCGTGGCATGGTACAACGAGCAACATTTACCAGAAACGACAAGTATTAGTTCTGTGAATTGCCCAAAATGAGTGACTTGTTTTGGAAATCCTTGAACGTGAGATGGATTACTTGTAAGATGTAGCTTTATAGTTTAATCGCAGGACAACTCGACATTTAAATGCATTTATACTAGATTGTTTTAATCCTTATGTTTATCGTTGTTTGGGATAATCCGCACCATCTGCGTATATTTCGACGGTTGTCAGTAAAATTGATTGACGTAACCATGCGTCCGCGACGCTACGCGTGAATGAAGCATTACCTCTTATGATGTCACAGTCCCTACTGAATTTAGCGTGTTACGTAACTGTGGGACCGGTAGTAAGTAGGATGTGTGGTATGGAAACTATGGTAACCCTATATTGCAGTGTTTCCTGTTTTGAAAATGCTAAGTTGTTTATCCTGTGTCGCGGTTACGATTGTGCAACACCGCAGGTAGAGATGACTGAATAGGATCATACGGATTTTTGTGGCTAAAGTAATGAGCCATGAATCACCATTTTGGTTAATTAACAACTTGTGGGAAAGCTTGTTTTTCAAGCTAAAATCACTTTGGCATGAGTCGTTCGTTGTCTTGGCGTACACACGGTCTTGCACATGACCTTAACAGCTCGCACCTTGTGATTAAATTGCATTGCACTAAAAACCATTTAATAACTGAAACATTAATGACTAAAAATAATTCATGCGATCAATTGAGCTACGACGAGAATGAGACAGCTTCTAAAAATCTCAAGCCGCCTTTCGATTGGGCACTTAGTATCACGTGTTTATTTGAAGACAAGGTGCTCGAAATCTCTCACGTCTTCAAGGCGGATTCTTGTTTTTAAAATTCCGGTATGATTCAACCTAAAAATACGGTCAGCTACTTGGGAATTATGGGATATCAATTAACTCAGTTATTAAAAATATCGCAAATTTAAAAACAAAGTTGAGCTAAATTGTTGTCAGGTTCAGCTGTGTTTGATCGTACAATAACTAGTATTGAGATTTTGCAAATGTTTTAAATTTATTGTTGTAGTATTCGTATGTATAAATTAACTTGCAAAAATAGCAAACTGTCAAAGCCGCGTTAAAGCTTCTTACATTTCATTCTTACACCTGTCTCTAAGTACCCAAGTTAACCTGGACGAAGAAACAAATGCTTGAAATTTCTTCCGCTGTTTGAAACCAAACACCAAACTTCCTAAGCCAACCCAGTCCATTGATTATCGGTAGAAGCACCAAGCGTTGTTCATTTAACACCAACAACGCTTCAACCGTGAGAACGTCATGGCTGTGTTCGTTAATCTCGGCTCACTTTTCACTCTTCAAGTATTCTTCGTTTATCACCTGCAAAATGGGATGGATTATCTTTATTTTTAAATATATTATCTGATATTTACGGAATGTTTGTAGCTATCAAACTATCAACATATTGGGACTGTGTGTAAAAACTGGTTACACTGGATAAAGGAGCCAGATGTATCTATTAGGATAAGTAGATTTGTAGGTGTTTTAGCCACAAAAGTCTCCGCAAAGCACAAAGGTTGTACACGCGTTTTCCTGCTTAAGAATGTCTTCTAGTATCTCTTAGATTATTTGCTTAGCCGGTGTCCCTAGATTGGAATGTGATGATGAAACAGAGGTTTCGACACTAATTTCTTGCCGAAGTGGCCAAGTTCCTCTCTGATCCACTTGTGTGATCTTGAGTTTCCGGCTCGCTGGAGAAACGAGTCGTTCTTTGTGGGTACAATATCCCAAAAATGCGGAAGACTTACTTGTTCGTTGTCACAACGTTTAGCTTCTATTAAACAGGAGACCACAGAAAACCGAAGGTACAATAAGATATTTCTGGTTAATGTATCGTATCCTTAAGGATATACCCAATGACCCCTGGTTTTAAAAAACCTTTCTTAAAAAGAGTATGGAATTTGTCTAAATTATTTAGTTTTTGAGCTTTCGTAGGGTAAAATCTTCCGTCCCTTCATGTAACCTTTTAATGATAAAATAAATTCCTCATTTTTTACCCATTCAACTTCAATATTTCCACATCCGACATAAAACGTTATCCGTTAGTTTCAATTCATTCATATGGGGCATTAAAATTCCACTTAGTGCTATTCTATTATTTGCTAGCT
The DNA here is from genome assembly GCA_000149265.1 of Ciona savignyi. Classification (NCBI taxonomy): domain Eukaryota; kingdom Metazoa; phylum Chordata; class Ascidiacea; order Phlebobranchia; family Cionidae; genus Ciona; species Ciona savignyi. Next base: position 589,824 of record CH003416.1, read on the forward strand.
CGGTCGTTTCGACTTCGTGCTACTATATTAGTTGATATGCAACCAACCGAGAAGACTGTCTTGTTCGTGCCCCACCTTACCGTTTAAGGCGAACACAATTACACTTAATTTTTATCCATTAAAGTTAACTGTCCCAGATAGTTACAATCCGTATACTCCATTTTTTATGTAATTTACAACAGTTAGCTTCCATTCATCATACAACATTTTTATTTCGTCTGTGAAGTCTGTTATTGTTACATTTTCTCTAAACATTACTTTTACTCATTGTAAAAATTGATTTGTTATGATATATCCAATTTTAAATAATATCACATCTTTCCTATAAAATATAAAAGTGAGTGTAGACTACGTAAACACAGAAACCGTTTGTTCTGCAGTGAACTGATTGACCTAGGATCGACCTTTCTACTGTTCTTGTCATATAATCCAATGTGGGTCGTGATTTTGTTGTTGATTTAACCCCGGGTTAACTACTGAACACTGTGTAACCCATGGTGCTAGACTAGCAGTGGTTGTTTAGAGTTCAACCGCAATCGGTGTCCACTTCCACGTTCCAGTTCGGCAAGCGATTTGATTACAAGCCTGTTTGCTGATACTCGATCCAAAACACTGTAGATAGGCCTGATAATGTTTACTATTTTAATGCTTATTAGGTATACGCCACATATTTAGTTTTCCGATTAAACCTCTGATATGATGTCATGGCTTTTCGTAATATCTTTGAACAAATAATTGTTTGTATTGGATTTCAGACACAAGTGTCACTAAAATCACTTTATTTTTACCAGACAACAAAAAAGAATATTAATGTGGGTGATTCATGAATGTCTCAAACAAATTTCTGTTTTATTTTGACAAACGACTTTTATGACAAAATGTCACAATTTATACATATATAAATATTCCGTTGCTTTTAAGTCTTTTGTTAAATGCGAATATTAAACAGCTTACTTTCCTTATAGGCCGGTCTCTAAATTGAAGTGCATTCGCCGTAAATTAAATTCTTTCTGCAGCGAGCTGGCACTTTTGATCCAATTTACCCGTTAAATGAATTAGACGGAATTTCCTGATAAAGCGATCAAACTTCCAACATAACGTGTATCGAGTGTAACGATTTCTTGTCACCTACGACTCCACGTCTAGGGTCTAGGCAACCTTAATAACTCTAAATGTTGGCACCATTGGTCGCAAATCTAATTAAATTCTGGCGAAAAACACACGAAGAGTAAGGTATGTTGATCCGTCAGGAACAAGCATAATCCAGTTAGCTGCTTCTAATCATAATCCTGTGTTGCCATAGCCTTTCGTTGTGCTTTTTGAACCAAATACCAAAGTTATCACTGTAGCCGATCTTTACAACTATTCGTGTAATTTGTACATGGCTATTTTTTTAGCTTTGTTGTCAATTTGGGTGCAATTTCTCCGGATGTTAGACCATTTGTTCGACTGTATCCGCCTGCCATAACCCCTTGTCGCTCTCGCCCATGGTTGATCTCTTTCTAGCTGTGCAGTCAAGCATAGCGGTGTCTTGAACCCTCATTTGTTATGGTTAGTGTCGTGATAAAAGGCAAGTGCCGTCATTGGGCCATGTAGTAGTGACGTGCTGCTCATTTAAGGATTTTGGACTTCTAAACGTTCTCACAATTGCCGAATTCATCGGTTTAATTAGTTCAGTTTTGAGTAAACGCGATGGAAAAGTAAGACTTTTATCTATCAATTCGGGCAACGATTTTAATGAAAAATTGTTGATATTGTCCAAATACCGTCATTCAACAATAGCTTAAAATAAATATGTTGCCTTTGTAAGGGCTTTGAGAGACGAAATCCTAAAAAGTACATTGTAAAATTACTAATCTTCCTTACTACAAAATTTCACCCGGAAGCTTTGGTACGTACCACCATTTGCTCGTGATTGTGGAAATCTATAAAAGTCGGCACAAGCAGCTTGACTTGCCTCCGTATCCCGTGATTATACCATTTTACCACGTTTATAACACGCCGGCGTTAAGGCAATTACACGAAGCAAGTAACAATGAGCAACGAGCATACCTGCTATTAACATGGCATGCGGACAGCTTCTTGCTGTGACGCCAATTTAATTGGTAACGACATACTTGTCCAACAGCACTCTTTCGGACACAACTTATTCATTGTGGGTAATGAAAGCTGGGTGTTATAATAGGCGACCAACGTTTCCATCTAAAGTAAAACTTTCCACTTTTGTATTGTATTATTTGTAGCTATAGAAACTTGGATTATGTATTTAACATTTCGACAATTTTTGTCATTTTAGGGCCAGATAGTGTCGGATGCAATCTTGTGAGCGCCGTTTCCTTAAAATGTGTTGGTTATAAATCACTTTTATCGATTCAATGTACTGGATTAGGCTATGTCTACCACTAACACCAGATCGGGGATGTTTTCTTCACAACCTGTTTAAATATACAGCGTTTTAATCTCCCATTAAACCCTTTGTAACCGCGATTATTCAGCCTATTATGTACAGCGATTTACGAATGTAAGTTGGGCACAAACGTAGTGATTTTAGCGTACTGTGGTTTGTTCCCATCATTGTCTAATTGTTCTGCGATAGATTATCATAGAGCAAAGTATGCAGCTCCACTTACGATACCCGAAACTGGTTATTATCATTACCAAGAAGTAGATCAATTAAAGCAATATTTGATGCAGATGCGTTGACTATATATGGCCAGTCTGATACGAAACTTAAGTCGTTTATCGGAGCGAAAATCTATCCCACGAAGGGTAAAAGAGAGAGATGGTATATTGAGGTTCCTTTCATTTTTGTTGACTTGAGCTGCCTTTTATGTTCTGTTCAAATATGCCTAGAATTTCTCGCTGTTCAATAAATTCAAGCGCTACCAATACGGCGTTGTGACGTAAACGCTTTGTTTCAGAATAAACAAATTTTATTTCAACAAGTAATTCTTTGAAGTAATTCCTTTCACAAAAAAGGCACCTTCACTATTTTTAAAATGTCTTGTGTAATAGGTTTCGGAAATTCCGATTCGATTATTCAAACCGAGTTCATCCTTGTACCAAAATTAATCCAAAGATTAAATTCGGATTTCAACAGACCGATGTTTTGCGTGCAATTAAACGCAAGTTTCATGTCATCCGACTTTATACTTCATGTGCAACAATTTCAAACGACCCGCAATGAGATAAACCAGGTTTTGGCATACACAACTTGCTTGACTTTTAAAACTGCTGAATTTGCAAGTTCAAATAATGCGGTTGTTCAACGTACACGATTCCCTTCGACAACCGAAATGATTTGATTTACAGCTGCAGTTTAGCAAACAGATAATTGAAACGTTAAATGAAGATTAGTCAGCCTACAATGTGCTGACTGTCATGCTTAGTTGTGCAAATCATGACACCTCTTAGTTTGTCTTAAAGTTGTTGCTGACACCTACAAAAACTTCGTCCAGTAACAGCAACGCCTTGCTTGCAAATTCATAACCAGTAGAACAGAATCCCTTTTATTCTGTAAATTATCAAGTTTTCAATTACTAAATTGTTGTTTTGACATGTCGAGTCAAGACCTTATATATCATCATGGTTGTTTCCACAGAGTACTTGGGGTTGTGAAAAACTTCAAACTTTATTATGAAGATGGCAAACATTTTGTTGGAGAGAAACGATTTGACAGGTAAACGTTTTAATACCCACTAACCATATTCTCATTTAGTGTGCATTGATTTTAAGTAAGAACTATTGAGTTGCCTGATTACTGTTTTTTTTTATGCTACCTGATACACGATTATCATTTTGCAAATGGCTTCAGCGATCCGCCAAAATATCTGTATTCAAGTTATATATATTCAATACACACGTTAAAAGATATTTTCTTTGGCGTTTAGGATTCTATAGCGCACACTACGTATAAAAATATTTATATATCTTCAAAATAAAGGATCGTGTTTACTTTTCTTTTATGAATACTTTTCTTTTATGAATAAGTGAAAATACATTAGTTTTATCTGGTATGCGGAATGATACGAAACCTGGCATCATTGAACTGAATGATTAATGATGCATTGATAAGCTAATACACTAGCAGACCTCATTTGAAGTGGACTTTTAACAATTGAATACAAACCTTACATACATTCCAATTAAAACGAATAAATAATTACCGTAGTAAAGATTGTCCTTAAATGTTCATTAAAGTATTATGACTAACGTATTAAGAGTATAATGATTCTGTTTAGAGTAAAAATGATAATACAATAACAGTTAAAATTAATGCCTTTCTTCCTATTAAGTTTAATTAATATTTGCAGTGTGTACGATTTGGTGGAAGACGGGTTGATTACAATGTTTGTTGAAAGCAAGGCCCAAGACTACATTGAAAGAATGGTCCATGAGCCAGTGTACAACAGTCTCAGCCGGTAAGCCGCATACTATACATCACATAATATACACTATGCTTTTTCATAGTATCTTAGAGGTTCCAAGCTTGATGCCTACGACTGTGGCCTGATGTACAACCAGTATTTATATGTAACAGATACTCGGCGGCTGGGAGCAGAGCCGGCACATTGAATGGCAGAAACCACACAACACCACAAGTATACTCTGTGGATGGCATGGAGACCGAAAGAGCTGCAGTTCCACTATACATTGAGCAAGCAGGGTATGCACCAGGTTTCAGATATCCTGCTAATCCAGCGCACGAACCGGCGGTGGAATACGGAGTCGGTTACGTACCGCGAAACGCGTTGGAGCAACCAGATTTCGTGGCCTCAGAAGCGGACAACTATCAACGCTACCACAATAATGCACCAGACGATCTGTTGCTACGACGGAATGACTCTGGGGGAATGAAGAAAAACTTGACTCCAACTTCCTCCGACGAGCGGAAGCGCACTAAAAAGAGGTTCGCTACTGAAAACGACATGCTTCGTTATCCAGAGGAACATCGAATGCAGCAGCAACACGATGTTCTGCATCATCAGTTTACTTCTATCGCCCCCGAAGTCTCTCGATTTGAACCTAAACCTCGCAGAATAAGCCATGGGGTCACATCGCACCCAAACATTGTAGCAAAAGAAACCGTCCCACGTCGTATGTCAGCTGGTACAGTTATTCACCCTGCTTACCACCGTCCCACATTACCCCAACACCAACCAACCACGGTTGCCCATGTTAAACAACTCAACGGAGGTCTAGATGCAAGGCTGAGCCCAATTCAGCAGGTATATTATAGTTGATTGTGTTTTCCATCCCATTTATGCATCTAATATATACAATCGTGTTTAAAGATTATTTTTAATTATAAAAAGCTTAACATGGTCTGTTTTAGACTTCACCACGACGAGAGAACGAAAGTGTTACTCGAAGTACAAGATTCGGAGCCTTACATTGTAAGTTCACTTAATTCATCACAGTAAAAAAACACAACCACAAACGATATGTGATTGTAGGTTAGCCATAATAGTCATTAAACTATGTGTTCTTTCATATTTAGCTTCTTTCGAAGAGCAATTGAACCCGTACAACGCATCTCGGGTAAAAGAGTCACTTCCCGCAGTTCGAGAAGGAAATAGCCTCGAACAGATCATGGCTGTACACCGCCACCTTGAGGGAGAATCCGTCCAACATAAAGATAATATACATGTGCGGCAAAGTTCAGAACCAACTGATCTTTTATATCACCACCAACAGAAAGAAACGTAAGTATAAATATTTGTGTTTCATTTCATCGTAATCTTAACACCTTCCTAATGTATTAGTTATGTGCATTCTGTTCGTCTTTATGGATTTCGCATACAAAAATCTTATTAATGTATGACGTACGTAATTGTTTTGAATGACTGTCTGTGTCTGCTGTGCTGGTGAAGTGTAGTTCAGTATATTTCATCATTTTTTTATTTCAGGTTGTTCGACACTCGAATACACGAAAGCGCAATCTACCAAGAAACTATGCACAACAAAGATGCATTATTACGTCACAAACTAAGACAAAGGCAACACGGGTCAAACGACAGGTAATAAAAAATCAAAACGATTTTCCAACCTTTCATACAAAGAAAACGTAAACTTTGTTTAAATAATTTTATGTCTACATTTCTATTATTTTGAAAATATGATCCAATAATTATGTATACTCAAAAAATATGGCCATAGGATGTTATTTTAATTAATGCACCGTTAAACTTTGAAACTAGATTGGTATTTTGCTATTTCAGGAAATGGCAAAAATATATCACATTGTCATAACGGCGCTTTTGCTGTTATGCTTAGTCGAGTGTTAAGACTCGCCAAATCTCCAAGCTTAAATTTGAGTTATATGGTCATTTCCACCGTATCTCCAAACCGTCTCCAACCGATTTAGACTCTATTATTGTTGTCCCAATCACCGTAACGGTATCACTTTCGTACCATAAACGTTCTAAGACAAATGTTTCTTTGAACTAGATCCATACATATTATCCGCATCTAGAGCAAACCGCGCGACGTGTTAACTTTACTGTTTAAACAGTATTCTGTCAAGCTAAAACGGACGAAATGCTTCGCTCAGTCAGCCCATGACCCCAAACGACCGTTCTAGTTTATCTTTATACAACGAGACGCACGTATGCCATCTATTTTGCCTTGTGTTTATAAACATCCATTGTCTCTACTTGCACCTTAGTTTTTCTTCAACCTTTTTGTTTTGACAAGTTTTCGTCAGGTATTCCAAATGTTGCAGTACTTTACTGCACGAATTGCGTAGTAGTGCGTCAAAAATGCATGGTAACCACAACGCAACATGTTCTATATTATACATGGCTGTTTCGGAAACCAGAATATCGATCAGTGTGTATCTGCTTGCAAGGAATACGGAACTCTTAAATGTTATGTAGTATTTCGCCATTATAATGTAACGTTAATGGATTTCCCTGTATACCGTCCTGACAAAACCAGAACACCACAGTAAATATATGTGGATTAAGCAATTGACCGCGGTTTATATTGTCGGATGTGGACGGAGACGAGTATAGCCCGCCCATGTTGCGAGTTGTATGCCGACGTCCACAACCACATATTGTACAACCGGGCCGTACAATGCATTGAGGCATTACATGATGGTGTTTAATGCGCTGGCGTCGTTTCATCTACATATTGTTGTACGCATATCTTCCGTCGAGATTCGCATTTTATTTAAGTGTCGATAATACCAAAATTCGTTTGCAAATATACTTATCCAAATATACACTACATAATCATGCACGACTAGACCACCTGAGGCAACGCTATCAAGGATACGTATGCACTATGTCACCGAATTTGTTCAAGCCGATCTTATCTTCCATTTCCCTTTCCCAGACAATCCATTTTCAACCGAACGCGACGACCCTTAATAAGCCTACGGTTTTCTAAAACAGTCTCGACATCTTACACGCAGCTGTACATTAAAAAGACACGCACATGTCAAGAGCTTTATTACACAATAATGCAGTTATTATATATTTTATGGCCGGCGAAATCGCCCGGCAGCCATTCTATATTTATTACCTCCGCTATCGCTCGCGTTCATATCAAATTTGATGATGTTATATTACTGAAATCAGATCGTATAACTGGGAAATATAAAATTTGATGGGCACAACTCAACCCCGAGCGTCATAACACGTGTATTTCGTCCAGCAGAGCCGGAAGCGTCGGTTCTTGCGAATCAGGAATCAGCAATTCGTCTAGCAACAGCAGCGTGCCGATTCATACAGATCGATGCGACACCAGCAGCAGCCATTACACCGTGAGTTGCCATGACGTCATGAGATTGAGACGTTTGTGTGAAGTCACCTGTAACTTATGTTTGCACCACACAGGACTCCGGCAGTCGCATGTCATCTGAAGACGATAGAAACACCCCGTCTCCTCGGCATACCACTGGTGCGTATATTTGCACAAAACAAAAAAACCTGGAGCAACAAATAACTGCAGGCGACGTTTTTATAAATTAATATTAAAATAGTGATCAATCAGTTAGGCTCTAAACGGCCTGAAAAAATAATGCCTCTTTGATAAACATTTGAGGTATACATTAATAAAATATTTATTTAATGACATCATGTTAAGACAAATTAATAAAACACAGGAATACAACGCCGTGCCAGTGAGTCACCTAAATTGGGATACGGCCAAACTAAGGTTGCTAGGCAGCGCCAGTTGACACGCCAACAAGCCACCACCCAAGTAGAATCACCTTGGCAACCCCGTGATGATTTGGAGCAAAAGTCAGCCGTCAGGAGCAGGTCGTCTTCCTCCGGCAGAAAGCGACCTCCTCTCACTCTTCACAATCCCAACTACAATGACGTCATAGAAGCAGATGTGACCTCACACCAGAAGGACAGAGATCGTAAAAACGAGGTAATTTGGATAACATTGCAGACTGTAGACACAAATAAAGGTACAACTATTATTCTCCTTTACCTTGTTTTCTTCAGAAAAATTCTGACCGAGTGAGAAATGATGCGAATGTAAACAAAGAGGACCTTAATCCTGCATACCGGAACGTAAGTTGCGATGTTTAATGTCACTCCCACTACTACAAGAGGATTGTAAAGAACAACTTCCAAACTATCATTTCTTTTCTATATAGTTACGGAAAAAATGTGAGCCTGAACCGTCACCCGACTCCCAAGGCGCAACATCGGGTGACGACCCCAGGAAATTGGAAAGGGTCCAGTCAGCCCCGTTAAAAGACAAGCGGCGTCCAAAAAACTCAATTCCCCCTGACTCCAGCAACGAGAAGCGACCTATGGTTCGAAGGGCCACAACTAATGACCTAATCTCGAAAGCGAAGAACGCGAACCCCACAGGACCGTCAAAAGACAAAATCATTTCACATGTGGGTTGTTTCTCATTTTTTTTTTTTTTTGTTTCTGTTCTATAATTACCAAATAACCCATTTGTATATAGGCTGTCGAAAAAACACCATCTCCTGTAAAAAGCAAGAAATCCGTGACGTCACCAGTGATGTCACCATCCCCACGTCATCGTAACGTGACGTCGCCTTCAAAGAAATCCCCATCAAAGCTACCGACGCGGCCGAAGTGCCTCCTCGCCCAACAGTACGAGAAAGAACATCACTACAAGGTTCGTTTTTCTTGGAATTCCTAATCCTGGCGACTGGAGTGGTTAGGGAGCTCGCTATTTTCGGATTACAAACTGTTTAAAGTATGATTTTCTACGTAATAAAACCGCAGAAGGTGACGCAGCACGTCCATTTATCAAATAGTGCGCCAGACAGTTAGCCACCGCTTTTTTTACAAGTCGGTTCGCCGCAAATAACTGGATCGACATAATAGTAAGTATCGGTATGCTGTGGGAAGTCACTGCTTTCCTAGACTATCGGGCGGCTCGGTTGAAAGGCGCGGCTGATGGCTCGTCACGTTTTAAGCCACGGGAAACATAGCAATGCCATCTCAAACCACATATAATAACTAGATTCAGTTACATGTAATCGGACCTACATGTTCACTGCAAACCTCGGCGCTAATAACCGATCAGTGTTAAACGTAAATCGCATTCTGTAGCAGAGAGTTAAATGTCGTTTTAAATATCACAACGCGATAAGTGGAGTTTGGTTTCCAATTGGTCCAATTGGTTTGTTATTAAGAAAGGGTGAAATGCCCCAACTCGTCTTTTTGCGGGAAGTCTTGGGCGAAGTTCTTTTTCCTAAATATAATTTTCTTCAACAGTCGCACACATACCGAGGTCTCCAGTGGTGCGAGTATTGCGGTAACTTCATGTGGGGAATCATTCAACAAGGCGTCCAATGTATAGGTATGTTGGTATATCACTATATACTCATAACTAAAACAAAAATGTACCATAATGTTTAGATGTTATATTTGTATGTTGATATTTTACATTTGATACTTCAAAGTTACAGTTCGTTCAGAAGGAAGAATTTAATTTGCAATTATCGATAAAACTTTGAACATTTTCAAAACAAACAGCTTGTAACGTAAAAATGATTTGGTCTAACCACACTGTTTTTAGATTGCGGTCTTAACGTGCACAAGCAATGCTCGAAACTGGTTCCCAACGACTGCCAACCGGCACTTAAACACGTGCAGCACGTGTTCGGGGTCGACCTCACTACTCTTGTGAAACTGCATGGCACTCAGCGCCCCATAGTGGTCGATATGTGCATTTCGGAAATCGAGAAAAGAGGTGACATTTTAACAAATACATTTCAACTGGTCAAAAGGTTTAATCTATAGTATCTGATTAAAATCAAATATTGTCATCTTCGTTTATTTTTTGTTGAATGAAGGTTAAATCTAAACAATTGGGAATAAACAATCAGGCTGAAAACGTTACACAGCGTCGGATCGCAATGGATAATTGGCAAAGAGCTTTCCCCAAACTAAAAATAACGATACTGTTTTACAATATTAACAGATTAAATACAGTTTCTCCTATATAAACATTAGTAACTCTAATAAACCGGAAGAAAATATTTATAGCATTATTCACAAATCGTGACAGTGGCCATTGCCAACGCTATTTCTCAATGTTAAAAATCTCCCCATAAATTTTTCTCCTGTCCATCAGTAGCGATATTTTACAATCTGTCCAGCTTTTTCCGACTCTCCTCAGCAAAATCTTCTATCGAAGTTTTGAAATTCCGAAATCAACCATATCAGTGTTCCACAATCCATTTCCCTACAAGTTCCCACAGTTAATAACCATACTGCTTAAAATCCATTGCGCAACACCGCCACGTCGCTTGTCGATCGTGGGTAATTCGTGACAAACAATGACGGATTATCCGCTATTACTACGTCAAATATCTCAGCAATTGAACCACTGCCAGAACCGAGGATAATCCGAAAACATTGACGCAATTTACTTGAGAAATGACTCGCACTTTTTGATCATGTTACTTTGTTTTCACATTTTCTCCTGCGGTGCGTGCCGAGCATATGATACACAGCGAAATTAATTCGTCTCTGGAACTACCGAAAGTTTGGAATAAACAATTAAATGCGATTTTACCTGTCTCTACTGGGAGTGCCGGATGATAGTTTTCCATATAATCCGACCACCAATGTGAAGTTTGCAATCAACACTCACAAATCACATTAATACGGAATTTAGTAAATCTATACCACGAATTACTTAAGTCGTCGCAACAAACAAACTTCGATCGAACACAAAAAAAACCTCCAACAACTCGACTGTGGACTCCGTTCCCCACATAGATAATCAGACGTCAATGTTGACGTATTGTGATTTTGCCGATTACATGGCTATTGAATTAATTCGTTCTTAATTGATTTGGACTTCTATTTTTATTCTTCTATTTTTTATATTTGTAATTGAAAATTCAAATTTGTTACGTCGAACCTTAAATTGCAAAATAATCTGTACAAGATGGACGTGTTTGTTATAGAGCGCTTTATAACTTAGTTATCTTTGCCCAATATCTCACACAGTCAACAACATATGTTGTAGAAAAAATTAATGGCATTTCCGGAAAATGGTTTACAATACAACGTCCGTATATATGTGTTACATCATGTATAAAACGCAATCCACAATCCAAGTGCTTCCGTTCAGTAAGCCAGTCATGATAACCCAACTTGTATTTACAGGCATGGATTCGGAAGGTATTTACCGAGTGTCCGGGTCTCACGACGAAATTATCGAATTGAAGGCAGCCTTTGACCAACGTAAGTTTCATCAATTGATTTGTACGTCAAAATTTGATAGAATTATATTTTCATTGATTTTCTGCCTTTTTTAGTTGGAAGCGAAGTGAATTTGACAGCGTATGAAGACGTAAACACGATTGCTGGTGCGTTAAAGCTCTACCTTCGTGAGCTCCCAGTGCCCATTCTGCCTTACAGACTCTACTCGCGGTTTATCAACGCTGCCAGTAAGTTGATTTCGAATTTTGGAAAGTTTTAATCTGTTTTAGAGTAAAATTAAATTGCTTTCTTTCCATAGAAATATCGCACGAAGACGGCAAGCTTGATGCAGTCCGAATGGCCTTAAGTGCAACTCCTGGAGCTCATTTCGAAACCATCAAGTATCTTATACAACATCTGGGGAGGTGAGAACAAAATTTGAAATAAAACAGTATTGTGTAAATACTTTAGTTATCGTGAAATAGCCAACCAAACAGCAAAAAGGCAAGACTGTTCGGCGAAACGAGGTTATCAACGTACGTTGTTGCTTCGATCCAGTGGATTCGTTTCTAATCAGTTGTTCAAAATATGTTTATTCCAAAGGGGAAGTGTATATATATCATATCTAAATTAGGTTCAGGTTTAAGTTACCCAAATGACAGGGATTTAAATGTTTAAGTTTAATTTTTAAACCACATTTTTAACCACAGAGTATCAGACATATCTGGTGAGAATCAAATGACGTCACACAACCTTGGTATTGTGTTCGGCCCGACACTTCTACGTACACCTGAAAAGGACGCCAACCAGCGGTATAATTACAACGATACGCAGTTCCAACAAGGGGTGATAGAGAGCATGATCGAATACCGTCATCATTTGTTCGGGCCTGATTGAGAAATCATTGAAATCCAAGATTTTTAAAAATATTTTGTTCCGTCGTGCATCCGAGAACGAAGAGTTGGATGTTATCACGTCATGCAAGACATTGCTTTTCCGCGAATCGTTTTTTTTTGCATTTTTAACCTAATGAGATTTTTTCGTTTAATTTTATCCGATATTAATTTAAACGCAATCGTTTTGTTACTTAAAAAACTTTTTGTTACAAGTTTCGCGTATATTCTTCTATTTAAGTTCCGCACGCTTCTTATATTTAATGGCAAACAGATCACCCCGTAAATACGGTCACCGATAAAAATCAAATGAATAATTCCTGTGCAATATTTATTATGTAAGGCAGCTTGTATAATAAAGAAAACGTTTGGTGAAGGGACGTACTGGTCTCAGCCGCACTGTGCTTTCCGTTTATTTTGCTTGCGTCGCTTTGTTTTCGCTGTTCAAATAAAATTTCTCTACAGTCCATTAGGTGTGTCATGCTGTTGTTAATTGAGCGTGTAAGATAGAATATATGACAATTTTACAAAGGTATCCTACGACTCTAGTCCTTCATAAGAATATTTGCCCAACTGACTGCATGCTGATCGCGGAGATAAAAACTGGCGTTAATAAAAGCTAATGGAAGGAAGAAAATGTCCTACAAGTATAGTCTACTACATTAGTCACCCACGTTAACCTGTGGTTAATGTTGGTGGATAAACATGGGCTTCTTTGGTGATTAGCTCACGAACGTAATGAACACTCGCGTGTTTGTGTTGCCCTTGTATGCATATTAGCACCGGATCTAGGGCGGTTTAGGGTCACTCAGAGTTTGCACCACTGGCTGGCACCAGTAGGAACTTTCAGAGCTTGTCCGATTTTGTTGGCACCAGTGTTGTACGGTCGTGTGGCCAAATGGTTAAATAGCCCCTGCCAGTGTAATATCCCCAATACTTGCAGATATATTTAATAACTGCATACAGGCAGGTACTTTTCCTGATGTTCTTAAAATAGCAGAAGTTATACCAATTCATAAAACTGGTGCAACTGATAGATGTACAAATTATCGACCTATCTCGCTATTATCCCAATTTTCTAAACTATTCGAAAGGTTGCTATATAATCGGTTATATGATTATCTAATTAAATTTAATCTACTTTCCCCACATCAATACGGCTTTCGTGAGCAATGCTCTACTGTGAATGCTGTCTGTGATGTTTATAATCAACTTCTGTTAAGCTCTGAAAATAAATTTTATAGCTGTTGCGTGTTTTTAGATTTATCAAAGGCTTTCGATACGGTGGACCACCAAATACTGTTAGGGAAACTCAATTATTTTTTATGGTGTAAGAGGTACACCCCTGCTTTTATTTAAAAACTATTTAATAAATAGGTACCAATATACCTATGAAATATGAATCAAGTATGATTACATGTGGTGTTCCACAGGGATCAATTTTAGGTCCATTATTATTCCTTCTCTATATTAATGACTTGCCTTGTGCTTCCAACTTTAAAACTAAACTATATGCTGATGATACTGTGTTATTTTTAAAATATAAAAGTTTGAATGAACTTGAAACCAAAACAAACAACGAACTACTAAAGGTAACTGAATGGTTGCATTATAATAGACTATCCTTGAACCATTCAAAAACTAACTATATGATAATAAACCCATTCAAATATTGTTCAACTTCTGATTTTAAAGTGGTGTTGGACGGCACCAACTTAAAGCGTGTTAATTCGATAAAATAATTGGGAGTATATATAGATGATAAGCTTAACTGGAATGAGCAAATAAAATGTTTAGAAAAAAGAATATCTAAATATTGCGGAATTTTTTACAAGATCAGACGTTATCTAGACATTCGTACTTTGCGCCTTTTATATTTTAGCTTCATTCACTCACATTTGCAATATGCTATAATATGCTGGGGTGCAGCAAACAACACAGTTTTAAAACCGCCTAATGTATTGCATAATAAGATTATAAGAATAATTACATCCAGTCAACGTAGTTGTTCGGTTACTCCACTCTATCAGAAGCTTTACCTACTAAAGTTAAATGACATCTATGACTTAGAAGTTGGTAAATTTATGCATAAATTGTTTAATAATGCTTTACCACAACCCTTACAATTATTGTTTAAAAAAATAAACACTGTGCATTGTTATGATACTCGTCAAACTAAAACTACAGTATATTTCCACCCCTCGTTTACTACTAACTTTGGAACCAAAACGATTCTGCATAATGGGATTAAGGTGTGGAAGCTGATCAGTGAATCCCTTAAACATGCCTCCTATTTCGTGTTTTGTAAACAACTTAAAGTGCAATTAATGAGTAACTATATTTAGGTTTAGTATACGGTACATCATACACTCAGTTAATATGTAGTTATTTATTCGGAGTAATATTAATATTTGCATTTGATAAATCTATTTACTTTGTAATTGTGACGTGTAATTACACCCCATAAGTTTAAGATTAAAAAACCCTTATTTGTATTTATTATTTATTTACTTCACTGTGTATAATATGTAACAGTTTATTAATCATTTAATATAAATCTCTGAATTGTTAGCCCCTACTGTTGCAGTTATGTCACAAGTTATATTGTATTGTATTGTGTGAGAGTGTAGGCCAGAGGTTCTCAAACTGTGCGTCGCGACGCCCTGGTGCGTCGTTTGAAATCGTGTAAGGCGTCGCACAGCCATTGCGTTCGAATCTACATTCATTAAAACTAAATATTAATCACGAATAGACGTTAAAAGAGAACTGAATGTGGCAGTTTTAAAGATTCTCCCAAGGTTCCACGATTTTTGAAAAAATAAACAAGCCCACAGGTCACATTATATTTGAACTAAATTACTAACGGGCGGGGACGTGGGTAGGCTATTTTTCTTTTATTGTATTTCATTTCTTCATTACGTGTGCAATACCACTAAATATAACTTTAGTAGCAATATTTCAATGACTAGTGCGTCGCAAGCTCAGTAAACTTTTGGAAAGGCGTCGCAATCAAAAAAGTTTGAGAAACACTGGTGTAGGCTATTGTTTGACTTCCGTTCTATATAACTGGAGTATTGTTCATAACAAAGTTAAACTATTTTATTGCTTAAGCATCTGTATGAAATTGACTTCCGTTCTGTATAACTGTAGTACTGTTTATAGCAAAGTTAAACTATTTTAATTCTTCTCGCCTACGAAAGCGTGTAATTCATTTTATATAATATGTAACAGTTTTAATCTTTTAATATAAATCCTTCTGAATTGCTAATCCCAACTGTTACAGTTATGTTACAAGTTAACCCTTTTTTAATTATATAATTATATATACATTTTTTTTATTTAGTTTTTTTTTTCACAGGGAGGCGCCAAACTAGATAACTTTTATTTTTTTTTGGTGCCTTCCTGTTTTTGCTGTAGTATTTTTTATTTCTTTGGTTAATTATTGGAATTTCAGTTAACGCCATATTTGTTTTGGTATATATATATATATATATATATATATGACATGTATTTTTAAATTGTTGGTTATAAACGCTGCAGCGAAAGAAACAAAAATAAAAATTGTATTGTATTGTAATTGTAGCCTCAGTTGTTAGAAGGTATGATTTATTAAACTTAAGTTTAATAGATGACATCAAAGCAAAAAGCTTTACTTTTACACGAACATTCTATAATAAAAAAGAATCCCTATTTTTCTGTTTTGATTTAACCAAAATCAACAGATACTTTAGTTGCAAATGATTCCAACCCAAAAAACGCAATTTTTTAGTGCAAATGAATTGATTGGTGGGTTAATGCGTTGTCTATCAGGCGAACATTTGCATCGAAACTCCTTGCTAGCTAATCGAACGTGTCCTTGGTAAGGCACTTAGCGGATATTTTCTATTAGAATAATTGGTTCTACTTAAACTGAAGGAATGTCTTAACCGTACACAATACGCTGCAATAGATCTGCAGTTCGGACGGTAGGCGCAAGATTATATGAAGGTTGCCCTTGTGATAACCCTCTTTTACATATTCGCAAAGTATACATAAAAACCATAATTTAACCTCTAAATAAAAATTACTGTTACAAAAAAAGTTATTCTAAAAACGGTTATGGAAATATTGCAGGAAACAATTAAAAAATACGGAGCAAGATCATTTAAAAGACACTGTGGTAGGCACCTTTCTACGCCATCGACAGGGACACTGCCTCGATTAAGTATATGTGACTTTGTGTCTTAATAAATATATAATGCAGCCTTTTCAGCCCAAAACATTTCCGGACACGTGTTTTTGAGGACAATGACAGGGATGGATGGATATGTTCCATGTATCCGGAGGTGTGATAGAATTACGTTGCATAATTTATCCGGTCACTACTTTTCAACTGTATCCACAATACCATTGTTGAATAAACTGTTATGTAGACATTGATGTTGTTTTCGTTAACCATATTATCTTCTGAATTTAGGCGATGTCCGCTAAGTGTCTTGCAAACCCGCCTAATTCGCGGCCAGATTTAAAACAAGATATGTGGTACGGTTGTGTGGCCGAATGGTTAACGCGACCGATACATATACCGACTCTTATACAAAAAACGGTCCTCGTGACGAGCTCACCATGGGTTCGAAACTTGGCTCAGTAAAAAAAAAAAAAAAATCAACAACCGCTCGTCTGAAAAGCTACTCACTATCCCACAAAGCTATAGGATATATTGTTTATCCCGATAAATGGAAAAATAAAGTAAAAGTGTAAAGTGCCTTGCTCAAGGACACAACCTTCTAGCTAGCGACCAGTTTCGCACCTGCAACCTTTCGATTGAAAGGCGACGCACTTGACCGCCAGACTAACCGGCCGGACAGCTATCCCAGGAGTCCATGAGCAGCCAGGTGTTAGTCTCCATCTTCTCTATGAATTTATACACAGCTGAATTAGATTACATCGCAACGTTATGAGTGTATCGCAATATACCGGGGATCACAAGGTTTTAAGGCGGACTAAAATCGTTACTCGGTAGTCACAAGTTAAACTGATGCTAATTTTCAAGATCTCACTCTTTTAGATGCTGCAAAACATTAATTAAATTCAGATCAACCGTAAGTTGAAGCTTTAAATAGAACTTAAACAAAGTAATAGCAGATAGATGTATTGTCTTACAATTTCACAATTTCATTCGTACACCACAAAACGGGAGGAAATGTAAAATGAAAAGTACCAATACGTTGTACACAATTAGAAGAATATTTAAACACATGATCTAACAGTATAAACAGATAGCATAATGGCAGGACAACAAACACTTAAAGGTCAAAACTACGATTTTAGATGAATATTTTTTTTCCAGTCATTTTTTCTATATTTATAGTTATTTTAATTTTTTTTAACGAGTGGCAACAAATCTACTTAACCAAAGTTAAAATAGATAAGAGCTGTGAGCAAGAGTCCCCAAACGACAATTGTGTACTTTCAATGTTCATGTGAATCTTCTTTATGCCTTACCAGACATTTTAAACCAGGGGTGGGCAACATACGGACCGCGGGCCGGGTCCGGCCCGTGAAGGGATTTCGACCGGCCCCCAGACTGTATCTAACACTACCCTGTAATGTGGCCCAGGTCCGGCCCGCTGTCTGTATTCAACCACACACTAATGTAGTCCAACGTAAGATTCCTAAAAGTTGGCTATCGCTCTACTCTTACCGCACTGTTATTGCGAGCTGGTGAAATAAACAATTGCCTTAGTGTACTAACAATTGTGTTATCACACTTTTTAAACAAACAATATAGGGTCAAAACAGAAAGCGTTGTAAACATCAGACACTACTAGGTACTTTGTACAACGTGACTGTTATTGTTAGTTTTTTAGCTGTTATTAGTTATATTTAAATTTCAAATATAAATGGATTTTATAAATTATTAAGGATTATTAACCATGGAATATCCTATGAAACGTAAATTAGAAAGATAGTTTCGAGCATTTAACAAAGATGGATACCAAAGTATTTTTACAAAGGTTGGCAACAAAGCAGTATGTTTACTGTATGGTCAGAGTGTTGCGGTATTAAAATAGTACAATATTAGTCGTCATTATTTGACAAAACATGGAAACTATGAAAATAATTTAGTGAAAAAATATGTGATTAAGTTATTGAATTTTATTCATCTAATAATCCGGCCCACCAAGAACTTCATTTTCCCACATCTGGCCCGCCTACTAGAGAAGTTGCCCATCCCTGTTTTAAATGAATCTTCCACTGTAGCCTTCCCCAGACTGTGGCCCAAATGTTAGGCCAAGCCACCCACCCAGGTAGCCAATGCATATATAGGAAATAGGAGTCAATAAAATATAATGTTTACTTTAATTGTAAAAACAGGAAATTGGAACAGTTTGCTAGTCAGCTTAGTAACTGCATTTTGCACACTCACCACAAAAAAATTTTGAGTTTACAAGGGAACATTTAATAACTTAACAATCCATACTGATTCATATTCATGACAAAGGATAATATAAAGCTAAATCAGCTGCTCCAATGCACAGGGAAATATTAAACTTTTAGGTTTTGCAGTTGAGGTGGCTAGCGACAATGCAAATTACCTCATCGCTGGCAATGTATTGCTAGTAGATAAACGTGTTTTTATAAATGCCTAAAGATGCACATTAAAACACCTCCCGCTCACGGAGTCGGTTTATATGAGCACATAGTTTAAGTGCAGGTCCCAATGGTAGATTCATGGAGCCCACCAAATGTTCTTCATGCAGGAGTAGCAGGGCAGAACCATCAATTTCCTGCATTCGGAAATCTTCAGCGTGGCGAGATGAATCTATTGCACCAAAGGAACAATTAGTCATGATTTGTAACCCAGTGAGGAAAATTTGTCACTTACAACCCTAGTAATCATAAGATCCTTTACCCCAATGTTATGACACAAATTATAATCTTTCCAGTAAATAGACTGTATGGAATCATCATCATAATCATAATATGCTAACATAATCAAAGTGAACTTAACTGATCCGCTGTGTCTCAAATGAACTTTTTAGTGTATTAATAACAAAAAAGTAAATAACTTAAGCCTCCTAGTTTATACAGCATTTTTACTGTTTTCTGTATATATCCCCCTATTCTTTCACTGTGAAAATAGGTTGATTCCTTAAAACACAAGTACACTGTGCACATGAAAAACAAGTACTAACCTGGAAGAGACTTAATAAAGGTAAAGACATCATCTACACTCCACCTCACTGGACATCTCGGGGCTCCAGACATCTCAGGATGCTCTGGTTCGGGAGATCGCTCCGGGGAAGATGTGAAGGAGGACTCGGATGCAACTGAGCAATCGTCACACAGGGAGAATGAAGATGTGGAGGACAAACTGTTTGAAGGTGATGCTGGTGCCTAAATCAAAGTGGGATACAAATAAAATACCTATGCCCCGCCATTCTTGGTCGAGAAAAAACAATTATTAATATAACATATATAATTCTGCTGGTAAAAACTATGTCATTACAGCTTATGCAATATCCTTTATGTTATATAGTCACATAAAACTTAATAAAAATAATTGAAAAAAACAAGATTCCTACTTTGTTTCCTGAAAACTTTCTTCCTTTTCCATAATCTTGCTTCTTGCTTTGCGAATGAAGTAAAGGAGGTCTTCCTCTCCGCGGAGTTGTACCATCGGCTCGTAATCGGTTTGGCGCCGGCTTTGGACAATCACTTTTGTATTTTCGTGCACATCCCAAGGAGCAGAACCGCGCTGAAGGTTGCGTGAAGCGAGAGCGAGAACCCATAAAACCACATTGATCACACGTGGCAGTTTCAATTACCTCTGGAGCCAGTGGATTGAATAGACTGTCTTCATACGCTAATTCCCGTTCTGTGATTGCTTCGTTGCAAGTGAAATATTATTACAAATAATTTAAAATAGATTTTAACAAGGGTATGATACTGGACTCCAGTTGTTTTTCCCAGTGATAGGAAACATAAGTTACACTTAGAATATTTAAGGGTGTTCAGTATCAATATGGTATTACTGAAATTAAATATAGTTTTAGTTATTGGTATCTAAATTTAGCTTAATCAGTGAAATAATCAGCTAGCTATACAGTTGTGTATTTAAGAAAGGCACTAAGCAAGTATAGCTAACCCAGTCGTTAAATGGGGTCTACTTAAACTAATGGGGTCAACTAAAAAGTCCAGATGTCATCCGGGACAAAGTGATTGTGAAATCAAGGTAATTAAACGATTTTTGATTTTATGTGTGATAACTCTTTCATTTTTTCATTCATGGGGATAAAACATAAATAACCTATCAAAAAATATTGTTTTATTGTTAAAACAGTCACCTTTTTCCTTGGCCACAATTTCTTGCTGACGTTCTCGAATCATATTTAATTGACGACTTGATAAGAAGGTGGAAACTTCATGCTATGGATTTCTGCTTTATTTAAGGTTGTCGGTAGCATAATTAAATTTAATGTGCTACCATAGCTTCTAATATTTCATTTTTACTGGCATTGTAATTACAGAACGATGGCAGGAAAATTTCAGATTTAAAAATTTGTGATGATGTTTAGTAACAATTTTTAAGGAATCAATCTAGATATACCCCTTAAGTAAAAACTAAAAAAGGCAACAACTGTTTTAAAACAAACACAAACCCCCAAAAATACTAAACAATGAAGATAAAAAATTAAATGAGAAGCAAGGGACTAACCTGGAATGGAAGAATAGATTCTTCGATAATGAACCCATCAATTACGTGAGTAAGAATTTTTTGCTTCGCTTGTCTTTCAAGAGATAATTTGATATCATCTTGAAACTGAAATATAAATATGACTTAATAAGAAATGGTTTAAGAATCTGTCCATTGTTATCCAAGGTATATACTGCAACATTTACACATTATTGTTACTGGCAGAGAATTGGTTGATGATTATCAACTAAACATTCTGTTGTTACACTCCACAGTCGCGTTGTCTTCGCTAACGCGATGTTTTAATTTGTTTTTTTTTGTTTCAACAAAAATTTCTTTAACCACAGTTTAGAGTTAATGAGGCATGGTATACAGCCGCCCCGATTAACAGTATGAATTATGATACAGCTATTGTTAGATCCACAATACAACAGTTAAGTTAATGCCATAAGAAATTGACTTTTAGGTCAAAGGTCAATGAATACTGATTTGGCATTACTTATCAGGATCAGCTGTGTAACACCATCCTTACCTCTCCCTCGCTATCACTGTTTATTGAGTCGTTTAGTATGTAGTCTTCATCAACAACATCCATTTTGTTTTTACTTTTTAAAACATAAATCAAAAAGTCCTGGGTTAAGACAATTTGAATCAAATGTAAAATATGTAGTTAAATAAAGAAGCGTTAGTGGTTGTGAATAGTACACATATTAGTTTATTTGAAGAACATGTCACAGGTCTAAATCATTAAGGGCTGTTTCATAACAAGCAAACACATTCTGGAACATTCCAAAACACAAAGCTAACACATACTGGAACATGACATTGAAAATTAACATATTGGTATAGCATACATAATTGTACAAATTGTAACATCATCATACATGTTATGATGAAATCCTAAAATAACCTAATTTGAACTATTAAATAATTCTGAAAAGTTTGAAATTGTTTTGAAACACTTCAAATTTTCTGCGTCAATCAATTTGTTTCCAGGACGCAACACAACACATACTTGAAAACC
Source organism: Ciona savignyi (assembly GCA_000149265.1). Classification (NCBI taxonomy): domain Eukaryota; kingdom Metazoa; phylum Chordata; class Ascidiacea; order Phlebobranchia; family Cionidae; genus Ciona; species Ciona savignyi. The sequence continues at coordinate 612,081 of CH003416.1, forward strand.
AGCAGACGTTGCTGCATTTGCCTCATATTCTACATCGGTTAAAAATAAAATTTCTTCTGGATTGCAATTTATGTAGTTGGCAATACTTTTGTAGCTTGCAGGGTCATTTTTGCTGCCAATTTTAGTGTCAAAGTGGCCATTAAAATACGGGAGCATGTCCCCAACTTCGCTATATTTAAAAAGCAGCTTTTGTGCAGCTACGCTACCAGATGAATAAATATAAATATTTTTTTCTAAATTCTGTAACTTGTCCAAAGCTGGTTTAACATCTTCAAACACCAAACCTTTAATTTCTCCTGATTCATATCCATTTATCCAAATCATTCCTTGCAGTTCCTTTAAAGCAGTGGTTTTCCTGTTTAACGACATTTGCCAAATAACATTATCTACAACCGATCTCAAAGTTTTACTTGCGGGTACAGTGTCTTCAGGTAATATTTGAGGTACAGCTGTACCAAATTCTTTAACATCAATTGCTGCTTGTTGACGGAGACTTTCAACATTGTTTTGAGTCTCACTGATAGTCCAAGTGTTTAGAAGAAAATCTTCAACATTTTTAACAACAAATGGAAATAATACATTGGTAACAAAACTTATCGGTGTTGTAGTTCCTTCTATATCTAATACAACCGCTCTAATGGATTTATCCATGATCAAAAACGCATTGCATATGACGTAAAAATAACTACCGAAAAACACCTACTTGCTTTAGGGAAAACACCGGTAAAGTTGTTATATTATTTTTATGTAGAAAAAATAATTTTAATAAAGTCATCTTTAAGGTCTGCCGATTTACCAGTATTTCTGTGTTTTCGTCAATTTAATTGCCCATTTTTCTGATAATTTTGTTTTACCTTGATTTTTTAGTGGGTTCGTTAATTTCGACTAACAAAACTTAAAAACTAAGTCTTTCTGTACATCATTTTCATGACTTTGTGGTGAATCGCTGGTTCGATTTGTCAACAAGATTCGTTTTAACACAATTTTTGCTTGTGTACTATTTAAGCGGGTTAATTACTGGAAAACTATTTACGTCGTATTTACGACCCATTGAAGTAAGTTTAGTTGGTGAAATGCGACCAAATAATAAAGAAAAAGCAGGGGTGCTATAACTTTGTTGTTAAATTTCACTTTCTGTGAAAAAGCCGCCATAAGCAACAGTCGTATTAAAACTATAATTTAATTAACTAAAACCTATTTTCGATCGGATACCAGTGTTTCTTATTTTTAGAAAATTACTTTTAGAATAAGGTGTTTTTCTGAGTTACAAGACTTCCTGATCTTGCTAAAACTTGGATGTCGTAGGCTTTACGCCAGTATAGCTTGTTTAGATATATATATGTAGGTTTGTTTGACTCTAGAGTAATAATTAAAATAAAGATGTTTAATATGTAGGCCTACTGGCTGGTTTATTTTAGACCCAACCTTAGAAAAGAATCTTAGTTTTTATATGAAAGGATACTGAATGACATCCTTTTTTTATAAGGCCAATTTGTATTCCGGCGCTAGGGGCCATTAAAAAAAGGAATATCATTTAATAAATATAGCCTAGCGGACGCGGCCGCCAAACCTGAAATGATATACAACACACTGCAATAGCTCCGGTAACCCGACGGTGGGCGCGAGGCGATCGGACGATTAACCCCCTTGGTTTTCCCATTCACGGGGATAAACATAAATATCCTATCCTATCCTATTCTATTCTAAGACTAAAACAATATAATATAAAGCCCCGAAGAAGAGTGTGCGGTAAAGCGCGATCAGTACTGAGGGGCTATTTTCATTTACTATATTAATTTACTAGGTGTTATTTAATGTTTGTTCAGTGTTGATGTCCAGAGACAAAAAAACGACTTACAACCAGAAGGTCGGTGGGTCAAAAACAGCGGCACGGTTAGTCGATATAGGATTATAGAGAAAAGATAGTTAACTTTCAATTACATATAATACATATTCGCTGCTCCGTTAACTAGATGTTCGGCACCATATAATTTGGCGCTTGACTGGGTGATAACCCCTTCAAGTTTTTTTGACTGGGTGATAACCCCCCCTCTTTTTTTTATTTACCGTAAAACATAAATAGGCCAGAGAATGCAAGTGAAATTTTACGAGACACTCATGTGTTGTGGAAGCAGTATAATGCGGTAGTTTAACAAAGATAGCTGTTAGTTATGATCACAAATTATCAGCATATGCTGGCGACCGGACATGCCTGTCACGTACGTCGTACATTAAGCAGTAAAAAAACAAAATAAATTCAATGTGTTCCCTTCGATTTCAAAGAGAATCAACTCATAAATATATATTTTTGTCTCAACTGGTCTTATATGCTGTTTAGGTAGACTTATAATAGTTTACATCTAGCCAGATGAGTTTAAGCCGTTGAACACACGGCTTGTTACAAAAAAATGCCTTGCACCATCCTGTCCGAAATCCCCTAAGAATAACAATTACTTCATTATTACGTAACAAAATCCGCATTAGTGTACTTTCCCTATGGTGCAAACGATTTATGTAAAATTGTTTAAAATATTTCATTATAAAGAAGTACTGTTATTATAAGTTTATTAACGCTGAAGTCGGTTAAAGAAGAGAATAAAATAATAAATGTCGGCATGTAAATTAATTTTCAAGCACAGTTAGTTGGCACACGCTACACAGGAAGATTGTAAGGCTTCGCGACCGCAGTTTAAATAAAGATAGTCAATGTTAGTAGACGGAACATGGAAGTACTAACTGTTCAGTTGGATATCAATAGTACATATTGAAACAAGCTGTAAAATTTCGCTAGTATTTACTACGCTTTACCCTGCATAGTTAAAATTTAAAAAAAGAGAAAGTAGGGAAGGGGAAATCGTACACTAAAAAAGCTTAGAGCGTTGGGGTTAGAGTTTTGGCAGGAGTTGGATTTAGGAGGGCAACACTAAAAGGAAAAAAGGAGGAAGGAAGAAGGGAAACTGCTCACTAATACCATGAAAACTAATTTTAACCCTACCCTAAACACTAATTTTAACCCAAAAACCCCAACTTTAAAACTAACTATTATGTCCTAATCTTTTTTTTAGCGTGTAGTTTCCCTCCGTTTAGGGTTATTTCTGGGGTTAAGCTTATTGTTTAAAACAAAATTATTATTTATTTCCATAGTTATTGAGCTGCTTTCCTTATCATTCTTTCTATCCCTTTATTGTTGCTTGGCAAAAAGCTTTCAGACATAATCAGCGTAAACTCAATGCAGCTGATTTTGCGATAATTAGCAAGAGATAAGCACATATGTTGTTGTTTAAGTGCAATTAAATGTGTGTATATTACGCAATCATAAGTTTGGCTTTAATCAAGTATTTGCTTTCACAGTCTACTGTATTTCATTGATAAAACCCCAATGCATGTGTTGTATAAAAATGAGGTAATCAAGAACTGTACCAATGTCTTGATCTTATTTCATATGCTGCAATAGCTTTAATACCCCAACAGTGGAACCTAGATAGAATAGAATATTAATGTTTTATCCCAGTGAATGAGGAAACACCAGAGAGTTACAATACCAGAAATCGTCAGATTACTTTTGCACAGCCACCATTGGGTTACCCCAGCCTGCAGTGTGATGTATATATGACTGAGATATTTTTTCAGTTTATGCTGAACCAATTAATTCACCTGGTCAGGCAATAATTATTTAGTGCTTCAAACATTCCAACTGCCTACCATGATAGTCTGCCAAATGCCCATTATATTGGCTCCCTTTTTACCACTGGCGGATAAACAGGAGTATCCCAATGACGAGAGCATGCCTGAAAATCCACACTGCATTTTAAAAATATAACGTTGGGAGTTCTGGTGTCAAATATGAATATAATATCCATCATGAACCAAATTTTTTACAAAGTATTTAACTTTATAACATGGATTGTTGGACGATATTATTTACAAATGAATATGTGGATTTCTTTAGCGTTAAAAATTTCAGGATTGAATTATGAATGAAAATCATTTTAAGCAACTGTCAGTACAGCAGGGGCAATATTAAAAGAAAACTAGCTTTAACACCTATCTTAACTCCCTGGCCACAAAACCCCAATGTTATAAATTTTCTTAAATGTACATTTTATAACCTTCTAATTTATCCCCAGGCTTCGTTAAAAGAGGATAACTTTAATGTGATCTTAATCATTAATTCTATTGTACATAAATTTATCCTGATATTTTACAGCCTAGTAATAATTATTTTTTAGGTTTCTGGTTTGTTATTTTTAGGCTATTATGTTCATTTTTTGAGTTAAAGATAATGAACTTCTACTGTCACTTAGTGTCACTTGTTTCTCTAACGTGTTGTTTAGTGCTTCTATGCAATGCAAAATCTTCACCCCAAAAAGGTATAAGTATTGAAATATTATAATAGCACACATGCACTTAGTTACTATTAGTTTGGAAATAGTTACATTTGTGTAAATGGAATATGACATATATTGTGTTTATAATATAAAACTAAAACTCTTAGTGATGCAAACACATTCTTGAAAAGGAAAACGATTTTTTTATCATGAGATTAACCATACATTTTTTTACTTACAGGCAAAATGATAAACGAGTGGAATGATTTATTATCTTCATTAAAGCATTATGAAATAGCCATTCCACATCAATTAGAGGATCATCATGCAAAACTAAAAAAGAGGGATCTTTCTACAGAGATACACATGGTAATTGTGGATTATTATATTCAATACTGGTCACAGTCTAACATTTACTTAAAACATTTTTGTATATAAATATATGTCACAACAACTGTGTTTAAACAACACTTAACCTTGTTATTCACAGTCTTCAGATGACAATTGTTTTTTTAGGTTCCTGGCGTTCATGCTGTCAACACATTATTCTCTCTGCAATTTGGAAATCGAACCTTGATATTAGAATTGAAACTTAATGATGAATTACTACCTAAAGACTTTACCACATCAACATACACGGATAATGGGGAAATAATAATGGAGAAACCCAAATTGCAGGTTAAAAAAGTGTATTTCAGTTAAGATTGTGCAATGCGGATGTGTTTGTAATTCACAGATGGTATTGCTGCCACAAGGATAGTGTTAACATAATATGCAACCCAGTTTTAAACATTGATTCAATCCAGTACCATATACTTTAACTTATTTTGGATACATACATTTTATTAAGTATTTATTTAGAAAAAATTGTTATCTGTGCCTTACCATATTATAGATAAAATAATTATAATATATTGGATGCATTTTTTTAACAGGATCGAAATCATTGCTACTACCAAGGCAAAGTGAGAAATATTAAAGGAAGTCATGTCATTATGAGTACATGCAATGGCTTACGGTAAAATTGAATACTTAGAAGGATTTAAATGTTTAATTTAGTATTTCATTTAAGCTGATTAAGACTTATTTAGAATGTATAACAGTTTATTGTTTACTAGCCTGTGGCTATTTTAAGCTGTACTTGGTTATGGTCAGCTCAATGTGAATTGCTTGCCAGTTGTGCACCTAATGAAAGTAATGGCTGGTGATGTTAAAGTCATTTGCATATGCATCGAGAAATGTTAAAGTGTTTAGTTTAAATAAAAAAAACTTTTTTCGTGATTGTGTTTGACATCATAGCAGCCTTTCTCAGAAACAATTCCTTGTCACATGACACACATCCGACCATTGATTGATATATTACGTCATCCCATATCTGCTGTACCGTCACGTTTTTGAATTGTTCAAATAGAGATTAATTATTTAAGGCCCTTCACCACACTGCATTTTCGAAGTCTGGTTTTAAGCTTATTTCTTTATTACACAATTTTAAATTACTTTTTAGGGGATGCATTACACTTCCAAACGATTTCCTCTTAATTGAGCCCCTTGGTGCTGATTCTTCGAAACATGTTGTATATCGACCAAGCGACCGTAGGCTAAATAATATTGAATCATGTGGCAATGAAGAACATACTGATGACCATTTTTCAGAAAATGTTGATAAATTTGCAGGTTTCCTTATTTTTTGTCTGTTTTGGTTGAATTGTTTTGCATGATTATTTTTGTTACAATTCTTTGTGAAGATTGTTATTGCCCCTATACTTTGAAGTTAAGTATAATAATTTTGATTTCACATAAGTATCATTGACATCCCACGGTGAATAGTGATTTTCAAAATTGGCACTTTGACTTTTGACAGTGGTGACTGAAATTTGGACGTCATGGAGGTTTATTTAATTTATTTTCCTTTCTGGTCCCTTAGGGATGCTGAGGGGAAACAGTCCACATCGCCACAAACGGCAAACAAGCACTGAGAAGAAGTTTTTGGAATTATTAATTGTTGCCGATAAAGCACAAGTAAGCAGATGTAATGACTAATTGTGCATAACGATAACGGTGCAACTACCCATTGTTCTGCTCATAAAGTTTCCAGTTCCATCTACTTCTCCGGATGTAGCAATAATTTTCTCTTTCCATATTAATGACGTCATACTAGTATTTTTAATGAATCATGCATTTGATAGCCCACTCAGCAGTCATCACAGGATAACATTTTTCACTCAAATCAAATATCGCAATTTTCTTAAATTTCTTTATACTAGTTTTGGTTTACTGCTTTTACATAATACTATATTTATAAGGGAAATTTAATATGTTGCAACACCGGCGTTCTGTTTTGTACTTATCTTAATGAATAAAAAAAAAAACGATTTAAATAGGCAGCAAAACACACACGTATAGAACTGGACAGCAGGGTCAAGGAATTGGTCAACTACTTGCACGGTTTCTATAAAAAACTAAGCATTCATGTTGTGTTATCTCACATAGAAGTTTGGTCAAGCCGAGACAAAATCCCACTGAAGACAAATGCAAAAGAGGTGACGAATGTAACAGCTTAATATGTCAGTTGACTGTTATCAAGGATGTGGTTTCTATTTTAAAGGAATCCGTGTTTCAATACATAGAAATTTGACAGCCAAATGTGTTGTGTCACAGCCCATATGTTTTCCTGCAAGCTAAATGTTATTTTTCTGTTGATCAATACTTTTATAAACGAAGTATGTTTATTTGTTCAGGTCCTCAATGAGTTCTTATCATACCGTCAAAATAAAATTCGAACCGACTCTGTTGATTCTCCATGGCGGTACACAGACAATGCTCAACTTTTATATGGAGGTTCGTTTGACGGCACAACAATTGGTATGGCATCGGTTAAAACAATGTGCTCTTCGAGATCTGGGGGTGTTAACCAGGTTCGATTATAAAATTACAAACTCCTTGTTTCTTGTGATTTATTTATGGAAAATGCTTCAACATTATTGCTGATAGTCTATGTTGTATAACATAATAATTATTATGTTAAAAATAGAATTACAAAGATCGGTAAATTTGTAAATGCTAACAATGAGAAAAATCAGATATTGCAAAATATGGTAGTATAGTTACGTACATTTCATAAACTTTTTTTTCATTAAAAATACTCTCCAGGATTACAAATATACTGCACAGTCTGTTACATTAATTTGCTTTTTTCAATTTTATGTACATACATCTATTTTCAGATTACCCTTTACTTATTATTCAGGATGTGTTCTGTAGGATTTATATTTAACCTTTCTTCTTATTGAATAAAAAACGAATTCAATTATGGGAGCTAAATATTTTTTGTTAAACCTACAGCACAAAAATGTTTGCAGGATCACCAGTCGAATGTGTTTTACACAGCAGCTACACTTGCCCATGAGATGGGACACAACTTTGGAATGCATCATGACTCAAGCGAGTGTGTGTGTGCCCAGAATGCTCAATGCATCATGGCTGCTTCTTCTGGGTAACTTTTTAATACCTATTTACCTTACATTTTAATTTTTATACCCGTACTCTTATATCCTTTGCAACATTTGTTGTGTGCTTCACCTGCCTTCAACATGTTTTGGCAAGGCATTTACATTGATTTATTTTCAGTTAAAATTAAATAGTCTTGCCTAGGAATTAGTTCGCAATAGTAATATTAATGTTTCTCTTCTTTAAATTTCTTTTTAGTTTTGGATCAACTAAAGACTGGTCTTCGTGTAGTAAGGATTACTTGGCTCAGAGCATAAGGGAAGGTCTGGGAAACTGTTTGTTAAATGTGCCAGACCCCAGCAGATTATACGGCGGTCCAAAATGCGGCAATGATATCGTTGAAATGGGTGAGGAGTGCGATTGTGGCGGCATAGAGGAGTGCTCAAGGTAAAGGTTTTATTGCTTTATCCCAGTCCCGGGGTCGGCAACCTTTGTACATAAAAAGCCATTTTAACCTATATTTAATAAAATAAAATTCACTGGGCAGCCACGCAAAACTAATAATATTTTTGCAATAAAAAGAAATGGGTATTACATACATGAGACAATAAAATTAATAAAGAGATGAATCAGAAGAATGAAAGAGCCGCAAGTTGCCAACCCCTGCACTAGTCTTTAATGCATTAATAGCATTGTATCAGGATTTTTCTAATGTATAAAACTTATTATATATATTTAAGCTGATTTGCTTAGAGTTATTTTTAAATATTGCTGTGCTGTCATGGCTTTGACTCTTCATTTCTCAGCATTTATTAGGTCTACTGTATATTGTTTATGAGTTTATCCTAAATTTTAAAGATACAATACTTTTTACTTTAATATATTTAATAATGACACACACCGATGTATCAAACTTTTTTTTTATCCATCTACATTTTCTCTGACTTTAATAAATAACCAAATCTTTGCAGTTTGTGTTGCAATGCTACAACATGCAAGTTAAACCCTGGAGCAAAATGCGAAACAGGTCCTTGCTGTTTATCATGCCAGTATAGCCCTCCTGGTCATGTATGTAGAGGTACTGACAACAAGGACTGTGACCTGGCTGAATATTGCACCGGATTCTCTGCAAATGTAAGTTGAGTGGTGTTTCTTCATTATATTTAATTTATTTTTATCCCATCAATAATATTAGTTCATCAGCTTTATTTCCATATTTCCTATTTTTAATGTTTTAGTTGTTAATACACATAGTAAAATAGCTGGTAAGCAACAGTTTCCATTACATTCGTAGTTTATTAGAGCATATTGCTATGTTTGATAAATAGTTGTACAATTTCATGTTTTAACCATCCGTATTATTTAGAATATAAATATGATGCTCAATTGTAATGTATTTACAGTGTCCAGGCAATGTTTACATGGAAAATGGAAGCCCATGTAATAACAAACAAGCTTATTGTTCAGATGGCATTTGCCTCACGCATGATATGCAATGCCAAGGAGTGTGGGGTGATGGTAAGATTCTATTTTCCTAATTGAATCCTTTTTATTTTTATCTTTTTTGTTTAATCTGCGCGCTATTGGTATTGTATATTTCTTACTATTATTCATCGTACACATGGCTGCAATTCTTTTGTGAGTGTTGCCAAACGAAATTTTAAGTAGCTCTGTGTCACATGTAATATGATTTTATATTCAATCATGGAGTTACTGGTTGCTTGTTATACAAAGTATTAA
>CH003416.1:636697-665035 GCA_000149265.1 Ciona savignyi
TCGCGTCAACAACCACAGCGGTGTGCGCTGCATCGAGAATTTCTATTGTCCGACTTGTATTGACAACTAAGGTAAACTATTGTTGGGACAAATAACTAGAACGTCACTGGATTGTTATGCATTGCACATAAAAAGCAGCATTCAATTTAACGACGCAATGTGCCACTGTTTGCTATGTTATGTGTTCCGAAGTTGCCGCAAGTTAATGTCCAGCGGTCATTGTTGTCTGTTTGTTCACCAAGTACGCTCCCTTTTCCCCGCTTCATGAGAAAACTGCTTTATCATGCAGATAACAATAGCCAGCCACCATTTAACCAAAGTAAAATGCCAAAATGCGAATTATGCTTTGTTCTGATATAGAACAGGGTTATTTGTAAAGGACGATTTCCTTATTACTGAACCATTCATTCATTAAAGGGGTAGGAATCCATTGAACTCTCGAGCCATATTTACTAGTGATGTCCTTAGTGATTTCTGCTTTGTGTTTGAAAATGTTATCCCCCTCGGCTGAAAATATATTTATCTTAATACCGGAAATAATTCAAATAACACGAACCATAGCCGGGTTACCCGAGCTATTGTAGTATATTACTAACTGCAGTTTGTATAGTTTTGTTCAACCCAATAAACCACCCGGTTAGACAATAACCTCAAAACAATTAAGCCAAACTGACCGACATATATTATATGTCGGAACGTCTTTAACCTAATCGAGTCGACGGCATGCAATACTTATGGATAGTTATATATATCATATGGACAAATATTGCATAAACCTAGTGGACTACTATTACTGCTGCTTAATAATTTATAAAATAATAATTTGGAAATACATTTAAAAAAAATGTTCTTAAGATTTTTTCCTCGCCGTTTAATAATGGAGGCTTGTATAAGACGTTTTTCGTTTTTGCATTAGATTAGAACTACAAAGTCAATTGTGTAAGTTGGTGTAATGTGTTCATGAATATTAATGATGATATTTTTATACGAACACAATAACGTTCAAGAACACTGTTGGTCCGGTCCACCGCCCAATAATGGACTAAAGATCAATCGGCTTATCTCTATACACTCGATATAGAATATGTAAATATACAACTGTATAGGTTTATCACGGTTTTTGCGATCGTGCCAATAATAGAAACACCAGCTTTACGTAAGCTTTATTTCAGCGAACTTAAAACGCTGCCCAAATAAACCTTTTTCTGACGCTGACCAGTCATCATGGCTCGCTGCTGGTCATGTTCTTGGAACTGGTTAGAAAAATAGAATGCGCTGTCATGCCATGAATGCCACACGCGGTAAAGATTCCGCTAAAACATGGGGACTAACATTTAGCAATAACCACATTGCATTTAGACTTTCGATCACTTTACTTTTCTATTTGTGAATGAATTTATTAAAAAAAAATGTTCACTTGTTCACAGGATCACAATATTACCAAAATAACTGGCCATATCACTTGGTGTAATAGCGGTATATAACCGATCTGTCTAAGCTGGATATTCGATATGCTACAACTTAATCTTCAAAAGACAACGAACTGTATAATATGACGGGATAACACATCTAAAAATGCTTTTATTCCTCCCATGATTTTTACTTTTCCCAACATAATATTAAACTCGTTGGACGGTAAATTAGCAGGAAAATGAGAGTTATAGTGTTATTTTAATAACTCCAACAATAATTTCCGGATTTCGAAATTCTGCTAGTCATTTGTTTTACATTGGTGTGCTATAAAAATATCCATAATCAGGATGTTCCCCGCCCTTGAAATATTTGCCAATTAAACTAATTTCGGAGAACCCGTTTAGAAGCGTTTCGTGACCGGCCCAGTACGTCACGAATCCTATATTAAAGTGCATTAAATAATTCTCATTCCTTTCGACCTGTGGTTGTCGTATATATATGACAGTGTGGGCTGGCCATAGTAAACAGTTAGTTCGCCACAGTACATAAACATGCAAATTATAACAAGTTGAGAGGGTGTGGAACTTATAAAAAGTCTTAAACAAGACTCTTGAAGTGTTATGGTGAGCTACAAAAGTACAAATATTTATGTCAGTTTCCTGTCGATCAATATCCTTAGATTTATTTCCAGGCAAATAACCACTTCTACAGGATAGATCAATATTTTTATTTCCTTCGTTTATTTACACGCGCTGTGCCTCGCATTTTATTGCGATGGCATAGTACAATCAAATTATCACTAAGCTCAAAAATGCTTTACTTGGACTAGATTGTTCACGCAATCGTAGCTTGCGCGACCCGCAGGCACACTTTAGGGTGTAGTTTTCATACTGCCAAAAAAAACAGTTACAGTTGGACAGTCGTTAATTAAGCATGAAACCAGAAGTTGCATAATAAGCGTGCACGGCACTATATAGGGCTAATCGTAAGTCAATATTACTTTTTATGTTACCTATACTAAATGATATAGCCATAGACAATCGTTTGATAAATCGTGGAGTCGTCACTACAATATATGCAGGACCGAATGAGACAACTAAAGATACATCGGACTAACACAATGTACATTAAAGTGAATTACGAATACACATGTTATTGAAAAAGCGGCAGGAGTTGCATGTATGCGGTGTTACGCTTTGAAGCGTAGGTTACTTTCTATAGCCAGTATGACAAGAGGGGCCACCACAATGTAATAAGTTGGCGTAGGTGTAATATTCTAATCACTCAGTATACATTTCTGTTCGGAAATTGGTTACGCTCTTGCGTTGTCGCTTGAGTGATATTCTCCGCCTCTGCGCATGAACCTGTTGTAAAATGAACTTCCTGGTTTGGTCACGTCACTGGCAATATCAATTTGTTAAGTTATCCCTGATTTGACGCTTGTACCACCGGAAATTCCGAGTTCGGTCACCATTGGCTATGTACATTTGTTAAAGGATTATTTCGCCAAAACGTCATGATTTCCAACTTAACAAAGCATGTGTTGACATATTTTTAAAGTTACGTATGCTGTAACAACATTACCTGGTTTTATTATGATCTATAGCTTTGAGTCAATTTTTTTAGATATGCCTCTATGTCATATAAAGGTTTGGAAAGAGGTGGTCTCGCACGCATTGCGTATGACGCATCATTGCACCGTATAAACCAGTGATGTCAATCTCTTTTTTGCAGCCTCACGATTACAAAGTGCCAGGCGGCATAGTTTTACGTAGTAATACAAACGTTTATCTGCTAAAGAAAATTGGTCTGTAATAAATTACGTCAAATTTATATTTAAACGATACCTTACTGGTTGATACTAATTTAGAGTACGCATTTAGCATTTTTGTTGACTTAAACGAGCAAGGAAAATAACATATCGAATTTAAATAAAATTTTAAAGTAAAATTACAAGATAAAGTGCCCATAAACATTACCAGAGAATTACTGCCAGTTACGTTTGTTTTATTGGGATATCCGTGTCGGAGAGAGAGGAAAGGATAATGGTGTGCAGTCAGCACATAGATTTAAAGCAGTAGCATCTGTGTAACTGTGAAAAATGATATCATAATGCAGATGCATATATATATTTAGTTGTTTTTCGTTATTTTTGTTGAGCCTTATTTATCCCTGTTAAAGATAGTTGCAGCGATTTGTTTATTAAGAAACGAAGTGCTTTGAATTAAACTTTCGTTGTTGGTACCGTTTTATACAAATCTGAATTGAGTAATTAATTTGATTTAATGTAATTGGTTAGAAACCAACCGACCGTTTTTAATTTATTTCACCAACGTCAAAGCGAGGGTTGAACAACTTTTTATGACGTATAAATAGGCAGTTGCGCTACAAAGGCGTGTCATGGATTTCGGCCTTGGGCAACTAACTTGCTGACTGTCTATGGTGGTGTTGATGATATTACAGGGTTGTTTACTGTTTTTATTGTGCAACAGGGTCGTGAAAACATTCTGTGTAATTCTTACGTGCAAATTATTGTAAGTAGTCCGGTAAAAAGTATTTGCTTCCGGTGACATAGCCTCGTCAGTCTAGGGGAAGGCTATAGTGTTCAGGTGTTTTAGTTTTTTACATAGTTAGCGATTCTCTTGTCAGATTACGTTTTACATGTAAATTCGAGATACACCTTAGATGTTACAAAATAAGTTACAGAAATAACGCAAAATTACTGATGGAATGTAGCCATTATATAACGATAATGATGGAATTGGCTAACACTACTCATGCATGTTAAAATATTATTACAAGGCAAATAAATAGTCACTTTGCAGCTTGAGTGTTCAATTCCGCGTTTATTACTTCTAATCGTTAAAGACTGAGTGTTAGGCAGAATGCGTAAAATCATTCCATTTTTTATGCAAACCAATTTTATTTTTTTCCAATGTTCAGCGCATCTCGCAACATAGTAGTAAGTGCATTGTTACAGTGTTTACTTTCCATGTAGGAAGAGGCGGTAATACGAGTTATCTCTTTGGTTGCTTTTAAACAGGATATATAGTGCCAGCATAATAATATTAACAAAAATGGTTAAATGAAAGAATGGTGTGTGTGTGATAGGATGGATTAAACAACCTGCTCTAATATAAGAGTACTCTACGGCGAGTTTGTGTTTTTGTCTAATCCATTTTAATATATCGACAGCTTTTTACGCATTAGTTGCACATAAGTATATAGCGATGAATGGCCATTTGGCTTTCATCGTATTTGCGATTTTGACGTCACAGACATTTGGTCATGTGAGACTGACCTTCCCACCTGCAAGAAGTTATCGGTTGGATTTTCTGGATAATGGCCGAACAAGGGGACCATGCGGATTCAATTCTTACCCTGGTAAGTCTTTTTATTTTGACAAATTCAAATTATTTATTCAGTGTTTTTTGGAACAACCTTATTACAAAAACAGTTATTTTGAGTTATTTCCCTTCATTAAAATACAGCTGTTAAACGAACTAGCCATTTAGCGCCGTAATTATCCTCTTACCGCGACCACAAATGTCCCGCAGGTTTGTTTCGGGTCAAACTATTACGTTGCAACTGCGCTCGACATGTGCCACAGTTAAAGTCGGGTTGATTACTGGGAATTACATATGTCCACATGTATTATTGAATACGCAACTAAGCCGTTGACTCGCTTTCCCCGACCTGGGTTGTTTTCGATAAATAAACATTTGATCCACGCACACCGGATCTGACGTGGTAAACATTTAGTTCGGCTTGGGTATGTTTATTAAAAAAGTTTCCCTTTGTTTTAGGTGCACCGAGAACCACTCTGATTGAAGGCACGAGATTGAGAGTCACTTGGCATCTCGCTTACTCACATCGTGTGGGTAACATGTTGCGCGTTCGCACGACCCATCTATATACACATTCAAATGTCTAAAACCTGTAGAACCACATAAACAGTATTTTAATTTGGCAAAACGTGTCTGGACCTAAATGCCTACACTTCTGCAATTTAAGTATTATAAAAATTACCAAACTCTATATCTACTATAATTCTGCTATATATCACTTACGCTTTACCTTTTAATCATAGGGTGGAGCAGAAATTCAAATTATACGAGAAAATCCATTTAGCATCGTTACCAGTCTTACTCAAGGGGCTTTTTTGTTCCAGAACGATTCTACGTAAGTATTTAGCTCTATGCTTTCTAAATCAACCTTTTTATTGGGATGTTTATACAATGTGTAAGTAAACATCTTTTGATGTTCACTTTTAGGCGACAATACGCCGACGTCGTTTTGCCGGTTAATTTCACTTGTGACTCTTGTGCTATTCGTTTGCTGCGACAAGCTTCAGAATGGGGAAGAGCCTACAGGTTTTGGAGCTGTGGTGACGTCACCATCTTACGTCATCCAAACGCATCATCTGCTGTTTGTGCATCTCAGCCAGTTGTCCGTCCTACTAATTCATCTGGTGGACCAATTGGTGAGCCAGAACCAACAGGCGAACCAGAACCAACAGGAGAACCAGAACCAACTGGCGAACCAGAACCAACTGGCGAACCCGAACCGACAGGAGAACCAGAACCAACAGGAGAACCAGAACCAACGGGCGAACCAGAACCCAACCCCGGCGGCCAAGTTGGGACATCTAGTATGAGTTTATGCCAACCTGCCCAACCACTTCAATACAATCTGTGCTACGCTGGAAAATGTTTAAACAATGGTACATGCGACTCCATGACAGGCGCTTGCAGTTGCATCAAGCTTTTTTCCGGGGAACGCTGCGAAAATAGAGGTATGTTATTATGCGACTGTTTTGAAAAAACAATATATTGTTTTGCCCTGTTTTATTTAACATAACTTTCACAGATGCAAGCTATTTAACGTATTTGTCTATTTAGATCAGTGTTGGGTAGATGCTGATTGTGGAAACGGTAAATGTATCGACACGAGGAGTACAACTTACCCAAAACTCCTGTGTTATTGTGAACCAGGTTGGCACGGAGAGAATTGTAGAACAGGTTTGCATTTTTCAATTATAGGTATATATGTAAACCTTACAACGTTAGAAATGGAATACGAAAAGTTTAGTTGTTTTACACACAACATACTTTTAAACAGTTTTATGTTTATATGAGTACTAAAATAATTATACAGAAAATGTTGAGAAAACAATTTAACTTTTTTCAAAAATATATTAATCAAAGAAATGATTACAGGATCCGACATAATTGTCCAGCAAAACTATTCCACCAACGCCAACTATTGGACTCGGGAATTGGTGGCGGGACACATTTTTGTGCATTGGAGATTAGTAAATAACAACACGGAAGTAGAAGTTGCTGTGCGCGCCCGGACTTTAAGTTGGGTTGGGATTGGCTGGCGACCACGAGGACTTACAACCAATTGCAAAAACTTCCCGTACAGCAGTTCACGACCTGCCATTGATGAAGCCGACGCAGCAATTGTTGCGTCCCTGAAGATGCAACCCATTATCGAAGTGAGCATAATATACTAACAAAATATATGTCCAGTATGAACACTTGCATAAGGCTATTTATTCTACAGAAAAATCCAACAACTGATCCTGAAATTTCCATCGAAAATTCACTTCAGAGCAATATTGAGTCTAGATGTTCTGTTGGGGGCGGATCACAACCTACAGGTCAACCGGAACCTGAGCCTGAACCTGAACCGGAACCAACTGGTGAGCCAGAACCAACTGCTGAGCCAGAACCAACTGGTGAACCCGAGCCCACTGGTGAACCCGAACCGATTGGCGAACCAAAACCAACTGGTGAACCCGAACCGACTGGTAGACCCGAGCCAACAGGTGAACCCGAGCCCACTGGTGAACCACAACCGACTGGCAAACCCGAACCGACTGGTGAACCCGAACCGACTGGTAGACCCGAACCGACTGGTGAACCCGAACCGACTGGTAGACCCGAACCGACTGGTGAACCCGAACCGACCGGAGAACCAGAACCGACTGGCGAACCAGAACCGACCGGAGAACCAGAACCGACTGGCGAACCAGAACCAACCGGAGAACCAGAACCTGGTGCAACGCAAAGTCCCGGAAGTCCTCTTACCCATCCTATGGACTGCGTTGACGTAGTCATCGGATCCGTTAAAGGTAAATTTTAATATCTTTCTGAACTACTAGTTATATTACCTTGGCTGTGTTTATAACGTTTCTTTAATCATAGGAAACCTTCACCGAGTTCAGGATATGTACACGCGAGATCGCTCGACGCCAAGAACTGATTCGTTTTACGGAGGTACAGATGATATAACTGGGTCTGCGGGTTCGCAAGTTGACGGATTCACCACGATCGTATTTAGGAAGAAAACAACAGGTATATGTTATATACATTTAATCATATTTTCTTTACTATTTTTCACGGCATACTTTTCTCATTCTGATCAATAAAAATGGAGGGCAATTTAGTTCAACTAATTTAAATTTCTCTTCCAGCTGTACTTCAGTGCGACCACAGTATAGTAGATGCGCCAATGCAAGTTATTTGGGCTGTTGGTCAAGGTTTGGATTCATATGGACATAGCCCTAACTCTGGTCTCGAAGCTTGTACAGCAAGTGACTTCAAGTAAGCATTTTAAAATTGATATAACATTTGCCGATGATTACACACATATATGTATATATTATTGTGGCTAATTTTATGTATGTATACTAAGTACGCTGGGAATCATGTCTACCAGAATTCCAGCTACCGATTTATTTTTACTACAACGTTCCAAATTGTAAGATGATTTTAAATAGCTGATTCGTTGTATGAAACATATGTTAATTCTAAGCAAGCTGTCTGCACATTACTTCGAGCTTTGACTATTGGTTATGTGGCGTCATTCAGCGTGGTATCAAGAGCACGGACCGGCAAAATACCTTATCTTGTGATTCATTTCTTTATTTTGTTAAACAAATTATTATCAGCTGATAATAATACGCATTTACACAGTCATTGATATATAAATATGATAACGGTTCATTACGTATTCGCGACGTTATCTGACGTTTGTCCTGTTAAAAACTCTTCCTTATTTTTTCATTCACGGGATAACACATGAATATCTTATATCTTATACATGGATCTTCTGACTATTAGAGCATAAGCATAAACATTTTCGTTTATAGATTTTACAGGCATGATGAAATTAAGTACCATGGAACCGGTCGTTTGAGAAGGGGTTCCAGTACAATGAATTTCTATGGTAGGCTTTAAAATTTCATGTACATAGCATGTTAAGTGTACGCACCAGTTGTGTAGGTGTTTTCCTGTTTGTTTACATATTCGCAATTTATTTATTGAATAACAACTCTTGTTTGGATGGTATATATATATAAGAGATAAAAGTGCCATCAACGTTTATTTTTACATGTTTATTTTTACAGAAAACCCGAACCCTGCACCTGCCACATCAGCCCCAGGAATATGTTCTACCTTAACTGGGGAGTACAAATTACCACGCTCTTGTGATGCCTCAGACGAAACGTTCGACTGCGAGTATTACCTGTCATGGTCTTTGGCTGAATCAACTGGCGTAGTCACCTTTAACCTGAAAGTAATTTGTTCTTTGTACAGTTTGAAGTTGTTGATTGCACTGGAAGTTTGATATGATGTATATTCTACTATATACAATGCATATATGGTGTTATGCGGAAACACAGTATATCATTCCACTAATTTATTAGTCTGCATATATGCAAATAGGAAACTACGTAAAACAACAGTCTGATGAATGTAAATATTTCCGTGTGGTTTAAGTATTTGCATACGTAAATGTATTCAAAAACTTATATTCAAATTGGTTAAAAGGATTTAACGAATCTCTCCCACAGTCGAAACAAGTGAACACACGTTGGCTTGCCTTGGGCATCAGCTCTGACAAACAAATGGCAAACACCGACGCCCTCATCGCTTGGATAGACAATCAAGGCAACCCAGTGGTAAACGATAGGTGAGACGAGTTCATTGCTTTCAGTCTATATGTTATGATTCCTTGGGCTGTGAAGCGAGGCGGATTCTGCCGATGCAGAAGATCGTATTTATAGGAGTAAACGTCATAGCTTCCTGGCAAGAGGCTCACCACCTACGATTCAATTTACATGTAGAGTAATCACTACACAGGTACATAAACTCCATAAAGGGAAATTGTTATGACGCTAATAAGAATTAATCATAAAATAGCCATCGAACCTTTAAAATACCTTGTCATGATCAGTTTAAATTGTCATTCTATTTCTCCATATTTCAGAAGTTCGCCAAGCGTGTCTAATTCTTTAAACATTGTTATTCTTATTTTAATTTCTTGGGGAGAATTGGTTCCTGTTACAACAAAGGTTTTAATTTATATGGGGTTTCCGTCATTCCGTTGCTATAACCTGGTAATTGTTTACACGACAGTTAGGCCACTTCTTTTTGAGTGCCCGAAAGACAATGAGTAATGTTGCGTTTCGACCGCCTTTAGGGGTTGTAATGCGTCTTAAAGTGGCTATTGTTGGTGACCACAAGTGGCCCTTGATACTTCAGAGGAGTTCTATTCTTCTTTTTCTAACGACGAAATCCGAGTAAATTCTTAACAATCGTCATTGAACCTACTCTTCTCTTGATTTACACCAAGTGCTGTCGACAACCCTAAAAATGATCCTGCATATTTAAAATCTGAACATTTTCCCACGAAGCTTCACACTTTCTCCGTTTCATCATAATTCCAATAGTTTTGCCCATGTGGGAATTCCTTATCCAATACAGCAAGATGCATTTTTTTGCAAAAATGCCCGGTCATACAACTCCACGGGTTTCCATTGAAAGCCGACACGATCAAAACCAGTTTCAGCTATTGGGTTTTCTTAGTGCAAGACATTTTACAGACGTTAAGCTTGAATGATTTATCCTGGACTCGTGGTAATCTAAATAATGGTCGTGTAGGAAATTATTTTGAGTTTTACCATGCACATTTGGATATAAATAAAAGTACCTCTCAAGTGCTGTGCCAGTTTATTTAAGTGCAACAAATTTGTGCAGACAATTATGTTTTTACCGGCAGGTTATTTTACCGTCCATTATTGCTCATAAATATTAAAAACGCTTTTCAGATGGGCAAGTGGCAGGAGTCGTCCACAAATGGACTCCGTAAACTCTGTAACCGATGTCAGTGGAAGTTACACAAACGGAGTTATGTCATTCCAGGTAAAACTTGTTTTTTTAATTTTTTCAAACCAAGTTTTTTTGTTTCCACTATGTGCATATACCCACCCTATATATATAGGGATAAAGCGTTTAAACTGAGTATGTATATGGTGTCTTGTTTTTGTTATACCTTCAAGTTTAATTCTGGCAATAGACGACACACTGCTTTTAAGAAAGGATTCGTTTTTCCAAAAATGCCCCTTATTATCCACAAATATAAATGGTAATATATTTTACAGTTTTCGCGTTTGAGGGACACCGGAGACGCCTCGCAAGATGTCAAATTCTCCGATAGCGATTGCCAGTACATGTTTTATGCGAGTGGCCCGTTAAACGGTGACCGTAGTGATATAAACTACCACACTTCTATTCCAATAATCAGCAATAACAAGGTTTGTGAATACGTTTTAAAATTTATGTTCTTTTATTTTTGTGTCGAATAAAACATAAAGGATATATATATAGCAAGCAACTAGTAAAAAACGTTTAATATCACAAAAATTCTGTACTTTTTACTTAGATCTGTATCCGTGGCTGTAGTTTTAGTCCGATACCCTCGGTTGCCACTCTGGAAGGCAGTTTGCGAATGTCAGAGAAAGTGTTCACCGCTGATTTGGTCGATCCCAATTCACAAAACTTTAAAAACATAAAAGCAGAGATAGAACCCTTGGTAAGTAGAATATATGTGCTGTTGTCAAATGTACAGTTACAATT
The DNA here is from genome assembly GCA_000149265.1 of Ciona savignyi. Classification (NCBI taxonomy): domain Eukaryota; kingdom Metazoa; phylum Chordata; class Ascidiacea; order Phlebobranchia; family Cionidae; genus Ciona; species Ciona savignyi. The sequence continues at coordinate 648,040 of CH003416.1, forward strand.
TTAGCTTTTTTTTTAAATTTTTACACTCTTATGACACCTGCTAGATTCAAGCAACCTTTGAGCGGGCAAGCGGTAATTTGGGTTATGGGTCAATGACTCAAGTTAACATTACTGGATTCAAACCCGGCAGTGTTATTGCTGAGTATGTTGTTAGGGTCACTTATACGAACTCCACGCTGTCACCTAACGACGTGGCGGTAAGTAGTTTTATATTTATAGACTTTATTTTAGAGCTAGTCAGAGCGGCGATCAAAATTTTGTTAGTTGCATTTTAATCTAATTATTTACCAACGGAGATGTTAAAATATGTGTTAATTGATCAATTAAACCACGAGTTAATTATTTAATTTCTTCATTCACTCTCTTTACACTGCTTAACACTGATCTCTATAATCGTTCAATTAAAAGTTAGACGTGTGACAGACTTAAGCTTAAAATCACCGATAAAACCTTGGTTACTGCAGAATCACCTACAAAGGAACTTTAACGAACAAGTCACTGCTAACAATGGTGCTTTACCCAACTCAAATATTCGTGTTGATTCTATTACCCTTTCAGGTATGGTTGTCATTCTGTTACAAATCAGCCCTTTTATTTAATGCATGTGATTAGCATTCTTAGCTTAACACTATATAACTCCCTAGAGTCTAGACTAATATTTGGCACCGAGTATTTGCCATTTGATATAAATCGTCATTTAGCGGTATTTGACCTATCTGATACTAATGTGGCAAGAACGACGCATATTTTCTAAAAACAAACGACATTTAGTATATTGTAGAAAGCGACAAGAGACCAGTTCGACTAGTGCCAACCAATGTGTGTTTTACAGAACAAATAGCTCCAACAACTACGTCTCCGGTTCCACCTGAGCCATTTGCCGAATGGAAAATTGCCGTCATATGTGCTTGTATCCTAGCCTTTGTTGCTATTGTTGTAGCGGTGGCTGCCGCGTGTGTTAGAAAACACAGAAAACAAGGTTGGTAGATTGTGTTGTTACGCTGAAACCGTAACGTTGTTTATTTACAATTTAAAAGAAATATAATAATTCAAATTCCACTTTTGTCATAATGGTACTATTGTTACAGCTATAGTTGTGCTATTGTTACAGCTATAGTGTAATTCCTAATCGGTAATGTTACTTTTTTAAAGGGTTCGGTTTTTGAATGGAATACTTACTATACATGAGTCGATCGCCCTTACCATATTTAACCACGCATACATACACACACACACACACACACACACACACACACACACAGCACGTATATTCTCCGCTCTTCCGCACAGACTTTTGCTGGATCCATTTGATTAAACCGAGCTTATCGGCAGACATTTTTCTTTCCACTTGAATAGAAATAAATATCCTATCATTTCCTAGAACACTACATTTAAAATATATGTTTTATGCTATGTGCATCAAAAATAGTACTACCAGTGCTTTACAAAAATACTCATGCACCAGAAAAAACGGAAATTTTGCCAAACAGTGCAATTTTTGTTTTATAAACAATTAATTAATTTTTTTTTTGGGGGGGGGGGTTAGCGGCCACGTCAAAACGAGTAAGCGAACGCACAATGTTGTTTTTGACTTTTACTATCGTACAATAATCAATTATTTGACAGCGGTCGAAGGAATACATTTTGTTTAAAATTTTTCTATTTTTAATTATATTTTGTTTACTGGTAATTTTTATTTTTATGTCCAGATCCATAACAGGCTTGCCTTATAGTCCAAGCTCGAGTGATTACAATTTTTACCAGTTTAACCAAATGCAGAAATATATTTTAACGAATTTTGTTTTAGACGACTTCGTATCAATGAATATGGAAAAGAAGAACGAAAAGGAAGGAGTTGTTAATCCAGCAGCTCAAAATGAATATGAAGTTTTGAACGAGGTAAATATTTAAGCTTTTTTCAGTTACTTGTTTAGAATGTAACGAGTAATGCATGTAATAATTAATACTGTCTTACAAATCTTCAGAGCACACTTACTAAAGTATATCTAGCAACCGTTAAATCTAAAGTGTTTTAACCACCAGGCATTTAACTTAATGTAAATTTCTTCATTCCTATGAAGTTTGTGACGTCAGAATTAATACTCTGTAGATAGAAATACATATAACAACATGACCCCGGGTTGTTAAGGTGTCGTCCATGGTCCACGTTGCAGTGCTTGTAATATTCGAATGCACAACTTGTGAAGGTAATATAATTATTATTTTGTTTTTTAGAAAGCGTCTCCGCCTTCCTCTGGTAGCTCTACAGACGGCGATGTCAAAATAAACGAGTGATTTAAACTCATTTTCCAGTCCTGATCAGTTCCGCTTATGTAAAAACATGCTAAACAATAGCGGTCAACGTGTTTAGATCTGCTTATTTTTTTATAATGAATCGTTTAAAATGATATTTGACTTATTTTTTTACCGAGAACTTTTTAACGAATGTTTTTTCATTTATACCACTCGTTTGAATACAGTTTACTTTGTCGACGCACTTTTTATCGTGATCAGTGTAATTTTTCTACTGTATCTATGTTGTGATACATATACGTGAAACCTATTCTTTATTGAAGCTGAGCGAGTCGATTTCTATAAATAATTTATGATAAAATTCATTCAGTCAATAAACCGTTTTCCTTTATATTTTAGTAGAAATTGTTTTTTTTTGTATCATGCGTTTCTTATACGCTTTATGTTGTTTTACATTCCTTTTCGTTAATATTTGTCGACTTCTATATTTAAATTTCAACTATAAGACTTGATATTTGCATGCTTTGTTTTTACATCAGAAAATATATTGGGGTATTTACTTTTGGAAAAAAACACACTTCAAAGTATTTATGGAATTGGCGTTGAAAGTCGATTATATACACAATAAAGGCTTTCTCAACATTATTATACATGGTATGTAACACGAACAGTCGCTTAGCTTTAATAAAAATTGTCTAAACCTAAAAAATGATATATTTTAAAAATTTAATCGGCCCGAATACGTGTGCAACAACTATTATAGTTTAAGTTTAAACTATAGTTGTTGAAAGAAAGATTCACTTTAAACGAAACCTAAATATGAACTGAAATGCGATGTAAACTCTAGCTTTCGCTTGTAGTTTCTGCTAAAAATTCTACATCTTAACTTTGTAGTTTTTCGGGCCTCTTATAACCGTGGGTATGTTTTCCGTTTTAATGTGATTTATTAACATGATAACTCAAACGAATGTATGCATTTAAATAAACCTTGGACGGATATTTTATTTGTTAAAAACTAAAACATGAAAGTCTTTAATTGGAAAATCGGCATTTTTATTTAATTTTGCCGATTTCAAACTAGCTTTCCATCTTGATGACGCCACGTCATAATACTGAGAAATTGTGACGTTACCCACCAGCATTGTGACGAGAATAGAATTGTTAACAGCAGTGCAGGACAGGGGTGACTTGGTTATCAAACGCGACAAGTTCTCATGTGAAATGTCGTTTCTAAAAAATTATTTAAAAAACGATAAAAACGGTCACCCACCAGATTAGAAACTATAAAAATAGAAACTTCCCCAAAATTGGAAACTGCTATTTTAGATAGGGTTACCATATGTCCTCTTTTTGGAATTTAAGTTTCGCTTTGAAGAAATATACATTGTCCTTCGATGACACTAAAAGGGCCTAAATGTTCAATATTGTTTGAATTTTGTATTTTCATGCGAAATACAAATTGTTTTTCAGACAATGAAATATAACGATCTTCTTAGTAAATATAACATGCCCGTTTTATATCACTCTTATAAATCAAATTTATTGTTGGGTATATTTATAGTTACTGAATTTAGAAGCAAAGCATATGTTCGTCCATATAAATCTGTTTTAATTTTGTTTTTATTGTTCATGCAAATATTTGCCGGGGAAAGCAGGTACAGTAAAACCACACATATATTATCACATCACCATTATTTTATCTGTACAGACATTTTTTTTAAATGACTCCAGTCTCGCTTGATAAAAATACAGTAACCCTCTTTTTTGAGGGTATATATATACCCAGGACTCTCACGTGTTTAAAAAACCGTTACTCGATTGGTCAAGCGAACTCACGTGATATATGCTGATAGGTTAAGAGAAAGTGGTTTGGAAATCTCTGTCCAGCGATCAAAATTAAGATCATTCTCGAAACAGCGGAATCCGGCTGCCGTTTGACTGACATCATTGCATGCAACGTAGACACGTGATCTAAATGACGTCATAACCGGGTTCGTGCACTGAACAGGTAGAAGTGAAGCGACAGAACATCTGAAATGTCGTCGTCGCCAAAAATTATAACCGGAAATAGTATTTCTAAAGTCACAAGAACTGGATAAAAATTGGGATATCATCCTAATGAGAGTTTTTAGCAGTGATTCGCAAAGCACTAAAAACTACCCCAAAAACAAAAGACAGTGCTTCCTTTGCAACAAACCGCGAAGGAAAGACTTTAAAATATTAAAAATAATAAACCTTTCAACGAAGACTTACTTGTTTTGTTCCACATCAAACAATACGCATTGCATAGGGTTGGTCTTTCCACCACAAACAGCTATGACTTTACGACTTGCGCTGCTTTTCACAGGTGTCAATGAATTTTGACTTGATTCTAAAGAAAATCTTACAGTTGTTGATACTGTCTGACAAGCATATATAAAAACAGTGGCTATACAAGCTAATGTTAAAGTTTAAATGGATAAAACGAATAAACATAACAAAGCTATGACAACCCGGGATATTACGCAGCAGATTAATTTGTGTAGACCTTTTAAATGTGCAGCAGTTTACTACCGCTAATAAAAAAACGAATTCAGTGGTTCTGGGTTATTGGGGGTTTATATAACCCTAGTCCTAGTGGAACCGCACCTTTGTAATATTATTAATATTTAGGCATTAAAACGGTAAAGGTCGTGTGACCGAATTGTTAGCGGATTGTAATTCTAAATTAAACGGGTATTATTATCGGGCCCATTGCAACTTTGAAAACCGTGTAGAAATGTATGTCTTGCCCTTTTCCTCGTTATGTTTCTTGTGTTTATTTGAGCCTCTTGGTGAACTTTTCTTTTGCGTTTTATTCCGTGCTTCTTCAATCCCAGCATTAATAGCCAAGGTCAGTCGGTGACCGAAAGTCTTCTTCTTGCTCGGAGAAGCAGGGGGGCGAGATTTATTCGATTCCTCCTAGAAGGTTACAAATGGTACTTCCCATATAATAAAATATTAGAAATACAGGTGTTTTTTTTAATGTTCTGTAAAGACAAATCAAGAAGCGGCAAAATACGCTTAGATGCAGTTGAAAGAACTACAATCGTTAAATATTTACCATAATTTCTAACCTGATCCAAATCTGATAACGATGACGTAACTCGTCGCGATGATGTAAGGAAACATGACGCAGCAGCATGAAAGTAGCTGGTTGTGTTAAGTGACGACACTAATTTCCACTTATGGTTTCCATTGTTGGATAGAAGGTCAATCTTTTCAATGGATGCAGTTGGACAGCAATCCACATGACCTAGGATAATCAATAATCATCTTTTTTTCGAGATGTGAAAAACGCAGAAGGGCTTAGTAATACATGACCAATCGTCAAATTACCTAGTAACAGCAGACGGTTACTGAAGCTTTTTGAAGTGTGTTGTATATAGAGTCAATGCGTTGTTATATTTTGATTTAACCAATTAATTCACTGTGTTCATTGCACAACCGTTTATACCTTTGTCAAAGCTTTCTGATAAACCCCCTAGAGCATAAATGGCGCCATCTAACGGAATAAGGGAGAAATGCGACCGGTGTAGTCTCATTGTAGGCAGCATGCTCCAACTCGAGTTTTCGTACCTTTATATAAAAGATAATTTTAATATGCGGTTGAAAATGTGGTTAATAGAAGCCACCAGGGTCACATTGTGAGGGGTACCTTTCTTTTGTTGAGAACTAGAGCGAAAACTATAGCCCGGTAGAAAACGTTTGTTTGCACAAGCACATTGTCATGCTTTTCCCCTTGATGGTTTGATGTGCAACGTGACTAGTGGTTTCGTTTTTTTATCGATATAATATTCCCCATTACGAAATGACGATATATAAAGCTTTGAATGCTCATTCTATTTTATCCCTTTGTAAGGCGAAAAGTCGCTATTTTCAAACGGGTCGTTTTTTTTGGTTCTATCGCCGTTTTGATCACTTTGCTTGTGGCGTCGGCGACAATAAATTATGGGAAAGTACCTAACTAAAGATTAGTCGTGCAACAACAAGTGTCAATTTCTCACCGGCGAAGTATTCAATTTTGAACCCACTCACTTGTATACAGCGTTGCTGGTTCGCACATTCTTTGTTGCATCACTTCCTCCCGCAACGTAAAGTGCTTCAGCGTATGACGTCACAGCGTACCCTCGTCCAGTGATGGGCGATGACGTTACAGCTTCCCAGTCGGCCTCCTCCGGTCGCAGTCTACAATGTATATTGTATTTTAATAGTTTTACCCGACCAAAATGATTAGTTCGTTAACGTGACTATCAAGGTTAAATGGGCCAGAAGCTTTTGTTGAATTAAACATTACGAAAAGTGCATTTTTTCGCGGATTTTTTATATCTCCGCACGAAATATTTTACTGGACGGAGTAAAACGTAGATGTTTCTAAACTGCCGGGCCTAAATATTTATTTGCAATTTGTGTTTGTTGGTTGGTTAGCGATTAGAATAAACTTCATTTTTTTATTAGTGAGTCCTTAATACGCTCTGTGGATTGGCACTTTGAATGGTTGGCGTATTAACTGTTGTTTGTGGACTAGAGGTCGAATGGTTCGCATGTGAACTCATTATAGCCAAGGTAAATTGCTGGTAAGTAAAAAAGATATTTTGGAGGTGGACTATACAGATATTCGCGATTTTCCCCAGTTAAGGTTTACCCCGCGTTCGCGGACATAATAAAATCCGCCTTTTACCCAGCATCGAATCATAATAGAAAGTTGATTCGGGGAAGATACCGAAGGAATTGCGAAAGGCACGTGTGCTTCAGTTGACCAAGATTTAGATTACTTTGTGCCAACAATGGGGTTACTGGAACTACTGCAATTTATTGCATATGATTGACATGTTTTTTTCAGTTAGTACATCCCATTAATGTACTGGTTACCGGAGATGATCGGTAAGTACTTTGTCACATAACCGACTAGCTTCTGACCTCAACGGACTAGCTTGTGTCAAGTTTCGATCCTACAAGATTTCAGCTGAAAGGTGACGCATTAACACACCAATCTTTCCTAAAGCGTCGGCCAACAATAGAAACCAAAAATACAAAATAACAGAACACATCGATAGTTTCACCTCGAAACCCAAGTCTTCATTTGTTTCTCTTCCTCTCGAGTGACGAGGCATCGTATATCACTGGCTGCCGTTGTTGGTTGATCAATAAAAACCTTGAAAGTTGATAATTGCCTCATGGAGACACTTCTTCGAGGAAGAGAGTTCGATTTTGCTCGCATCGCTTCTTCAACTCGTTCGCGAATCTCCTGTTAAAAAAAACGAATTGCTTTAGTTGTCTAGTTGAAACGTTTGCAGTTACACAAAAATTTATGCTTATGCCAAGGCATTTGAACATTTTCTTCATGATAAACCTTAGAGTATGACTTTTTATCTTGATATGTCATAAATGTACTAACTAACCTTGTCTAAAACGATCGCCATTTCCTTGGATACCAGGTTGTTCAGCACAGCGACCTTTAAGTTAGAAAACTGGACGAATTTCATGAAACGTGAGGTCATCATAGGTATCCGTAAGGTGGGAGCGTGTGTCAGCCAGTTCAATATAGCATTGTAAAAAAGATGTTCAAGTTCAGGATCTCGCAAGCGCGCTGTTTTCAGGGACTCTGAGCTGATTAACCGGTTCAACTCCTGTAAAAAAATATATTCATGTTTATCTTTTTTTTTATTACTGAGCCAAGTTTCGAACCCATGATGGGCTCATCACAAGGACCGTTTTTTGTATAAGAGTAGCTATATGTATCAGTCGCGTTAACCATTTGGCCACACGACCGTACATTCATGTTTATCTTGTGAATGGTAAAACACAAGGTGCCTTATTGCGTTCTCTAACGGTTAATGGTCATTATCCCGCACCTCCCGTGGGCTACCGGAATTGTTACAGTATGTTGTGCATTATTGAGATGTTCTTTCAATTTGGGTAGAATCCTTTAATTTAATGGGTTAAAGCAATGTCTATAAATACCTTGCCCAATGGCACAACCGACTATAGCCAGCGACCAGTTTAAACCAGCCACCCTTCGGCTGGAATTATCGAAGGTAATTTGATGGGTATATGTACTAACCAGTGGTGTAAGGTCTTTAAATGCATTTGTCTCAGCCACTTCCCAGAAGTGTGAAATCGCAAATTTTCTACTTTCTTCTCGCAGCTTCATGCAGCCGTGAGTCGCCGCCATTTTGCAAACGAATAGCACGTTGACCGGCGTGAAAAAGTTGTTGAAACCTCCACAATGGTGGTCAAGGTAATTGGTGCACTGCTTGGTGAGAAATGGTATCTTGAATCTTCTTGCGGCTCGAAGAACGCTCACCACATTGTCACGATCGATGGAACACTAATGTTAAAACACACCTGATCATTATGTACCAACAGCATTTAATATTGCAAATACGGTTATGCCAACCTGTCCTGTGTATATAAATCTAACAAGTTCCAACATTGCATTGTCATCGACTTTTGTAAGAGCTATCTCCCTGGACGAAAAACGATCCAAAATGGCTCTAAAAATGGAACTACTGGCAGATAATATAACACGGTGGCAGCGAATCTTCGAACTACCGACTGTTAGAGTAAGATCGGAAAAATGTCCTTGCTCTCTTAGAGTGTTAAGACCTGGAAAAACGAATTGACTGTTAATGTATTTTTCACTCCAAAGCAGATTAAATCACCTTTCAGTAGCTCAGGAACTGTATTGCTTTTAAACCGAACAGTTAATACATCTTTACAAATTTTAGGTCTTGCAACCAAATTCGGTTGTTCAGTGACACTATTTCCTTCAATATTGCCGACAGACGATTTCGACTCAATAGAATCAGTTGAATTAAGCAGTTTCCATCTGTCCGGTGTTCTGGGACGTACTGGACTGCTTTTAAGAATACGAGGCCAAGTACCGTTGCAGTTGTCTTTTGAGGTGGAAAAACTATTGAGGTGACGTTGGCTTGGATCGCTTGAAGCGTCCACAAACGCTGAGAGAAGAATTGGATTTTGAGGTGTTTGGTCGCTGACAGATCTTGGTCGAAGGATTAGATCTTCTTCAAATGATCGGCTTAAATAGGGCTGAGAATTTTTCTGCAGGGGTATTCTGTCCGACCCAAGAATTCGCTGTGCCTTGCTACTTATTTTTTGGACCTTTTCAAGGTCATTGACTTTGTGGATTCTTACTTCTGGGAGGGAAGGAGTTCGAGTTTCCCTCCTCGGAAGATCGTTCAATTTATCTGAGGAACCTCCCACACTGGAAACATCGGAAAATCGACGAAAGTCTTCGATAGATCGATTTAGGGGAGTTCCCGAACGACTATGAAAAGTTAAACGAATAGAGTTCCGATTATTCCGCCTTGACAACTCGTTGCCAAGGTTCAACTTTTCCAGCTCGTTCTCATAGTTCAAATTTTCGTTGTCGATTTTCTAAAATATATTGGTTGTGATGATCTATAAGACAATATAATGAAGACTACTTTTTTTAGAGACTACATCCCATCAAGAAAAAAGCCACTCGGTAAGATAACGTCCGATTTTTTCGCTTTTTAAATTTGGCAATTTTTTTTATTTAAAATTAGTCGGATTAGTTGGAGAGCTTTAAAAATTAGTCGGAGAGCGTTGGACCCACAGATAAAGCTTTTTTTTAATACTTTGCCCAACAAACGTAATTTACCGGTTCAGATTTTTCTGGTTCAACTTTTTTATGTCCTTCCGTAATGTCGTCATCCAAACTCTTTATCTTTGTTAGCTTTGGCTGGATATATCCTGTATGATTTTGTTGTGGTTTATATTGGTGTGATACCATTGTGTACGGTATATACTATATACTATGGCCTTCTTGGGCCACAAATGATAATATTACACCAAGTTGCATCAAATTCGGTTCGGGAAAGAGATATGGTCTGACATTTCATATTATTTCCTATGTTTTAGGTTGTTCTGTGCTTTGCAATGAAGATCAAATTGAGTGCAGTTTCTAACATACATTACTTCTTATTTACATTATTTCAGATATTCCTAGCAACATTAATCAGTTTCGGTTTCAAATTACTCACTGGCGGACTGGGGCAGTTGGCTCAGTAGTTTAGTGGACATTTGCAGAAGTGATGGTACTTGGAGAACGCGAGACGCGCTTTGTATCTTCTTTATTGCATCGTATGAAACTTCCGCCGTAGCGCTGTGGAGACACAAGCTGTAAAATTCTCAAAATTTTATGGAAATATTTATTTATAGAAGTGTTTGTGGGAGAAACTCCTGTGGTCATGCAGTTGCGCAAAATTCCAAGAAACTTTATAACTCTGTTGTTAGCTAAACACACAGAAAACCCCATTTTTAACTATGGTTTCTAAAACTATGGGTTCTAAAACCAGCAGTCAAAGAACCGATTTGATCTGTTAATATGCCAGATACACGCAAAAACGGTTGCAGCCGCGTTTGTTCGGGGTAGAGACATCACCAAACTGGGGCGCTACCTCGTACCGGGACGCTAAAACACGATAAAAGAGCCCCTGATTGAACGGTTGTGTATAGCCAAATGGTTAACACTAACAGATACATATACCGACTCCTATACAAAAAAAACATCGTAGTGCCGATCCCATCACGGGTTCGAAACTTAGCTCAGTTAAAAAAGCCTGGCAAACTAATAGCTTCGTGACCGAATTGTTAACATGACCGATTGATATACCGATTTTTATATTAAAAACAAACGATCTTTGTGACATCATGGTTGGAAATTTCAGGGGTTTAAAAATATAGCTTTGGCAACCCAGTTATTGGCAAATGGTAAACTGACTATAACCAGTTTTTTTAAACAACGACAGTTTGTTGTTCCAAATAGGGGGTATATAAATAAGTATACTATCCTATACCCGTTGCCGTCAAATAGACAAGGGAAGTTCCATAAGAACAAATCTTATATAGATTTGCCCCCTTTCAACTATATATTGTGATTGTAACAAAAATGAAATACCTGTACACAAAGTCAACTAACTCTCGTAGAGCCTCCGGAGGAATAACCTCAGCGTTCATTAAATTTTCCCGTTTCAGAAATACATCTCGCATCACCGGGCTCACAGCCGCCAGAACAACACGGTTCGCCTTGATAGTTTTGTCCTCGTAAGTAAACGTAATGTCCGACATTGAACCAATGGTTTGCAACCATCGTATATTCGACAGCAAACGGCCGGAATGCTCTTCGTCCGTCACCCGCCATTGGGATGGGCCCAGAAACGCGGAAGATTTGTTCACGGATAAAGAAGCGATGTTATTGATGCTGCTGCTACTCTTTAACGTCGCTGAAGAACTGGTCCTAATAAATAATATTTATCACTACATTTGTGTAGCCGTTGTACATACTGTATATAAGTGTAAAACGGATGTCCAGCATTGTGACGCAGTGGTGTAATACGGATGGTTTAGAAAATCTGAGAAAATGTTTCAGGGCACGATTTTCAAATGATAGAATTAAGTTAGAACTTAAGAAAATAAAATGACACTTTCTATGATGAGTTGATTCCGATGGTGGGACATTGAAGAAATAAATAAGTAGCTGCGGCTATAATTAATGGACATTTTTAACATTTTACGGCATATTATACCCAGTCTATATCTTTTTTTTAATTCATATTTTGCCATTTATGGTTATGATTTTAGGATATCAAAATAAAATTTCAGATTGATTTGTTATGAAAACGAACAATGCCGGTTGGTCATCAACGATTACCAACAATACACATGTGTATTAAAACCTCCATCCCACTTATGTCACGATTTAAAACCACTGCCACCATGCACATTGTCAATAAATTTGGGCTGATCCCGAACCTCTTATTTGTATTACGAGCCCGCAGGCACAACAGTTCACCAAAGCTACAAATGTTATATCTCTAATTGACAGAAAGTCACACTATATTGGTATACACAAGAGTTCGTGTGGCCCGGGGGTACCGATCCATCCATAATATGGTTCAGGTTTTATGGTTGTCAAATATCAAATATATATTTGGCCTGTAAAGCGTATAGTTATTGTGCTTCACGCTTGTCATATTTAATTAGCCTTAAAGTCGTCTTATCCTGTGTTGTTAGGTGACTAGCAAATAAAACATGATGAGGCCTATGTTTCGATTACCACTTCCACGTACCTCTTGTTTGCCATCGGAATATGAAGCGGCATGATTAATTGTTTGTTTTATGACGTCATATCCTCCTCAGAACCTTCCATGCAACCACGAACCCGCCGACTATTTTTATAACAAAGACTCGGACAAATTACAGTTATTTAATCGACACTTCAACAAACTGATTTCTCAGACTATAAGAAAGATATATTTTAATATCGTCAATAATGACGTAACCGCATTTACTTTGTGTGGATAAGTCTGAAAGCAACCTGAACCTCTATCGAATAATGCTCGTCTACTTTGCTACTGTCTCAACACAAAACATCACAATACCCTAGTAATATAGGCTTTATACCTGACTTGCCATGATTATTTTAATTGGGGTACTTTTCCGTCTAATTGCGACGTATGGAGAAATCATGCTATCATAAGCTTCCTTGCAATAAGTTATAATTAACCACCGTCGCTTGATGAGATTCATTCAGCTGAAGGCGCGCGGATACCACTACATGAGCGGCGGAAGTACCACAATCACACATTAAAGCGCGTGCAATTTGTACACACACACAAGCTGTTTGGCAACAGAATAAATCACTCCTTTAATCAAATAATTTCACACGAACGATAGTTGAAACTGTGTATTCGTTGGAGAATGTGTATCACGTTCACAACTGAAATCTGATAATGAAAGAGGCGTATACCAACAACTATATGATGGTAGTGCACACGTTTTGTTTGCAGCTACACTATGTATTTTATTTTAAAGAAATAATGCTGCTATTGCCGTGTCTTATAAGTTAAAGGGGAGTGTTAGCTTTGCCCTAGATACGTACAAACCCAAAAAAACAGTCATGACGGTCACAATCATGATTTAGAAACAAATTTTCATTTTTATGGTATTTCCCTAGGTACAAATTTTCATTTTAGGGTATTTCCCTAGGTACAAATTTTCATTTTTATGGTATTTCCCTAGGTACAAATTTTCATTTTTTAGGGTATTTTCCCTAGGTTTTTCTTCAGACAGATATGAGAAAATAGCTTGCGTTAGCTCTCAGTATTTCATGCAAATAATTGTTTATTTGACGAAAGCAGTACCATATGTAAATTTTTAAGGATGTTAAACGCTTAACGGTGATTCGCAAAATATAACACTTTTAATTTGCCCAAAAATCGTTGTTTTAACATTACGTAAAAAAATCAAGTAACAGTCATGGCACTACAACAACTTTGACAGCAAGTTTGATTTGGAATTGAACACTAGATTAGACTGATACTTAATGCACGCATTTGTGTAAAACAGAAATAGGACCACTTGACAGATATATATATATATCGGTAACAATGAAAAAAAAAACGTTTGCTCACATGGGCAAATGGGCTAGAGAAAACATCTAACTACACATAAGCACAATACTAACATGCCTTACTTTATAATCTCTACTGCATCACATGCAACGAGATATTTCAGAGGCTCGGAAATGAACTTTATCCTAAATACAGCAATTTGTGTCGATAGCAGCAATTATTAAAATGTAATTATGGATTACATAAGTAGCATTGAATTGATGTATTTCAACTAAGCCTATTTAATTAATTAAAGCTCCAAGGTTTTTTAGTGCAGTTAGGTAGTGAATAGACTTAAAAAGTGGATATTTTAAGGAACTTTATATTTTGAAAATGTTGGAACAGTTCAATTGACTACAAAGTGCCAACCAAATAATGAGTTCTACAATGCTCGAGTAACGTTTCTAGCTTCTTCCTCTTCCTGATGAGAGTTCCTGATGTCTGTGAGACTACGAACAAAGCGGGTCCATTCATCTGGCCTCGGTTGCGATAATTGCTTTAAAAAATTATGGTTTGTCAGTTAACCTGTGTATGATGCTGCAAACAGAGCAAAAAATTTCAATATTTATCACCTATATTAGAAAACAACAGTCATTATGTCAGAATAGTACAAGCCAATGATATTGAATAGCCCATGTATATAAGTCATTGCGCCACACCGTGTCTGAAATCAGTGCTATTGGTTGAAAATGTAATTTGTATCCTATGCAGATGAAAAATCTGCATGTAATCTTCTGAATCGTACTCACCTGCCGAAGCCCCTCATGTCAATATACAAATATTGAGCACACCCAACATCAAGCGACAAACGGGAATGGTGTATAAATAAAATACAAACTTGTATTTTATTAAAGAAGCAGTTACTTTAGTTTGTATTCTTATTTAATTTGTCCAATTCTTTTTTAATCCTCTAACCAAACTTCTGTCCGAAGGGAACAGAATAGTTGAATAGGTGGACTTATAGTAATTTAGAAAAATTTCATGCTTCAAAAATATTTAAAAAATTTCATATCAAATTTTACAACATGAAAAAAGCTTGACTGATATTAAATTCAATTGGATATATAAAACAGCTTAACCACATGCATAAACAATTTAGTTTCAAATTGAAAAACATAAATTTACCTCTCCAACGTCACACAGATGCACACGACCTGTGCTATCCCCGATAGCTATGTGGTTTCCAGTGGAATTCCACCGGAGTTTATTGATGGCTGGAGCTGAGTCGATTATAGTTGACACCACTGGGACCTTAAGGAAACAAAATTCGAGCGTCATTGAAAGTGTAGTACATACCATGGTTCTCATAAGATTTGAGTAATATAGAAGTCACTTCATGCTTACACTCAGCGTATTCTGGGATATGCAGATATTTATTTTAAATAATTTTCTTAACCAAACGACTGAGTCTACTGAGTTTAAGTATCATCCAGTATTTAAACACATCACCCCATGGAGCAACATGGCGGGATTGGGAAATTTATTAAAACAACAATGTGGAAAAGTTTGATGATATTGTTAGTTATATCTTTAATGATTTTATCAGGCGATTCAAAAAATTATTAGAATTTATCCACATGTCAGAAAAAGTGAGCTTTTGTTGCTTTAAAAACAGTACATAGATCAAAATAGCTGGTAAAAATATGGGTTTTCAACCCTACACCAGCCTTCTCTGCATTTACAAAAATAACATATTAATTTTAGAAACATTAAATAATTGTTTAGCTGTTGATTTTATTTAAAAAAATGACCAAAAAAATTAAGCAATAATAAAAATATTCGAAATGCTTTATAGCTTAGACATTATCCGATGAGATGACTTACCTCTGTATCAGAGTTCATGTTCCAAAGATCCAACCTACCGGAACAATCTCCACTTGCGAATAGAGATGGATGGACAGGCGACCAAGCCACGTCGTACACACAATCGCTGTGGTCTTGGAAGGAGTGTAGACATGTCCGTGAACCACTCTGATAGATGTTGTTTTTTTTACATTTTTTACATTAACATGGGCAGGTCCACAGTAGCTACCAGGATCAGGAACCGGGATATAGCGGTCAAGTCGGCCAGTGTCCCGAAGGAAAATGACTAAATGCTTGAGATGCGAGATCATTAGGTTGGTTATTTGTGAAATTTGATGGTAAAGGATAGTAGCAAAACATTTACAATCTTATTTTAATTTTAAGTAAAATATATTGATTTAAACAGATTTAACAATGCTTACAATGGGGGAAGTTTAAGCTCATTTTTAACTCAGTTTTTGGTTCCGTTAATTCATATTTAAAAAACAAAGACTGTTTTAAGATAAGCGTAATTAAACAAATTATGAACAAATAAATCAGTAGCTTTTATTAAACTAATTCACAAGTTGATGTTTACAGTATAGATTTTAGTCACTCACTTTTAGCGACCATAACTTAATGGTCCAGTCAAAAGACGAGGTGAGTAAAAGGTGTGAGAAATCGAGTTGTCCCGAAGATCTGTGGAAGTCAATTCCCGACACTGGCCCGCTGTGGCCCTCATACAACTCGTTTATACCGGTTTTACTGAAAAGAACAAAAAAGTTCTGAATTTAGTAACAGTGCCATCCAATAAGTTTTAAACCATTTTACAAAACTATATTCAAATTATTACAATTACCATACTCTAATGTTAGAGGGTTGATACACCGCATTTGGACAAATATAATCAAGTGATTTGAACACCTAGGATCTATTTGATTTAGATTCATCCGGGAAAAATGAAATTGTAGAATTATTTTACTCTGTTCTACAAAAAATAACAGCTATTTACTTATAATAGTACCTGAAAATACTTTTAGACTGGTTAACAAATGCTTTAAGCCAAGATCTAACAAATTACCTTCCATGGCGACAGGCAGTGTATAACGAACCATCCTCTGCACCAATAGCAAAGTTATTCACATTGTTTAGTTGGAATGCCATGCTCATAACCGCTACTGACTTTGACTGCTTATGCTGCAATTCCATAGCTTCCTAGCGAAAAAAGCGAGCATTAACAGTTTGAAATCTTGGTAACAATGTGATCATATGGCAATGAGAAGTTTGAACTTCCAATAAAAGTAAGAATCAATATATCTCTAGACTGCATGGAAGCATAGTGAGTCTGATATGATACAGATCATTCTCACAGTAAGCCCGGGCAAAGCAGATATTAATTCTATTTTTAATTTATAAACGACTGTGTCTACTGAGTTTAAGCATTATCCTGTGTTTTAATCATTCATCAGGTGGTGCAACATGGTAAAATCTCTTGAAGAGAC
>CH003416.1:665135-683390 GCA_000149265.1 Ciona savignyi
CCAAAATTAAAGATAAGAAACCAATATATCTATAGACTGGAAGACTGCATGGAACCACAGTTAGAACTTTATAACATTTTGTTACTGGAGGTTGTAATTACTTTCTAGTAAGAAATGCCATTCCCATTACTTTAAATGTGCTACTCTACAGTCAACTGTGAACAGTTGACCAGCAAACAATAGTTTACCTGTTTCTACGATAAATATCATTATAATCATGAAAAACACTGGATAAGATAGTTTTTTCACCAGCTAGTGCTAGGTAGAGGATAATCTAACAACAAAACAATAACAATTTTTAACATTTTTACTGTGAAGTAGTTTTTTTTTTTACTAAATTAGGAATCATAGCAGTAGCAATGCTAGCCTACATGGACATTGGTAGTTAAGGTATAAGATTGTATACACAGAGGCAAGTTACAAACATACCAGTGGTTGTGTCAGCATATCTAAACTCCACGAACACATTTTGCCGTCAGTTGAAACTGAGATGAGATTGTGAGCATTCTGTGTTCCCACCACATCCATGCAATATACAGGGTGTGTGTGGGCAGCTGTGGACAGCTTGCTACGTTGGGCAGTTCGCTTGTTGCTACGATTGTCCCACATAACAATCTGGCCACTGTAGGTCCCTCCTATTACAAGGTTGGGATGGAACTTTGCGAAACAAGCTGAAGTCACAGATGACTGGCAGTGGAATGTATACCTGCAGACAAACACAGTTTGTGTTAAAAATTGTTTATCCAGCCACATTATGCAATGGTTCAGATCCACAATTATACAAGTTTAACACCCATCCCTGCTAAATATTCCCCATGTGATGTTTCTCGTAAAAGCATAATTTACCTACATCTAATGATAGTTTGTTAATATTTGTAATATGCTGGCATTTGCCTTCTACTTTATATTGAAATATAAAATCAAAATGTAAACTTACTCAGGAGTGGTAGTCTTGTATTTACTGTTCCATACCAAGGCTACGCCTTCTGGTTCATAAGGTGCCTCTTCATTATTTCCATATGATGCTAAACACAGTTCCGGGTGCTAAAATAGAATTTTTATTCTTGGACATTCGAACCGTTCTAAAATATACTTAAAAGGCAAGAAAAAAAACTTTTTTGTGGCAGAAGAAATATTTAAATTGAGATTGTAAAAAAATTAAATCATTTCCCATTCAAAACTTAATTCTAGAATGGACAACCCTAACTGGGAGACACATATAGGTAGATAAAATATACTAACGTGGGTGCTCCAATCAAGCGAGGTAACCATTCGATGTCTCGACCAACGCTCGTCGGAAAATATTCGATTTATTGACAACTTCATTCCACGGTCAACCTCACTGTGGGAAGCGATAATTACTCAGTAATAATCTTAACACAGCGGAATGAGTGGGGAAAAATGTATTCTAAAATCATACACTTGTGGAGTACAGTAAGCAAACTATGTATAAAATGTTTTGTAACACTGAATTTTCTCACCTCCGATGATAAACTTAGTCCGTATGCTATCACAATATTTTGTGTATACAAACTATACATCTACCATACATATATATGAATATAAGTTTTTTACCTGGTCATACCAAAATTAGTCTGTTGGTATCAAAATCTCTAACAAGTTAAAGATATCTTTCTACCCCACCTTTCTTCTTCAACTTGTGAACTATACTCGGTGAACAGATCGATTCGATGTGACAATGCTCGATCCATGAATCTAGAGCTTCTCGATAGGAATTGTACAAAGTCGTCAGATGATTCAATGATCTCTTTCTCCTGCTCCGATAATTCACGAATGGCTGGGTGGATGAATGAACAATTTGTCGGATAAATAGATTATACAGAGATCCTGGAATCGCAAATATAATAAAATCAAAATCAGAATATCCTGCCGAAAACAAAACAAATTCACAGGTAAAAATTTTGTTTTAGATGGGCCCTATATTTATATATATCATGATGTTACTCTTTAAAAAATCATTGGCGTGATATTAGTGACAAGTAAAGAGATATTTGTGCTACCTGTCTCTAGTTGTTGCTCTTCTTCCTCCAATGACAATTCATCAGCTCTATCTTCCTTCTCTTGTGCAACATCTTTTACATTTTCTCGCTCATCTGGGAACAATTTTGATTAAGGCTTGACACATTTAATATGTGAAAGATGACCATGGGTAGTTTAAGGTGATAGTTGTCATATCAGAAAACTTGGTGCCTGCTGTTTTATTAAGTTGGAGCTTGTGGTGTGCCTGGCTTAAAGAACACACACACGAAACGCAGGTGGTAGGTTCTTGACATTCATCGATTGATTTCAGCCTTCAGAGTTCAGGGTATAAATATTTGGAAACAGACAGACAAGTAAGAATTAAAAAGTAAATTTAGGACTTTGGTGAAGACATCCCCTAACATACAATCTACATATTTTTGGTGAGCAAGACATACCTTCAGAGTCTGGTTGTTGAGTTTCAACTGGTGTTTGGCATTCTTTTGAATAGGTGACTACTTCTTTTGGTGGAATTGAAGTTAACGTTATTTTGCTTTGTGCTAGTTTTGTTGCTTTCGGTTGCCTACAGAAAAAAAAAGTGGAAAGAAAATTACTTTAAAATCTGAAATCCAGCAAACTAGTTTTTATTAAACTTTGTACCGGTACATGTAATATGCCTTCTCCGGGTACAACAGTTGTTTCAACTGTTCAAAAGAACATTTTGTAAGGTAATACATCAAAATATCTTCACAACAAAAACAGTGCAGAAACCTCACATTTGTGTTAACACATAATTCCACAGCACATGGTATACACAGGCAGTAGAGTGCAGGAAACACAAACATGCAAAACAACAGTTCAAGTTGAAGGTGACACAGATGCTTTACACCGTATACCGAAGTGCATACACCGTCACACACACATGTGCTACTACCATGATGGGATAATACTGCCGCCTTGCAACTCAACTAAACTTGGTTCCAAATCCCAGTCCATACTGTTGCACCTCAAAACGATGCCAAATTAGACGAAAAAAGTAAATTACTAGTATACACCCACATAAAAATAATATATATTTATTAAACTTTAAGACATAATAAGTAGGGCATAGCAACATAATATGTATGAAATATTTATGTATAAATTTTAGATGTGTAACTATTTGTGCAAAGGGGTATTGGAGTAATAATAATCTACTATCTAATAATAAATATTTATTTAATTATATATTTAAACATTTAAACAATATAATTCAGAATATAAAATCTCGTGAAATGATTTTTTAAAGATAAGATTCATCGTTGTCACCAGATTAGGTTACAGTAGCAAAGAGATATCAAGTAGGCACAAACTTTGGAAACACAGAACAAATCTACAGCATTTCTACCTGGGTCTATAATACTGAGAATCTCCACCATCACGTTCTTGAACTTTCTTCGGAGACAATGGAGTTGCTGGACTTGGCTTGACTGTAAATTAAAATATAATGAATATTTTTCAAAGTAAAAAAATGTATAAATATATTACGTGACACTATATTTTTTATCCCATGGTGGAAAAAAAGAGTCGTTTAACAAAAGACTACTACATATATTCAGAGTCAGCTTAAAGGGTTATCCTAATTTGCCAGACAGCGTAGCGGGGCGGGATGAGCGGGACAACGCACTGTTTTGCGGAACAACGGTGTAGGACAGCACACTATTCTGCAAGACAGGGCGAAGAGGGGCAATGGAATATTTTTGTTTGTCCCGCCTCACTGTCCCGCAGATTAGTGAAGCCCAGCTTAAGCTAGTTTTAGTTCAAATCATTTTGTTTTTGCTCTTTTTAAAAAACAATAATTAAAAGAATATTTGCCTAAAATTTCCCTGTATGTAAGCAAGAAAAAACAGGGCAAAATGACAGGTATTATAGTAAGTCATAAAAACAAAATTAATCTTAATTTACCGATAGTTGGAAAAAACTAAATGATTCATAAAAACACTTTGACAGTCTCAATAAGGTTACATAATTACCTGTTGTTGAATAATCAATTCCCACTGTTCTTAGTAAATCTTCAGTTTCTTTTCGTTTTTTATCTAAATCTGATGACACTGCAACCGACACTATTTCTTCCTAGAAATAGAGAAATTAATGAACACTGCAAAACAGAGATTTAGAAAAGGATAGGCAAGGATATTCTTGTTTATCCCTGTAAATTAAAAAGCAAGGGAGTTAACAAACGGGCAATCGTCAAATCGTTTCTTCAATTATGTAGAACACATTAATTTACAGGCAATGTCTGTTAAGTCCTTGAACAAGGACCCATCAATTAGCTAGAAAGCAGTTTAAAACCTGCAACCGTTCGGATGAAAGGCGCCGCACCAACCCATCAGACCAAATTAATATATATATTTGTCTAACATACTTTTAAAAAATATATATATACACAGTATAACAAATCAAAATGTAACAGTGGTCCGTAGGTCGAGCAAGGAACAAATAATTTTTCTTCAAAATAAGGCGGTACTTCTAAATACTACAGGACCACTTGGACCGTTTGGATTGCATGGAGTGCTTGGATCGCTTACTATACTTCGTAATTACAAAAGCCATGATATCAATGTTAGGGTTGGAGTTAAAGTTAGTTCTGGGGTTAAGATTAGTGTTTGGAACAGGGTTAAAA
This sequence comes from Ciona savignyi, assembly GCA_000149265.1. NCBI lineage: Eukaryota > Metazoa > Chordata > Ascidiacea > Phlebobranchia > Cionidae > Ciona > Ciona savignyi. The sequence continues at coordinate 669,778 of CH003416.1, forward strand.
CTACTTTCCATAGCAATCTAAGTGATCCAAGCGGTCCTGTAGTATTTAGAGGCACCGAAAAAAAGGTGTCTCCTGTTGTTTTATGAACAAAATAAATGCTTGCTGAAAATTTCATCTGAAGCAGCAAAACAATGAAGTAATGAGGGGTAAGGTAAATAGTTTAATATTTTAATTGGGTCAAAAAACTTTTGAAAGCACGGTTCTATAATACCCAATAGTTCTATATTATACAGCCCTGAAATAATGCAAATTTGCATTCTTTGTTTTGTACTGTGCAATTAGATAAAACAGATTTTTATAATATAGTACTTGTAAAACCTATTTCAGAAGTAGGTTTTCACAAATAAAAATACACAATTTAACCCAGCTGTCGACAACCTCTTAATATGTATTTCCCTTCAGATCTCCTTACCTTTTTGGGGGGAGCTTTCTTTTGTTTTTCAGCTCGAATTTGGGCGAGGCGCGCCTTTTTTCGCTCTAATTCTGCTTTACGGTCACTTCGATCAGACATTTTAGCAATACAATGTAGTACAAAACTCTGTCACACAAGTTAAATATGATTGAAAACATTATTTAGCGAAGCTCTACCTTTAGCAAAATTTACAATCACCAGCAGTGCAAATTGTTTATTTTACAACATTGCTGAAAATTCACAGTTGAAATCATGAACAGTTTTTCTGTGAAACTTTAAATTAAAAACAATTTATTGTTAATATTTAAGCTGATGATGAACTATGAAACCTGTTGATAAAACAATGCAGTATATACAGGTACCAAAAAGTATATATGAATTTCTAATTAAAATAGGATGGAATAAGAATTTAATATTTACACAAATGAAGCATGAAAAGGCCAGCTAAAGTAGAATTTTTTAAGCAATTGGTTGTGCCATACGGGTCAACATTGCAATGAATGACTATGGCGATTGAAAAAACTCTAGTTGTCGAAGCGGTGAATGTAGTCGTTTTACAATTGTAGCGCCACCTTACGATTACGTTTGATTTTGAATGAAGGCATTACGTAGCAGCATGGAAAGAGAGTCAATTTATTATAAAAAGAACAGGACATGTACGGTCGTGTGGACGAATGGTTAATGTAACCAATACATATACCGAATTATGTTCTAAAAACGGTTTGAGCAACGAGTTTCGAAAAAAAGAATATGACATGGTTGAAGTCACAATCTTGCAATATATATGCAGATTTGGTGTTTTTTTAATTTTAAAGTTAAACTTTTTTGGGTGCTTAGGCTCAATCTATAATATAGCCAAATAAGGAGTTAGTCTGGTAAAAATGCTCTAAAATCGCCAACGTTTTACATTTTAAAATCTGGGATGGGATTTTTATGTTTTATTATCCTTTAATCCAGTGAATGGGAAAATGCCGACGAGTTATTACACGAAAAAACTTTTTCGCGCCTACCGTCGGATTACCGGAGCTATTGCAGTGTGTTGCAACTACTTTAGACGTTCCTTCAGTTTAAGGTAAATGTATTAATTCACTGGATTCAGGTTATAAACCGCTAAGGTGCCGAGACGATGGCTTGTCAAGAACACAGATTAATAAGGTTTCGAATGTTAAAAGTCACTACCGATCTCTAAAGGAACACTAAAAACAGTCATTTACTACATACCTTACAAAACTATTATTTTGTGGCAATATCCTTTACGTTTCTTTCCCAAAGGCACAACTAACTAGCTAGCGACCAGTTTCGAACCTTCAACCCTTCGGCTAAAAGGCGACGAACGAATCCAACAAGCTAATAGTGGGATGTAGATTGTAGGTAGATCTTATACCGCAAATAAGAACAAATTAAGTTATTATTGTGTCCATTTCGCATGAGCGTAGTGGGCCTATTTACAAAATTGTACAAATTAATTTTTCCGTGAGTAACCGGGTTGGTTTAAATTTTAAACAATAGCCAATTAAATTAATTTTAAAGATCTTTAAAAGAAACACAAAACTCTAATTAACAAATACGGCTTACCGAACCTATTTCTGTGTGTTCTATTGACATTGTTATAGTTTTCGCTTAACCCGGCCCAAACAAACGTTAGCGCCTTGTACAACTTGGTACTGGCTGATTTGGACAATGCGCCATCACAAATCAACCAGTAAAACAACCTAACCGACTTATCTTATTTGTATTAATTCGGATGGTTCTGAAACTGAGGATTGTGATTTTAAGTGCGTCGGTCACAAACAAATTTCCTGCTTGTGGCTTCATAATCATGAACAAAACGGCTCCTGCATGTATGAATTTACCAAAAATGTAGTGACGTAGACGAGGGCACTGGTGCGCGTGCTTTTAAAACTGACAGCGCATGTGTTATCATACGAGATTACAGTCGGCCATTGTTGTTTTTATAATCTGATCTCCTGGGCTGATCATTTAAACATGATTGGCAAGTCGAACTTGACTTCTAACGTACAAAACAAAAATAAAAAAGAAACGACGGCCTCGAATAACAGTCCGACAGGCTAATGCTCTGAACAACCAGTTCTGCTGCTTAAATGACTCAATAAGATCAACATACCACAATTGACTATAATCTACTATATATATTCTATAAATGCAAAAACAAAAATTAGGAATTGAAAACACACAATAACTGAGCAGAGGGCGACAATAATTGGTTGAGGGTTACTTTGCACCAAACATATTAAGATGACTATTGATTGCATAATTGAGCAACTGAAGGTTCTTCGGGCACAAAGTAAAAAAAGCGAGCTGATGATTAGCGCATCTTCGTTAATCGAGTAATATTTGAGAATGTAGGCGTGCATTGGGGCAACACCATACATGATAAGTGAATATTACCATTTAGCAGCGTGTTATAGGTCTGGGTACCAATTAAGCGCAAGCGCAAGCTATACAGATTTTATAAAATTATTAACAGGAAAAGCAGCAAAAATACTTAAGAAACACAGAGCATTAAAATTTTAGTTTTCCTGGCATGTATTTATCGACAAGAGATTGATAGTATGGTTTAATCGTTTCAACTTCTGGCATATCAGGACACTTGGTGTACAGATCGTGCTTACTGCAAAACAATAATTTATTCAGGGGTGATTATTTTTTTCTTTACTGAACTAGATCAACAATTTATGTTCACACATTTTACTGCCCACCATTCTACATATAGGAGCAATGACGCTTACTTGAAGAGCTTAATCCACTCCATCATGGCTCTGTCTTCATCGGAGCAGAGATGATCATAATCTCCCCCGGTATGCCATGGATAAAACGAGTGGAATCGTATGCAATACATTGCTTCTTCGGGGAGTGTGCATTTGTTATGCTTCAGCACTTGATACATGTATTCTGCGTGCAACTTTGTGTTACGGCCGCGTTTCAATTTCGCTATTTTACCGTATTAGAACTATACTTCACAGAGTGGTCTGATGGACTCATGCACATAGTTGGATTACTGGTGTATCAAACCACTGGTTCTGGCAACGTTCACTAATCGACCTGTCCAACAGAATAACCACAACTCGGCTGACTGTCCAACACGCTAATAAATAAAGTATCTGGTCGGAATAAGTATACAAAAACTCGGCTGTGAATACAGGTTAACTGACGACAACCTGTGTTATCACGAGTTAAAATTCCACATTTTCTTAAATTCATAAAAGTTTACGGCCATACGACCATGTAACTTATGTATAAACGTTTACCGTCATGTCCCCAAGAAATAAGGACGTTCTTTAGTCCACAGTTCAATTCGTACATGCCGAACTTCGTGCTTTAAAAAGTCTTGGTTATAATTCAGCCTAAAGTACGAATGACATATATAATTATCCATCAAATAACATGCACTGATACACATGACAACTAAATGTGGAACTTTAAAATAGTGATTTCGATTTAGGTTTGTTACGAATTCGGTGTTTGAGAACAAAGTTAAAGAGGTAAGCCTATAACCTAAACTAAAAATTAAGGAGATAATACATCAACCATCCAGGTTAGCGTAGTCAGCACTTATTCGTCTGGTGTTCATGAAATACAAAACGCACATTCACAGTGGAACACAGTGGCCATTACTTACTTATATCTGGGATCATGAAGATCTGGGTTTTTATTAAATGTGGAATCTCTGTAAACTATAGACGAAGGAAACTCCGCTCCGACCACAAACGTATCGCCCACAGTACTGTATTGCTCCTCGCCCCATACTCCCATTACTTTACCCAGGTCGTGTACAAGGCCACATAAGTGAAGCCAATCTGAAATCAATGTAGTTTGCAACGCATAAACGGTGCCACAAAACAGGTATTAACATAATATATATCTTGGGCTTTAAGCAAAATAATTTACTTATTAATAAAATATTATTAACCTTTATCTGGGTGTTCTCTGCGAAGTCCTTCAGCAGTTTGATAAGCATGGACCGAATTCGGAAAATCAACCTTAAAGAAAGTGTTTATATTGATGCATAGATTTCACATAAACACTTACGTCTGGGTCTGCTTCGTCTACAAAATCGTCTAACAGCTCCAGCGCCTCCATGATCGTAAATTCCCCGTGATTAAATTTCATCCACTGAATATGCTGAAGAGGTAAATTATTTAGGCAAAGTAACAAATCCATTTTGTGCTTTAGGAGGCGTAATTTTACAAATTGCAATATATTAAACAAATTGTAATAGACAACTTAATTACATATAGACACGGTTATATCGACTGTCATTGTTCACCCTATAATATACAAAAGAGTATAAAATTTCATCACCGCACCTTTTTACGAACGAACTCTACGCACTGGTAAGTATGCATCTTCACATAAGTGTTGTACACGGTATCAAAGCGACCTCCGTCCTGATGGATAGATGTACTACAATTATATAGAATACTGCGATAACATTACAATGCTGCAAATTAAACTAACCGCCGAAAAGTCACGAAAACCTTCTTTAGCGCAGTCGTTCTTGTACTTGAATGCATCAGCCATAACTGCGCTGGTAACTATTGTTTCCTGAAACATAATTAAACAGTTAATGTTAGTTTAGTTTATGTAGCCTTGTTGGAAATTATTAATGACATAGAAACTTAAAATATAGAAAGGGAAGCGGAAAAAACGAGAGTCGTGAAAACACGTCATGGAAAAATAAATTTTAAACCATTTATAATATATACGGATGGCAATAAAACCCAAACAAAATCACAATAAATTGTGGGCAATTAGTTAAAACCGCATTAAAATCAAGTAGAGGTTTAAATTTTATGGGGTTTTAAAGCGCTGCTATTGTCAGATTTCTAATGCAACTGTAATAATTACCCTCATCGATTGTAGTTTCGGTCCAATTTATACTGACATTTTACATTATGCAGCGAGCTATAAGTGAGACAGTCATAATTGGTTTTAATAGTTGGTCTTTAAAGTGTTTGTGATGTGACGTAATATAAATTCCATGAAAAATACAAAGGCATAACAACGTTTGTTCTGATACTTTCGACCATCGACCTAATGGTTTTTGAAGTGATCATTTACTTAATTAATATGATCTCAAGTTGATTTAAATTATATTACGATGTGTGCTGATTTTGACTGTTCATGTGTTACATACATTTGGTAAGTGTACATTATATTTATGTTTAAGTTAAACATTTTGGGGAGTTCCAACAATAAATGGACAATTTTAAATTATCTTAGGTCATGTCAGGTGATATTTAAAAGTTTTTGTTTTTTTTAATATTTAAATGTTCAATTTTAAATAGACATATACTCGTGTTTATTAAAAAAATACTTACAAAGTTTTTGGGGTTTTGCTCTAAGTGATTAAAAAATAAGTACATGTTTAATATATTTTGTAAATAAACTAACACGAGACAAAATTAATTTAAAATGCAGCAAAACTTGGGTGCCATGATCGTTTGTTTCAGAATGCATACGCATTTCCATTTACCATATTTTGATCTTCGGGTATTTTGTTTTCTAAATTGTTTTCACCAAAGCGTTTAAATATTTTTATTATTGGTTTTCTTAATTGTCAAAATATATATCAACAATTTTATTAGGGTTGATTATTTTTACACTAACTAATAAAGTATATTGTGGACAGATTAAACTGCTCTTAATTATAAATCGCAGTAATAACAAAAATATTAATAGCTATTTTGGACAAAAAAAAAGTTAATGCAACTAAGTCTTATAGAGGGCTCTAGTGTGAATTGATTGGCTGTTTCTTTATGTTACTAAAAAGTTATTTAAAATGTTCTATGATACAGGGATACGCAGTTTGAATGTTACATACCGGCATGCTTGCTTTCTTTGTCTTGATAACAAATGGAACCAATTTCAGCTTTAATTTTAACCTATAACGTAATTTCCTTTTACCTATGAAGATATTAGATGCAAACGTTATGGTAATTAATTTATATAGATTTTATTACTTCTTGCGTAAAACGCATTAATGATTATTATTATTTATGACCAATCGGTATATGAGTAATGTCTTTTACGCTGCAAACTATGTAAACGCAACACGTAGGTCTTCAGACTGAAAGATGGTAACGCCCTACAATAGGGCGCGTATCAAGGAGCAAAAGTTCAAAAATGAACCATTTAGTTAGTTAAACTTTAACTTTATAGGAATGACCTTTACTTTACCTTAATCACAAATAAAGCAGGCACTGTATTTAATAACATGTCATAACACTTTCAACTTATGCATTCCACGACAACTTTTCATCTTAAATTTGTAAAACAGTTTCGTCATAAACAATGAAATTACGATTCATATAATAAAATATATTGAATAATTGTTCTTCGCCACCTAAATTCTATTTTTTGTTCCGACTTTTGATTGTAACTTTTAATCAACTGTTAGGAACCGAAATTTTGCAAAACTACAAACGTTTTTGCTACTGTGTTGTCGCGCATACACAACTAATCTGACGCGTTTATCTCTCTTTGTTGTGCGTGCACTCAACCGTGCTTTAGGCAGCAGGCATTGGTAGAAAAACCTGGGCGTGTGATGAGGCACCTATGCGTAGTCGTTCTCTGAATTGTTCAGGCGAAGCGTCCTTTTTCTGTTTATCGGTCGCTTTCTCTATTAACAAACTGCGTGGTTCTTCTTTATTATGGGAATCCTTTACAATATTGTAGAGTTTTATTCTATTTTTATGTCGTTGATTAAAATTCTTTGCATTTTTGGAAACTCGCTAATTATCCGTTATTTTCCTGTTTCGTTGATTATTTGATTGCCTGATATTCTGATTGCCTGAGCAACAATGAAATAATTTGTGTTAAAACGCTACGATATAAAATACAAAGGTAAATAAAATGCACTATTACAACGTATATAAAATCGTTAGTGAATTTTAATACTAACAAAAAATATTCAGATACCTCCTATTCACTTGGAACCGTTTTCCGGGAATACCCTAACACAATCGAACTCAAACCAGTACTCGGTTCGCTTTAACTCCCCATAATAAGAGAATGAATTAAACTTTTTAGAAGTGTAAGTTAGCCCATATGTATTAGATTTGCGGTTGCAAATTTACGGTAAATTACGCCAGGGAAATTCCCCCTAAAATGTAATAATAAATGTATGAGGAATTATGTGCGAGGAATAAATGTATGATGAATTTCAATACGAACAAACACGTAGTTGATACTATTTAGTTATTCTTCGATTTCACTATGATTAATATTTGGACACTTTAGCTTACTTAGTTCGCCTTCGAGCGATGATGTAAGTTCAAGAATATAAAGCTTCTGTTTTCCTCGTTACACATGAAATTTAATTTTAACCACAAACGGCGAATATTCCGCTTTTAGACTTCAAAGCCATTTGCAATATACGTACAATGGTAGAAAATTAAGGTCTGTTGTTGAATTATATCCTGCGTCACCAAGCATCTGGTAGGCAGATACTGCCCGGATGGTATCGTCATGTGCCAGTCAATACGTAACAGAAGGTTTGTTTGCATTTCTACGTGCGTCTATTGTTTGCATTAGCCATATGCGTATAGCTACGTGTATATATTGATTGTTCCTCTGATTATAATATCACGGCTTCTGTGTATTAAAACAATATCGCTGCCAATTTATTTTTTTCCATAGACAGTGGCCAACAATATTGTACACGCTGTTTACCAAATTAAGTTATATTGTCTTACTCAGTCCAGTAAAATTGCTGATGTGGACACTTTGTGGTAGCCTTGTTAAATAGCTAGCCTAAAGACAAACAGCAAGTACAATCTTAATTTGTGTGCGGACGTGTTAAAGTTATGCGGTTAAATTACTGTTTGTCGATAAGGTAGTAAAACCCGCTAAGATGCCTAATCGAAAAATCTTCGCTCTTATAGGTAAATATGAATATTAGCGCTGATAAAGAAATAAATGTGTCTGTACAAGAAGCAAAGGAGTCAAACGTGAATATTGGAACATCAAGTAGCTCAAACCGTAAGTATAGATCTTCTAAGCATAATGATTTTCAGCTTTTAGCTAAAACAATTAACACTTATGTAAAAAATTAGATCTAGGAATTGATGAAAATTTGTTGACATATATTGTGCGTTATTCATCGGTACAGGTCCAGTATTAATAATACAAAACAGCATTGCTTTTTTAATTTGTTGGTGACGGGTAGATCGCACGATTTGTGGTGGAAGTGTAACCATGTTTTGATGCGTGTGACACTGTGACATGGTAACTGTAAGCTCGTAAATCACACAACGCCTGTATAGTCCGGCTTGCCTAAAGATTACAACACTTTGTTATTACGTGCACTAATAAGATGATTGTAAATATATATTTGTTTTTACAGAGATTGGCATGGCAAGTCTAAATTGAAGTACTTAATACATAGTTAAACCTGACTGAAACTAGTTTTAATAGGCACATATAAAACTGTAATATTTTTAGGTATGGAAAATGCGTTTTCAGTTATTTTAGAAGAAATCGGAGAAGACGTCACAAGACAGGGTATTCTAAAGACACCAAAACGAGCTGCGGCAGCTTTGAAGTTTTTTACTAAAGGCTATAAGGAAAATTTACAAGGTAAAGAAACCACTATTATAAGGCGTAATATCATTGGAATGAATGGGTTATCCAATGAGGAAGAACTTTTCAGTAATGCTAACTTACATACGGATAGCTTGCCACGACTTTTTATTTTACAAAAATCCTTATGGGAGTACCGACAAGCACAAATATAGAAATAGAAGCCCATATATTCAGTATTTTTGTTTATAGCCGATCTTCGGCTAGGGAATATTTACTTAATTTTTTTTAAAGTTAAAATATAATATGAATCAGAAAAACACACTGGAATTAAAACAACCCTAGTTTACCCTGGGAAATCTCCTCAAATATAATACATGTTAGCAACAAATACACTATTATTCCATATAAAAAAGAGCTGACACTTAAAATTAAACAAGATATAAATTGACGGAAAATTTTAATACGTGCAAAAAAGATATTGGTGTTAATGCCCAGCCTATTTAACTATTTTCCGGAAAATCAGGTTCAACTCCACTAAAACTATTGATCAGTCTAATTTACCCTTCATACCAAACGAAATTACCAATCAAGTTACATCGTAGGGGTGTTATAGCTAATGTGTATGGAATATGCAGTAGTAAATTTGAAGTAAATCGCTCCAGGGGAATTCCCGACAGAAAATATAAACACGACTGTTGATTTTCCGCATTTTCGATTTTCAGTGCCGATTATTCTTTGAAATCCTATATTTTGGAACCAAAGAGGAATATTTTTTAATGTTAACGAAATGCTTTGGGAAATTACCCAACATATAAATTATATGAAAAATTATAACGCACAATAATCGTGTGTAAAATAGCTAAACATGGAATTTTAACACGAAAAAAAGATGCGGAGTGACCATACTTATTTTATATGTGTAAGCTAATATCTATTAGATATGCAGTACCAAATTTAGAAAAAAATCATTTCAGTTATTCGGCGATAAAAATAAAAAAAGCAACAACAAAAACAAAATGTACTTAACACCATAATAAGCAAGAGTGAAATACAAAACTAACTGCAACCGTAAATTCTTTAAAATAAAATAACAAAAAGCATAATTTAAAATTTCCGTATAAAAAACAGGTGAGTATTACTGCAAATACATGAACCCAGTGATAAATAAACGAAAGAAAAACAATTAAATGCCATATAATAAGCAGTGCAAAGGTGACATAATAGTATAAATACACAATACCAACCTCTAAAGTGTGCTATATAGTGTTCATCGTCGCTCAAAATAAGTCGGCTTTGCCTTGAGCCTTGAGGTATTGAGTTCGTGTGTACGGCTTTTGGGTGTGTTTTCTACGTTTTGGTAAACATGTGCTTTTGCTGGTATATTATTCATCAAATGTTCGTTGCCTTCAGTGTCGGTCTCTTCCCTGGTAAAGTCACAATGACCCTACTTTAATCGTGAACAGTTTGTGGTTTTGCCATGTTTTTCCATAATTTTATAATTTACTGGACTCCATTTGTTACACTTTTAAGTAGTTCACGATAATTAAACTCTTTTAAGTTAACCGGCATGAATTCATAATTCCTTCCTACAGATATTGTAAACGAAGCAATTTTCGACGAAGATCATGACGACATTGTGATTGTAAAGGATATTGAAATGTTTTCTATGTGCGAGCACCACTTAGTGCCATTTATCGGAAAGGTAAGAATAACACGCAGTACTTGTTAAAATCACAAAAATCAAATTATTTTATTTATGTTTTTTTATATTTCAGGTGTCAATCGGTTATATACCGAACAAAAGAGTTCTAGGGATCAGCAAACTTGCAAGGTAATCGCAATCATTACTTATATATATATATATATATATATATATATATATATATATATATATATATATATATAATATGTTTTTCGTGACCATTAGGTTTTAATTGCGTATGGTCTGCTGATCAATTTCAAATGTGTCATGTGGTTGTTATTCGTCCTCGACAAGGTTAATCGATAACCTGACACATTTCAGAATCGTGGAAATGTATAGCCGGAGGCTACAAGTACAGGAAAGAATGACAAAGCAAATTGCAACAGCATTGGTGGAAGTGATTGAGCCATCGGGAGTTGCAGTTGTAATTGAGGCATCGTGAGTATTTGGGCAGCCGATCGATTTGCTTTGGGAAATTTCACTTATTTGTATATACAGATAAAACAAAAAACGCCACGGATCCTCTGTGATTAAAATACATAAAATATTAATTTAACTTAAAATTAAGTAAAAATATTAATTAAAAGATGAAAAAAATAAGTAATTTAGTTCTGCTTAAAATGGATTTATTTGGTGCTGGGTTGGGCTATAAAGTGTCGAACCCTTTCTTTCTTATCCTAAAACGAACAAATAAAATTTGTATAAATTGTACGTCTATGCATATAGACCACACAAAAATGATTGAATTTCACAAAATGTCATCCTCAGACACATGTGCATGGTAATGCGGGGCGTTCAGAAACCAAGTGCCACCACTGTGACAAGCAGTATGTTCGGAGTTTTTCGGGATGATCCGAAAACCCGCGAAGAATTTCTAAACCTACTTATTAAAAAATGAAACGTTCATGTATATTATGTGGTCGTCTGTAAAAGCAAAAACCTGGTTTTACTTAATTTTTAATTTTCGTCATTTTGGTGTTGCCAGTATTTAAAAAAATGCAATTCATTGTTTGGGTTTATACTTTTACCTCATTTACTAACAAAGTTAAGAAAACTAAGAAAATGTTCGCTTAAATATATACCGTCGTTTACCTATACATGTTTTTAAACTCCGACCCAGGAATGTTTCATCGAGAGTGGCGCATCACCTGAAAGTCAATAATATAAGGTACTTGATTGGGCAAGGGGCGCATACGCTAAAATTTAATAATCCACTCGGCAGATTTTTCTGAAAACATATATAGGCGTATAGATCTAATTGACAGGACAGAACAGCTGGTTAAATATATTAAAGACAGTGACATTAAATTAAGCCTATAACAACCGAAAAAAAAATCCTCGAAAACAATTTGTCGAGCTGGGTCATAATTTCGGGATCTCACTTGGTATAGTTCAAGATTTGCCATGAAACAAATTTTTCTTGAAGCTATCCTTACTGCATTTTTTATTCGTGAGTATAGCCAATCTGACAGTGCCTATCGTTAGGTCACTATATGGATAAATCTGTGACAAAATACCATTTTGCAGTTGTGCTAGCCGATGTAAGATCAGAAGATGTATGCAACCCAAACCCATGTAGAAATGGTGGTTCATGCATGGTTAGTCCCAGGAACATGGTTTACTGTTTCTGTAATGATCATTTCTCAGGAAGCTTCTGTCAAAATACTGCTAACGGTACAACTTTAATATTAAAGGGTTTATTCTTTATATAATATTTATATGAGTTATACATATTTATTAAAATATGCATATATTTAATGAAGAGTGTGTTACACAAAAGTAGCTGATCTTCGAAACCCTCGGTGCAAAATTTGATTCATTTTAATAAAACATCTAAAAGATAAAAACGTTTTAAAAGCATTTCCTAAAAAAAAACCACGATATATATTTATTGGTAAAGCTGGAGACAGGTTCGATTTAAATATCCAAACTACAACAATGTATTATGATTGTACGAGGCCCCGTGCCATTGAAATTCAAATGATTACATTAGTACTGTAATACTTTACTAATCAATGATGGTCAACAGTTGCTGTATAATGGGTTATAAATGCGTTTAATGTGTTATTTAAATACATATTGTAATCTGCTTATATTTTTCACGTAGGATGCCCCAATCCATATTTGGAAAAATTAGGAAAGCTCCCGGTAGGTGCCAGTCTGGAGCTAGCGTGCGATAGAGGATACAGATTGAACGGACCCAAGTTTATTTTGTGCATGGAAAACGGCAAATTTAACGGCACAGTGTCAAAATGCGTTAAAGGTGGGTCATTTTGCAGGAAGTACATGCAATAAAATTGATCAAATCTAAGCCGATCAGTAAAAAGGCCAATCCTTTAATACACCGAGTTCAGCTAAAAATGCTTTTTAATTAGGATTTATTATATATAACAAACTATGACTGTAATTTCTTAGGATCTTCTGGTTGGGACCTCCAAACGCGCTTGAAATAAATCTTTGCTCTAAACATTTGTTATCAATTCTTTATTAAACTGTAATATTTTATCCAGTATTGATTAAATCTGGCCATTATTAAAAGGCAATTTTAGTTTAGCGGCATAAAATGTATGCATGCATATGGGCGTCACAAGTAGTAAAATGGTGTCATTTAGTTTTACGCATAAGAGCTACTATCTTTAGTGTGAAAAGAAATTTTTGTCTTTTGAGGTGAAACCTTTGTGCGTAACAATGCATTTTACCTCTATTTGCAAATCTTAAGTTTTTTAAACAATTCGATTAATATTGATGATTAAGCTACAAATTTCAAGAAAAGTTTATGATATTCTCGATCTTTTTTGTATGTTTGCAATACAAAAACCTGCAAATATATTGGCATTCTCAGCATTATAACGTCTAACATCATTTATTTTATCACAGAAGATTCGACATTTGACACTGGGTACGGCGGATCAAGGTCACTATACAAACGATATGCTGTTGCGATTACACTCG
>CH003416.1:683517-871100 GCA_000149265.1 Ciona savignyi
CTGTTGCGATACACTCGTTCCTATGATGTTTATATGCGTGTTACAGATATAAGAGTGAATGTACAAATTAAAGACTTTAACTTCAGAACCATACAACTTCACGATGTAGTTCCATATTTCCGAAGACAGATATGATTCTGGTTCTAAAAAAAACACTTTCTATCTACACTTTTATCAATATTGTGTGTTTTATTTTTGTTGATACTTGTACATATTGGCATATATTTTTGAGTTCTAAAAATCTATAATACCACGTAAAGTTGTGTAGCATATATGCCATTGTGGTTTATAATGCTTACATCTACCAACTTCGTATTTTATGTGTCAATAAAAGCCGCCTGAGCCATTGTTTAAAATAATAAATGCCATATTTCGGTAATATTCATAAATATGATATTGGTGTTACAACGAGGACAATGTGACTAAAGCTCCATGTCAAGTATTTGTTCAGGTGCAGTTTTTGAACAAATTGAGAAAAGCGCGGCCATAAAGTGGTCACTCATGTATGTGAAACGCATTTGGCTTGATACATATTGTGAAAATGTTCGTTATATTGAGACAGACAACATAAATATAAGCATAACAAATTCGTCTAAATTTAAAAAATATAGAGTGCAAGATGAATCATATAATATTTAGTCGTTCAAAATATGTACTGCTGGTTTCAAGCCTTATAATGCCGTTTTTAGGTGAGCTGTGAAAAATTAAAATAATCATCCGTAAAAAATGGAAAAAAGGAAAAAAGAACAGTTTATTCAGATTTTCTTATCAGAACTGATGTTGATAAGTTTGTATTTTGATTAGGAGTCGTTAAAGCTCAGAGAAACATACCCGGTTGCGGTGGAATCATCTCAAAAGTCCAGGGCGTGTTCGTATCTCCCGGCTACAACCGAAACTACCAGCATAACCTAGAGTGCATATGGGACGTTCAGTTTAAAAACACAGATCGCGTTGAGGTATATGCTATAAAACTTGCATCAGCAATATCTATAATTAAGAAAACCTTATCATTTTATCAGCTTTATGTACGCGATTTGGTGATGGAAAATGGCGGAACGTGTTTGAAAGATTATATTGAAATAAAGTTCTCAGACAAAGATGCTATAAGGATATGTGGGTTTCGACCGCCACAAGGAGCAATATCAGGGGCTGCTCCAGCAACTATTACATTTGTCAGCGACGCTGCAGTCAGTTACAGGGGTTTTTATATTCAATACCGCAGTAAGTCCAATGCCGTTTGCATAGTTGCAGCATTGTGAACATTTTTACTTGTTATTCTGTATTGGATACTCCCTTACACAATTTATGTTTCATATTTAGTATCTGAAGGGGTAATTCGGCCACCGGACCCGTGCGCCTCAAACCCTTGCCAAAATGGAGGGGCGTGTACGAGTGCAGGAGGTAGTTATGTGTGTACGTGCCTTGAAGGCTTCACCGGCACCAATTGCGAAGACGTTGTTGAGTCTAGTATGTAAATGAGATGTGATAACGAAGTGTTGCAGAAGTAACATAACATCGATTACAGGCACTGTTGACCACTGTAATCCGAATCCTTGTGAAAACGACGGAACATGCACAGACACTGGCGACGGTTTTACCTGCGCATGTGCAGACGGCTGGCAAGGTGAATCTTGCACTGAAGGTAAGTTAAAATGCTAAACATGCTGTTTACATTTTTACAGCAAAAATGCTCTTATACTGCAGATATAGACGAGTGCGCTTCCTCACCTTGTCAAAATGAGGGAACATGCGATAATGGAGCGAATCAATTTACTTGTACTTGCATGGGTGGTTTTACCGATACTACTTGTTCGACAAGTGAGTATTATAACAACGTTATTGCTCTTTGAAAACATCGAGGAGTCAGCCGAAGGGTTGCTGACTTAGAACAAGCCCCTATACTGAATTGAGTGTCTCCTTAGCAGGGACTTGCGGTCTCAGGAGACCAGTGAGGCAGGGACTTACTACAAACTGACAAACAAATTTTGAACTGACGACTATCATAAAACAAAGACTAGATATAAAAAATTGTATATAGGTATTTGTACAGATTTTCATTAACATCATTGCACACAGGATTTGAAAAAATATACCTCACCATTACAAAACCTTACGTACGTCACCATATGTTTCCGCATGGAAATTAGCGGTTGTTGCCCGAACCCAGCGTTTGTATAAACAAACATGCAGAAATATCGCAATAGTATACTAAAATTACTGGAATAGTTCTTGTGACTACTGTGTGGGCACAAGGTGTTTCTGACGATTGTTCCTGATATAAATTATTATGCGATCTCGTATCCCTGAGGATAATAACAACATTGTACATGTCGGCCATATACAAAACTACTCTGTCTACACACGATAAACATTTGCAGATATTGATGAATGCGCATCTAATCCTTGTCAAAACGGGGGGGATTGCGCGGACGGTATCAACGAGTTCACCTGTACTTGTGCATCGGGATGGACAGGCACCACTTGCCAGGAAGGTGTCGATTAAGGATGATGTATGTTTATTATGACAGGGATATCAGAGTTTGGTTTCACAGATATCGATGAATGCGCATCGAACCCGTGTTTAAATGATGGCGAATGTGAAAATGGAGAGAATCAATTCACATGTCTCTGCAAGGACGGGTACAGTGGAGACACTTGTGAAGTTGGTAAGTCGGTTCCCTTTAAAATATTATTTCCTACAATATAACGTCTACGTGTATCTGTACTTCGGCAACTACAAAATGAAATTATTAGACATTGACGAATGTGATTCAAGTCCGTGCCAAAATGATGGAACCTGTGAAAATGGAGAAGCAATGTTCACTTGTTTGTGTGTTGATGGGTGGTCAGGGTTATCTTGCGAAACCAGTAAGACTCGCTGCTTGTACATGCGCACCTGCTTGTCCTTTAAGGAGTCGATATGCAGTGCTTGTCCCATCAAAACTTAATACTGCTTCGTTTTATTTGCTCTTCACTTGCTTGTTATCGGATTCTAGTGTAAAGATTGCCTCGTTCGCACGACACCATTTAGCTACAGCATTTTTCCCAATCAACCACGCTTCATTGCAACTAGAAAGAGAGTACGAGTAATTATTTTAGTGCACTGATATCTTAGATGTAAATGAATGCGAATCTGAACCGTGTCAAAACGGAGGAACTTGCACCGATGGTATAAACGAATTCACATGCGCGTGTTCTGCAGCCTGGGAGGGTGTGACTTGTTCTATCGGTAAGCATTCTAATGCTTCTCCAAACAGCCGCTTCTTTATGCTTGCAGCGAAGCAATAATCAGTTTAACCTTCAAATTCACAGAAGCTATTCCTGATGAAATTCCCTATATTAACGAATGTGAATCTAACCCATGTCTAAATGGTGGCACCTGTGAAGATGGTGATTTTATGTTTACCTGTATTTGTGAGCTAGGCTGGACCGGCCTTACTTGCGATGAAAGTAAGACACCAATTACAGATCTAAGCCAAAAAACACAATCTCGTAACCTTTAGACGTCAACGAATGCAGCTCGAATCCCTGCTTGAACGATGGGGAGTGCAAAGATGGTTTGAATGAATTTACTTGTACCTGTACCCGCCGCTGGACTGGTGTTCTTTGTGATATCAGTAAGAACAATATATGTTTTGCTTCAAGCACAAACACACAGACGAAAACATGTACAATAATATATGACGCCAACAAGTTTTCGTGTGGTGGGGCTTGGTACATGGAAAGGTGTCGGTGATTCAGTTCTGCTTGCCATAGACTTGCACCAGCTGCCCTGCTTCTGACGTTTCTTTATCTTTGTCGAACGCTTTAGTTGCTTTCAAGCTGCTTCGAAGGACGCTTGCTTCTTAGATTTTGGTGTCAAAACCGTCATATTGTTGACAGTAATAGACTCCTGTATATCTGATCCATGCAAGAATGGTGGAACATGTACGTCTGATGAAGAGGGCTACATCTGTGAATGTGCTAATGGTTGGGCAGGAAATACTTGTCAAGTAGAAGCCGGTAATTTACATGTAAACAGAGAGAAGCCTATTTATATAGTGAAGTTATTTATAGAACAAGATAAAAAAATATTCCAGAATTTATATGGCTAATGTAGAAACAATGTTATGTTGTTGATTTATAATATATTTATGAAAACAACTTATGGTAGAAACTTTTTTTCAAGAACCAGATAAAGACCGCTGCTCGCCTAACCCTTGCAGAAACGGTGGAACCTGCAAAAACACAAAGGACGGCTTCGAATGTGCTTGTGCACCCGGTTTTCGAGGCTTGACATGCGTACAGGGCAAGTTGTACGTAGTTGGGTGTCAGATTAAAATACGTTTTTTTATTCCAGAAGAAAGTTTTGTAGTGATAAAATTTTGGGTGTTAGTTCAGTATTGTAATCCACCTTTAGCAAAATACAGTAGTTAGTTCGCACGTAGCGTATATTGCAGGTCAATATACGATCTAATGTACAACGTGATAATCTTTGCCTTTGTTAGACATTGACGAATGTTCATCCAACCCTTGTTTAAACGGCGGGCGATGCGTAAATGAGCGCAATTCCTATTCTTGTCAATGTAAGAACGGTTACACGGGTGTCAGATGTGAAAACGAACCACCAAAAAGTAAATATTGAATCAAATTTGCGTGTTGGAGTTAGTTCGACATGCCAATGTATAGTTTTGCTTATATTTCACGCTAAGATGAGGCTGAAGGGGACCCGGATGATATTTGCAACCCAAACCCTTGTCAAAATGAAGGCGAGTGCTACGATCTGGGCGATGGAGAGCCTTTTTGTATGTGCCAGGAGGGATTTGAAGGAGAACTATGTGAAGAAGGTATAGTCCAAGGCAGATGGTGCGGTTATAGTGGGTTAAAAATAAACCGGCGGACACATTTTTGCATCCAACTACTCTACGAAGTCGCCTATGTAGTCTATTTTTGACCTATAACTGAAGATTTCTAATAAATCCGTATGTGGTAACTTTAGGAGAGAGTCCGTGTATTCCAAATCCGTGTGAAAACGGGGGAACATGTGTCAATTGGCAAGACAAATTTACATGCACATGCGCCAGAGGTTTTCAGGGAGAAACTTGTTCAAAAGGTATATTGTATTTAAATTTATATTTTGGCTTCAGTCGCCTAAATACAAACGTTTTCATGTTAATGTACCCAATATACCCTACCAAACTGCTAATCACGACATATATAGCCTTATAAAACCAAAGTGCAACTTTAAACTTGCTTTGAAACACAAAACAATTTACCTATTAATTAAAAGTGTTAGTATTAAAATATAGTTTTTTGTCGTTTTGGGACTTATTTAGAGTTCACGGAACGTAATTTTTAATGTGACACTAACTATTTAAGATATCGACGAATGCGCATCAAATCCATGCGATGGTAATCTAGTTTGTGTGGATAAACCAAACTCGTATATTTGCCGTGAAGAATGTGACCCTGGTTTTACCGGTGAAACATGCGACATTGGTAAGTTCAAGTTTTTCGTCTGTTTTAATTTCACTAATTTTGCTTACATCTTAAATAGAAATTGATGAATGTGAACCTAGTCCTTGTCTCAACGGGGCGACTTGTATTGACGAAGTGGCGTCTTATCAATGCGACTGTGTTGCTGGTTATAACGGCACGAACTGCGGTATGAGATTTATATAAGTAGAATTCTTAAAATCATACGTATGTCCCCTAATAAATATTTTCTTTTTTTATTTCGAAACCGTTGACACAGTACCTCATCGTATACACTACAAATTCACTTTTAAAACATGGCACGATATAAAATAGTAAACTACATCTCTTATAAGATTGTAATACTGTTACAGAAAATAATGTGCCATGCAATAGTGACCCATGTGAAAACAATGGCGTCTGTGAAGAAATTAAAAGGAGCAACAAAACTACATATCGGTGTTTGTGCGAAATAGGTTGGGCAGGAACGAATTGTGACAGAGAAGTTTGTAAGTTACACATATATTATATATGTACGCAGTAGCATATGTACACTATAAATGGCTATAGATGCCGATCTATACCTATAGTATTGTGCGTGCTCTGTACTTAATTAAATTATATTATATTTTCAATAGATTTCTAAAGAATTAACGCATAAACAGTGGGGTTATTTTTTGCAACTTAGAAAGCATGTACTGGTTGTTGTAATGTTTATTTTAAATAATTCAAAGAATAGTGCTTGTTAAAACCTAACCTAAGCCCAAACATAGTCCTATTTTTAATAAATTCAATTAATAAATTCTTTTTTTGTAGTTTCATGTTGCTGTGTGGTTTATATATGAGTATGCACTGAACAAGTAAATAAGTTTAACTCAAATAGGCAATGCCAATTTTAACAAATCTTTTTCTTTTGTTTTTCCTTAGCTGCCGGATGTCCGGATCCACATGGAGGTTCTAAATATATACCTTTTGGGTCGACTTTGGAAATAACATGCGGAGAAGGATTTGTGCTTTCGGGATCTAAAAGCATCACCTGCCTGGATTCTGGCGAATTTAATGCTTCGGTCCCTCAATGCTTACGTACGTGTAGGGCGAAGAACGTATCTGTCATTACTATTAATCGTATTAAACTAGAAAGTGTCAATCATGTGTGAACCACCACTATTTTTTTAAACCCCTGCTAAATGTACTGCTGTATTTTTATGCAGTCGTGCGATTATTTTTGGGTCTCTCGGGAATTTCCCTGACGCAATATACCTAGATTTGCCAATGTGGATCCAAACCACTATTATATTAGCTAACACCAGCAGAAGATTAAACTCGATTGGAAATTTTCTTCCATATTATATATAAAGCGTTAATGTAACTGACTGATCACTAGTTTCAGTAGAATTTAATTAATGGTGGATTCAATATACACCAGCGTTACGCAGAAAAAAAAGTAAAATCAAAAAGTGTTCCTTTCGGAATCGAAGCTAGGGAACCTCCAATATACAGTTATAGCCTATTATAGTTTACCATCTTATCAACTTGCAATAACTTTACCAAAATAAATTTTTTTCTCTACAATCTGGGTCTTGAAAATAATCAAGGGTTTTGTTGGCAGTGAATGGAATGTCACCGGCGGCGGTTGGAAACATGGGACAAGTGAAAATGTCGCCCCTGGTCATCAGCATGCTCGCAGCAGGCGGGTTTGTCTTGGCCGCGATTGGTGGATTTCTATCTTATGTATTTGTCTTTGCGTAAGTAAGATTTAATTATTGTATTAAACATTTTTTAAAGCAGTTAAAATTGAATAGGCCAACTATTTATGCTGGTCCTTAAGTCACTATCTCGCGCCCACAGTTTTAAGTAAACAATTTGAATCCAATGGGTTGAAGTAAAGTCCGTTAAATCCATGAAAACAAGGGTTATGAGCGAATTACGCACACGCATGGTTAACAGTGGCGTATTTAGGATCGAGTTAGGGGGGGAGTAGTAGAGGCAAAATGAAAAGTAAAAAATAAGGTCTTCTTGACAACGTAATAAAACTAAATAAACGAAAACGTAACATATATTTAATCACAATCGAACAACGAACACAATTAAACAAATCGGGAACGAATGTTAGAACCATCACGTTATTCTGATTCTAGCTGAAATCTAAGCGCCGATGCTTTTTTTTTCTAATCTCAAAAATAAACGTATCATAATTCAAGTTCACTGGAAGCAGTTGTCACAGAAAATGGTACCATGCCACCTAAATACGCCAATGATGGTCAGGACCACATATATAATTACAACCCGGACAATCACATTATATATTTAGACCCTGGAATTCCCCTGCAGTTCAGGCGAAAATTTCAGAAACGTCTGCAAAGATGGGAAAACAAAAATGCTCCTCAAAAGCGGAAACGTCTTTGTCAAAGAAAATCAACAAGGCAAAGGGTTCAAAAGTTTCAAGTTCAACCAAAAACAGTCCAAAAGGGAGTGTAAAAAATAAATGATCAACAAAGTATTGCCAAAACATTATCTAGCGTATAATTAGTTGCGTAATTGGGCCGACATTCATTGATGTTTTACGGCTCTTCTATCGTTATAAACTGTGACTTTTAAACCTCATTGAACTTAGCTGTTGCTATCGAATAGTGATGGGTCGATTTAAATACCTATTACACGCAAAATATACCAGATTCCCCTTGTACCACTAAAACTCTTTAAACAAAAGAGCGCAGTCTTACATATGTTTTTAAGTGTTACATTCGCGGTAAAACTTTACTGTAAGCTGGTTTAATTTAAAGTATGCCAACCTTGTGTTATCCACTACTATTTGTAAAACCCATTTTGACTATATATACGCCATATGTTGCTACCATCAGAAACATATGCTAATGCGTCCAGCTACTAAGCAATGCACTCGTTGCCTATAATCAAATTTTTTATATGTATAAAATGTACAGTGTTTTTATAATCACTTACAAAATATAAGTAGCCTAAATAGCAATAGCAAAGCATTCAATATAAATTCTATACAACCAGTAGTAGGTATATATATGCCGAGCACACAGGAAACAAAATATTACTAGAGAGTGTCAACCACGTGTTTAACCACAACTATTTGTAAAACACATGTTGTATGCCATATATTCATGCTACAGGGTCCCTAACCACATTTTGTATTTTATACACTGTGTATGTAGTTTTTGTTTCTGCAAGCATAAACTCATGGGTCCCATAGTTATCAAACCATAAACTTATTTTCCGTGTGTAGGTAAAAAAGAACAATCGTGATAGATTTACAAAGATTTCATCACAAATGTTTTAAATTAAAGCTTTTTTAAGTGCTGTATTGAAATGAAGCTAAATTCCTTAAACAGTTCGATTTAGTTTTTCATGGCTTCGGGGAATTTCCCATGCGCTTGGTAAATAAGTTTCTGTTTTTTACATATGTGGGTCATGTTAACTATCAATTCTTAAAGTTTTAATCCGATTTGACGAATCCTTGTTGGAGATGTCAGTGCAATGTGGCATGCTTGTCACAATCATGAGTCCGGAACATATCTTCGTTTTTAAGGGAGTTACCCTAAGTAAATGTTTTTTTTCTTTTAAGTGACACAGGGTGGATAACGATCTGGCATTTCACAGAATCTGATCAAAATTAGAGCAGCCGGTTAAACGTTATTTTCCGAAAAGCTATTTTTTTAGAAAAATAACCGATTTGGATTTTAACGTCTCCGGGGAATTCCCCTAGATTTATCACCCACAATTTTGCTCCTGCGTATCTAGACCATGTTGTCTAACAAATAACAAAGCTTTATTACTATTTTATTATTCCTTCTGGTAGATGTCGGGGCGTCATGCCATGCCTGTCACAATCATGATTTGAGAAAAAAATCTTATTTTTTGGGGTATTTCCCGAGATATTTTTTATATTTTTCTTATTGTTAAATAAGTAGGTACTGCACTTACATTCTACCAAATCTTATTCAAATTGGAGCAGCTGTTTAAGCGCTATGCCGCAAAAAGCTATTTTTTTTATAAAAAATACCGTTTTGGTTTTTAACCTCCCAGAGGAATTCCCCTTGATTTATCACCCAAAATTTTGGTTTATGCATATCTAGACCATGTTGTCTAACAAATGGCTAAGTTTCATTACGATTCCATTATTTCTTCTGGTAGATGTCGGGGCGCCATGCCATGCCTGCCAAACCTTTGACGAAGTAAAAAAAAAAAAAGAAAAAAAACGGACAAAAACAATATGTGTCCCAATTTTTTTCAATTGGGAACCCCATAATAATATATAAAACCGTAATATTTTTTATTATCTTCTAGTTTAATTAGTCAAAGAAACAGCAAGATATTTTGTGTATAGCCTATACAATATGTGTTCATAAATAGTGGTGGTTAAACCTTTGGTTGACACTCTCTAGTTGCATATGGCGTACCTGTGGGGATCCCACACGTTTATAATTGTTTTTCTGTATGTTTTAACAATTAGGTCGCCATGCCATTTGTCCATACTTTGTACATGGAAAGTCGCGATTAATTTCCTGTTTACGACAGATCAGTCGATGAATTGTTTCCCGCGTTCTGTTTAACGCCGTCCAAACCTCGTGTACAAACATGTGTTTCCTGTTATATATGTGTGTTATATAACCCGATATATGAGTTCATATGATCAGAGAGCATTTTGGTTTGTCCTCGCTTGGACTAGCCGCTCTCTCAAACCTTTACCTATGCCTACCTAAGCTATGCCCTGTGTACAGCGCTCTTTCTGGCTGCACCTTGCGTAAATACCTAATAAAATACTTCACCTATGCTACTCCTTGTCTTACCCCGCTCAAAACCCGTCTAAAAGCAGAGCGCTGCTGCCTGCTACATACCCAAAGTAAAATGTATTTAGTTAAAGGTAGGTTAATCGAAGATGGATATATATTTTTTTGGCAAAATAAGTCAGCATTAAAAATATGGCAATTGCATCCCCGAATTTTTTTGTAATTATAAATGTAACCGAACAGTTTCGGAAATGCGATCCTCCATGCTTGATTTGCAACTAGGTAAGTTGTAGCACCCCGCGGTTATTGCATATAAACTATACATCAACTTAGCTCTTTCCCTCCCAACTCGCCATATATGGCGAGTTGGTGGGAAAACATGGTATCCCGTCTGTCCATAAATGGATACAAATCTAAAAAACGATTTCTCCGCAATGCGTAATGGTAGAGACCTCAGCTAGGGCTCATTCGATCAAGGAAACCCTATATTTTATTCTCTGTGATTATCGTGGAGAAATATTAAAAATGCGAGGAGTGATAGCCTTTCTTTTTCAAGGCTTCGCCTCTTATTTCTATCGATTTTACACGAATTTACACTTGACTAACTCAGCCAATAGGAGTCGTGTTAACTTGCAGAAGAAGCTCTTTTTGTCAAACAAGTCTTTCTTTACATTCTCTGTGAATTTCGTGCCGTTGAGATAAAAAGGAGAGCGTTGGTGACGTTTTCGCAGCAACCGGTTATGCTTCGTGTTCACCAAAGCATGAATCCAGCTGGGCCTGCTGAGCGCACGATAAAGAAAAAGGCGGCGAGACTAGCTAGTTCGGTGTGCCCTGCTTTGAAGAATATTGGATATAGTATTTGCGTTTGATTGGTTTTGTATGCCCTTTTTACACTTCCTTCACTGTTCTTTTTTATACTTTTTACTATTTTAGTTCTACAAAACTAAAAACTTCAATGCGTTTTGGTTCAAGTTTTCATAATATAGTCAGAAAAAAGGGAAATTTCAATTACAAATAGTAAAAAAACTACTGAAGATAGAAATACAGTTCGAATTTTCCTGAGTACAAAAACTATTAGACAATCTACATTCCAATTTTCATATCATTTGGGCATTCCAATAATAAGTAAGTATTTCGTTTGTCAGTGCACCTCAAATTTTTCAAAGTCGAGCAGAATTTTCTTTGCATAAAAAGTGGTGTTCACTAAAGTTTACATAATATATTCTTTATTAGAGGTAGATTTTAGATGTGCAGCTTGTTTAAAAGAGGGATAAATTATCTTTCCAACCATACTAAATATTAAATCATAGCATAAACTTTAGAAAAATTGTGCTAATTTGAAAATGACTAAAAATTGTAAAAAACACTGCGGGACAGCATGTTTGAATTAATGCATTTGGCCGGGAGTGAAAGAGTTAAAGGTATTTGAAAGGACTACAACTTATCCAAAGAAATATTGTGCAAAAACTGTAGCCTATAAATGCGTGAATATCAATAATATTTATATTCGCTATTATTATTTTATTTTTTTAATAAAAAATACCAGGTAAAAGAGCACGGTTTAAATAAAAATTGTGTAATTTTTAGAACTGTAAAATTAGTAAGAGGTTTTACCTTTTTACTTCCGTCTTCCGTTTTTTTTCGTTTTATATTTCTAGATAAAAGAACTTTGGTCCCTTACTGGTGTAGTGGTGTAATGTTTTTTTTTTCAGGAACCTATCAGTACACGGGTGCCTCTAAATACACCAAAGTTTTTAAATTTTGTTCGTTTAGTTGACAATTTAATGAACTGTTTGCAGTTGGCCTTGTAAACGTCCGAACTACCGTGACGGTCAAGATTACCGATCGTAGGAGCCGTCCATAACGGAAGTTTAGGTATCCAATTTGCAATAAATTTGGTTATTAATTCTGGGCAGTAAAATGGGTTTGTACAGCTTTCTTCTGAAAATTCAGCCTCATTTCGGGCCTGAGATATAACACTTAAAAAATATTTTGTAAATTGATCACAATTTGTAAATTCGGTGGGTAAATCATCGTCTGGTTCATCATCGTCAACGGAAAAGAAGGACTCGTCCATCTTCGTTTCTCTTTTAATTTTTTGAGACAAAAAGTTCCAACTAATTAGATAAAGATTCATTTTTGGTACTAAATAAAATAACTATGTGCCGTAACATGTCTGTTATATCCGACACAGTATCGGCACACATAATTAAGCCAAGTATATACATGGTCTCTTGACGCCGAAATCTCACCAACCCACTAAGTTTTTTCATATTTTCATCGTGTAGGACCCACACAAAAAGCATGGTGTTAAATAAGCTTCAAGTGAGTCATCCATAAAACAGCGAAGGATTGGATTAAAGTAATACTACCATCACATATAAAAAGTTTTGCTAAAGTTTTACCAACAACACGATTTTCTGCCGAACGAAACATGCTCATGAAATTACATATTGAAGTTATGTTATGTTGCTCTGCAACGTAAATTGCAACAGCCAATGGACATTTTCCTTTTATTGGGTGGCGAACAACTATTTCGTAGGCATAGTTTTCGTAGGACGTTTACCCTTCCCTGAAGTAATTATGCTACCGGTAGCATCGATATATACTATATCAGTTTGACTGCGGTCGTGGAAAATTCTCATCGTTTCGTCAGACCACAACATTATCGCTGGAGGTGTGGAAGAAATCACCTGAAGGGTTTGACTATGATCTTTGTCAATACTTTGTGCATTTTTTAAAGTTTCGAGCGCAATTGTATCATTCTCCGACGCGACTTCTATCTTTCTCGCCTGAAATCGAACCTAATTTGCCACAACAAAAATACAAGCACAAATTCATAGCATAAGTTGGCAAAAAGCCATCCATTTAAATAAAAAAAATCCTAACATCTCTCATCAAATCAGCTTATGTATAACGGGTTATGAATATTCAGACGCTTCGTGCATATAGCTTCCCGCGGTTATCGTATATAAACTATACATTAAATTAAAGGTATTTATAAGGGCTACAACATATCCATAGGAATAATTGGCGAAAACTCTATAAATGTCCATCTGGATAAGAAAACCGCAGCATCTTCCAGTGCACCCACTGTAAAGCGAGTTATGAATATTCAGACGCTTCGTGCATATAGCTTTCCGCGGTTATAGTATATAAACTATACCTTAAATTGAAGGTATTTATAAGGGCTACAACATATCCAAAGGAATAATTGGCGAAAACTCTATAAATGTCCATTTCGATAAGAAAACCGCAGCATCTTCCAGTGCACCCCCCTGTAAAGCGAGTTATGAATGTTCAGACGCTTCGTGCATATACTTTCCCGCGGTTATCGTATATAATCTATATATCAATTTGAAGGTATTGGAAAGGGCTACAACATATCCAAAGGAATAATTGGCGAAAACTCTATAAATGTCCATCTGGATAAGAAAACCGCAGCATCTTCCAGTGCACCCCCTGTAAAGCGAGTTATGAATATTCAGACGCTTCGTGCATATAGCTTCCCGCGGTTATCGTATATAAACTATACATTTAATTGAAGGTATTTATAAGGGCTACAACATATCCAAAGGAATAATTGGCGAAAACTTTATAAATGTTCATCTGCATAAGAAAACCGTAGCATCTTCCAATGCATCCCTTGATGACGAGTTATGAATGTTCAGACGCTTCGTGCATATACTTTCCCGCGGTTATTGTATATAATCTATATATCAATTTGAAGGTATTGGAAAGGGCTACAACATATCCAAAGGAATAATTGGCGTAAACTCTATAAATATCCATCTGGATAAGAAAACTGCAGCATCTTCCAATGCACTCCTCTGTAAAGCGAGTTATGAATATTCAGACGCTTCGTGCATATAGCTTCCCGCGGTTATCGTATATAAACTTTACATTAAATTGAAGGTATTTATAAGGGCTACAACATATCCAAAGGAATAATTGGCGAAAACTCTATAAATATCCATCTGGATAAGAAAACTGCAGCATCTTCCGATGCATCCCTTAATGAAGAGTTATGAATATTCAGACACTTCGTGCATATAGTTTCTTGCTGTTATTCTATATAAACCATACATTAAATTAGAGGTATTTATAAGGACTACAACATATACAAAGGATTTTTTGGCAAAAACTCCATAAATGTTCATCTGGATATGAAAACCGCAGCATCCCTAAATAACGAGTTATGAATATTCAGACGCTTCGTGCATATAGCCCCCCGCGGATATTGTATATAAATTATATATCAACTTGAAGGTATTGGCAAGGGCTACAACATATCCAAAGGAATAACTGGCGAAAACTCTAAAAATGCGTGAATATTAATAATATTCATATTTGATATTAATACTTTACATTTTTTTTAAATCAAAAATTATCATTCGAAAGAGCACGGTTCAATTAACAAATTCTGTAATTTTTAGGACCGTAGCCCCTTGTTAAGGGGTTTAACTTTTCCCTTCCGTCTTCCGTTTTTCCGCGTATTATATTTCTAGGTAAAAGAACTTTGGTTCTAAATACTACAGGACCGCTTGGAGCGCTTGGATCGCTTGGATCACTTAGATTGCTATGGAAAGTAATTCTAACCCTTTCCCAAACACCAATCTCAACCCCAGAACTAACTTAAACCCCAACCCTAACATTAATATCATGGCTTTTGTAATTACTAAGTATAGTAATCGCTCCAAGCTATCCAAGCGATTTAAGGCGATCACATGCGCTCCAAAAGGGCGGTCCCAAGCGCTCCTGTAGTATTGTAGAGGTACCGTCAGTACACTAGGCCTATTTGGAAGAATTAAGGACTAAGTTGTAGAAAGTTAACTATGCAATCTGCATACATTACAATGAGCTGATCTGTTAGTTATATTGCGCAGTAGTACACTACCAGTAGACTATTTAGTATACAAAATCATTACCACTTATTGTCAATAAATCTTTATGGTACTGTGTGTAATGTTTTTTTCCAAACAATTCACTAATTTTCTCTAAAATTTCAGTAGTGTTGCTAAATTTAATGGTGATTAAAATAAAAGGAAAGCCAATATTTGTTTGTGCTTAAAATGTGTGTTGGACTAGTTTAGTATAAAAAGAATCTAGATTATTGGGAAAAAATAGTTTTGTGGAAGGAGAGGTCATCAAAACTTTCAAAATGCCGATTTCCCGGGAGAAACGGATGACTCAGAGCCTAAAAGTACGAGTTTCTTCTGCACAAGGTTGGTATATATAGCTATTTTAGGGCTTCACTAATCTGCGGCACAGGTGGTGGGACAACACACTATATCATGAGTAGGATGGGGTATTTCGTCAATAACTTAAGTGGGATGGGTTATAACACAAGTATGACAGGGTATTTTGTCTTTAACATGAGTGGGACTGGTAAAGGGTATAATATGATATAACCTGTTCCCTTTATGACCGCTCATGATGGTGACCGTAACATCCCTTTACCCCTTCCCCAGTATGGAAAGTACGGCAGCTACACAATCGAGTTTTTTTCCCTACGTCTTTGCCCACTTGGGTAATATCTCACATGCTCGCGAGCAGGCAGTATAAACATCGTATAATTTCCAACAAACCTGTAAACATGCCTCTGGACCTCGGGTAATTTACTGTCAGTACGTTTTTTGTTACGTAGATAGATATGTTAGCTGACGGATATGATAGATTTAGGATAGAATAATGTTTGTTTAAGATTTTTACATAATAGTAATAAAACGCAGATTGTGTGCACTCTTGGACGTTTGCACACTGCACACTTAAATATTTGATGCGTGCACACTCGAGATCTCGGCGAAAAGTGACATACTTTCCATACGGGCCCCTTCCCACTGTCCCGCAGATTTGTCTTGTACAGCATGAATGTCCGCAAAAATGTCTTTTTCCGCCACTGACCCGCAGACTAGTGTTTATGTATGCTATGCCTAATAGAAATTTTTAACAATGTTTGATTGGTGTCACCTAAAGCTGTAAAGCTGATCAATTTAACCTGCACTTTTAGCCATTTCATGTTTTTGTTTTCAGTATCTCGTTGTAGTTGTACCGGTACTCTTTGCAACAAAAGTTTTTTAGGCAAAAATATAGAAATTTATTGTGGTGTTGTGTTGTGACACTAGTGTTGTGTTTTGACACAACACGTCACCAGCCAAGCTTCTTTGTTTAATGACAAACAGTTACTAACTCACGAAATTGCAAGATAATATTTAGTACTACAACTGTTAATTATTTTGTAAGATTGTACATTCGTATGTAAAAGCTTACATATTTTTTTCCAGCCAGGATTTTTCTCTAAATAAATTATGTAAACTTTGAACTTTCTATTCCAACTGGTTGGTCTGATGGTTTAGTGCTTCACCTTGCAGTCAAAGGGTTGCAAGTATGAAACTGGTCGCTAGCTAGTTGGTTGTGTCCTTGGGCAAGGCACTTAACGGACATTGCCTGAACCCAGAAGATTAGAGGGTTCTACAAAATTAAAGGAACATGTGAATCATAAACAACACACTGCAATAGCTCTGGTAACCCGACGATGGGCGCGGGGTGATCTGACGATTGCCCGGGTTTTAACCCCCTTGGTTTTCCCATTCTCGGGGATAAACATGAATAGCCTATCCTATCCGATTGGAATTTATCTGTTTTATTAGTTATCTTGTTGGTTAAGCACTATTTAAATTATATAATTTAAACTTTTTTGTATTATCACATACTGTATGAAATGTTTTTAAAAAACATTTGTCAGATCTGCATATATTGTGGACTGTCAGATAAACATTTATATATACATATTACACTGTTCTGAATGTTAATCGAACTGATTTCTGTTTAATAAATATTAATTTCTGATTATTTGTCAACAGCCAACTTAATTATTGTAGTTCTATTTTGTACATATTTAGGCCTGTTAGTTTAAAAAGTAGTCATCTTGTTGTTATTTATTTTTCTTAACACAAAAAAAAATGTAAAAATTTAATCAGCTTATATTTTTCTTATCAAGTTTGGTCTTGGTGATTGATACACACCAATAATTTTAATTTATCTACGACTACAGGATTAGTGTATATTAGTTACTAACAGTTTATTGTGTCTTTTAAATGTGTTGTGTTGATTGGTTATCGGTATGTTTTCTTTACCTTTGTCATAGTTTAAATGACGTACCATGCTCCGGTGAACCTAATATAAGCCATATATAAATAGGCTTATATGTAATTAATCATTCTAGTTCACTGTGTGCAATATTATCATACATAGCCAAAGTTGTATTTAACAGTTTTAGGCCTTCACTAGGAAGTAGTAATATATGCCCAGATTAAGTTTTTACCATTTATATTAACTGACTGTCTTTCATTAGTCAGAGTTTTATAAAAAGAATTTTTTTTTAATTAAGTAGAATTTAAGTTAAATTATATATTAATACATGGAAGTATAGGCTATAATATATATCTAAACTGTATGTATATACTTGTATGTACACAGTTTAATATATATTATATACCTGCATAAAATAATATAAACAGTTAACTTAAATTAAGGCTTCGATTCTTGCAGTGTAGTGTCAGTTACTATTAATATGGTAATATTTTTTTCTAAAATCCTGATTAGGGATGCACAAACTAGAATATCGAATCTTCCGGATTCGAATCCTATGGGATTCGAATCCAAATATTACGTTTATTTCGAATATTTGGATTCGAAATAATATACATTGCACATTAAGAAACGATAATTGCATGGAGTTCCTTTTTATTTCCATTGTACATATTACAGCAGCGTTGATTACAATGGATATTATAAGCATGGGCGCCGACATCCGCCGTTGCGCCGCAATGTCTGTTTTATAATTATGCAAAAAATTCCCTGTGCATTTAAATAATTATCACATTAAATCGTCTAACCGCAGCGGTGTTTATTGCTTTGATCGGCGGTTTGACCTAGGGTTACGTTTACCTAGATTCAATACAGGACCCACTAGACGCACTCCCGTTTTTCCCCATGTTCTTCCCATTACTAAGTATTAGCTAGAGAGACAGTAGGCTTACATCGGTTAACGGTTTTTTTTCTTTGATCAGTTAACCGTTATAAGAATCTGGGTTCTTGCACAGCCCTCGCAGACACATAAATATTTGGTTTATTCTTTCCGTATTGTTGACGCTGAGCTGCGTATTAACGACCATGCAATATTTCAGCGGGGGAAGTAGTTAGATTAAACACTTAAACTCCTGGCTTAATCTTTTAGCTTTGTAAATCGTTAGTATCATAGTTCTATCCCAGTTAGTTCGAGGCATAGGGCCGATTGTGACGTCATAAAATTTCGCGCAACGGTAACATTTTACTGAAGTCGCCGCCTATGATTATAAGTATGTAATCACACTGGCCAAAGAGGTAGTCAGCGGCAGCAGAAATTTTTGACGATCTTGCCACTTTAACTCGAGTTTGCTTTTTAATATAGAATAGGATTCGATATTCTGGATTCGAAATAACTATTCTAGAATACCAAGATATTCTAGTTTGTGCATCCCTAATCCTGATATTACCTTTTTTCTTCAATAGCCCTAATCACATCTTAAATTATTAATAATTATTACTGTACAATGAGAAGAAGAATTAGAGTGTCAAATTGTACAGCGCAATGTAATTGAATGTTGCATAGTTTCCTGGAATTATTTTTTTCTTTGTTTTAGACGGTGATACAGTGCATTCAGTTAATTCGGTTATTTTATTAAGCTAGTAGTATGATTATTTGGTGATGGATTGGCTAGCGGTTAAATTGCATTCCACTGAAGCTGAGGGAACATTAAAAAAGTCTTCTTCTATGCTATCACTTGTAGAAAAAGATCTATGTAGGAAACTGTCTTAGTTGTATTACTCACAATTGTGTTTAATTTTAACATTAACAAATATTAAAAGACAATAAGAATGTTTCAATTGACTTATAGTTAAAAAACTATTTAAAGTATTTTCCAGGATAATGCAACACTGAGTGGTAGGTAGTATAATGTATGTTTATTAAACATAAACATTGTTTATCTGCAAATAGATATTGTTACTGTTATATTTATATATAATATATATACCGGTATATATTTAAATTTATAGAACTTTAAGTTTTATATTTAATTTACTCATAGTTTATAGAAATAACCGTACCACATATAAACTCTTAAGAACCCGGCGAATTTTCCAGTTTGATATTTAATTATGGAACACATATTTCAGGTTGTGAAAAATTCAAACGGACTTCCAGTGCATCCAACATTATCACATCCAACAGCACATGTGGACAGAAGTACAACTTGATATCTGAGGGCAGCTTAAGTTGCCTATACCCAAATCCAAGCTCAAATCAGAGTACCAATTTGCTGAACAGGTTACTTCACCAATCCAAAATTTCATACTCATGGGAAACACACACAATTGTTTTGGAGGAAAGTCAAATCGTAACCAAAACGGTAAGAACAGTTTCTTAAAACTGTTTGATATTTTTATTTTTCAGAAGTGTACATTAAAATACTGATAATTTAGCGTATTTACTTTTAATGAAAAGTATTTACCTTTAATGACATGATATTATGCAAATTAATTTTGTAGATGATACAACTTGCATTGTATTCCAGACACCAAAGGGTATGTTTACATCCGGAATTCCGTTTTCATCCATTCTGAAAGTGACAACATTTAAAATGCCAAAGGCGCCCAAGTGCACCAAAGTGTTCACTAAGGATGGCAATTTTCTATTGCAGGTATAAAAGTTATTTTAATTTGCATTTATATTATATGGGCAAAAGTGTAGCTTCTCAAATTTAAGGTTATTGGTTCTCAAAAAGACTAGAAACTTCATCCTGTTTTCCTTGTTTCCAGGCACCTTCTGTCCATCTCCAAGACCAGTGGTTTTATTCCTTGCAGTGGAAGGTGAGACAAATATAAAAATATCTGTTGTTTTTCTATATTTTACAAGATGGTAAATCAGTTATAGGAGTAAAATTGCCTATTGGTTGTCTGCAGAATAGTGAAAGTGTCCCCTTAGTCACTGAGCAAATGTAATGAATGACGAAGCATAACTGATAAAATTGTTGATGTCAACATTGTGTATTGTTAGATTTTTGGCTTTGATAAATTAGATTATGTTTAGTCTAGTTGTCTTAATTATTTTTACCAAACGAATATGTGTGTTTGAATTAAAAAGAAGCCCTCTTAATATGCCAAATTTTCCAGGTCACTGTGAATAAATACAAAGATATTTTGATGGAGGCAAAATCCGATGTATTACTACAAGAACTCAAGGTTTGGACTTAATTTACAATTTTTAACAACTAGTTTATTAAACCAGGTTTTTTCATGAAATCCTTTTTTATACATAATAAAAGTGGTACCTGAGAATATTCGATAATTAAATATATGAGAGCTATGTTAAAATGGGTACTAAATATAAAAAATACTCCAATAGCAACAGATACAGTTTTTAAAATGTATGTGCCAAAATTTTTAATGCTGGTATCCTATTTTAGAAAAGAAATGCTTGTATCCTTTATGCCTTGAAATCTAATCGTTTTTGTTAAATAGTAATGATATTTATTACAAAGTGTAAAGTACCAAGATATACCATTAAAGGTTATCTTAAACCGGTATTATTAAACAAATACTTAAAAAGTATTTTATAAAAAAACAGATATTTTGATACTTTTTTCCAGAAATTTGAATCTTTAGGTAATGAAATACCCTTCATCATATTGAGACACATTATGGTTATAAAATCAATCAGCTCACTGTCTTTCCTGTGCAATAAAATCTGCTTCCCTAATGTACTACTAGACTTATAAAATGTATATGGGCTATTCTGTTTATACTAGGCAATTCTTTTTGTAAAGTAAATACAAGATCTTCTCAAAATGACAATTTTTAAACATCTGGGTAAAAAGACGATGGTTTCTAAATCCTTAAACTAGATTACAAGTGCCATATTGTAGAATTGTCTTACTGCCAGTTTACTTGTGATTTGGGCTGGTATAACTTACAACCGAAACACTTGTGTATATCTGGCTCGCTTGAATAAAATTCTAACTTCTTGCAGTTGCTTGTATCTCTGGCGATGAGTTTTCCACTTCATGTAGCTGACACCCACATTCCAGTATTAAACATCGTTTCCCAACTACTTTCCAAGGTATTACTTAACAGTATTACTCTGCTGTATTGTTATATTATTATAACATGTAGAAAAAAAATATACATCAAATATATTTTATGCATCAAATATTCAACATAACTGGGAGAGGTTATTTTAAGCTTTGATTTTCATTTTACCTATTACTGTGACCTTAACCTGATGAGGATAGGTGAGGTTAGTTGACTGTGGTTTAATTTATGAAGCTAAGTTTGCTAGTGAAGTTTGTCTGTTGAGTAAGTATAATAAATATATTTATTTTTTCTAGAAAGCCGTTACGATGAGCAACTTATCACAAGAAGAATTAATTACTGTAAGTCAAATAGCACTTTCTTTAACCTCCCAATTACACCTGCACTAAGCAACTGTTGGTGAAGTATCTTTTTTAAGAATTATACCTTAAATTTCAGATTTTATAATTTGTTTGTAATTTTTTTAATTTATTCGCCAAGTAGCTGATCACAATTAGTTTATATAAATTTTAAACATTTATTGTATCACCACATTTAATATAATAACCAATTTAATTAGAACATGCTTGCTCTATGAAAGTTAAAATTTTCCATGAACCCAAAAATACTCAATGAAAACAGTATCTGCTTAGCTAGCTACCATTACTTTGGTTTTTTGAAACCCAATCTGGGGTCGATTGAGTTCATCTGGTTTGTTACGTAAGTGGCATGTTACGCAAGTTACACAATCCATGCAGTGAATCAACATTGTGTTTTGGTGTTTTGATTCATTGTGTTTGATACAGGCACTGGCTCCTCTGGTTGAAAACAACCAACCCTCACAGGAGATATGCAGCTTTTTTATTAAGGTAATTTCATGTTAAAACCTGCTTATTTGATTTCACCATTATCGCCAAACATTTACTGTTTATGTACACTTTCTGTTACTATATCTTTATGTTTTCTGGGATGATCCGTAAAATGAGGAGCACATCTTTATATATTAAACATAGACACTTGTGACCATAATAATTGAATTTGAAAGATAATAGTCTAAGAAAAACACGTAGCCAACATGACACATTTTTTAGCGTTTTTGATTGTTGCTTTAAAGGGAAAAGTAGTATATTGCTCAGATGTACATTAGGTCCTTGCACTTAAAAGGCGCGCTCTATTTAAAATTGTTGATGCATGTTTGGTCAGTAAGCCATTGCAGGTAAACTAGGAAACAAAATCTAGATGGAACAGGAAACCCATTAGAATATTTGTAGTCATAATAACGTTTATCATAGGCCCATTAAATAATTTCCGCCTAAATTCAAAGCACTTTAAAAAGTGAAAGTACTTTGTTTTGCCTTTATAATATTTAAGTTATGTAGTTGTAGTCTAGAATATACATCATGTGTTATAGTTTTAGCATCGTTCCAGTGTACTGTTAAATTCATAACCTAACAAAGTTCTATTTAAGAATGGACAAGGGCTTTTAAAATACTTTACCACACTTTAAAAAACTTGTTTAAATAAAGATTTAAGCAAGGCTGTTGTTTAGCACTGGCCCTTTATCACTTTTACCTTAACATGAATTCTATGCTCACTAGATGCTAAATTAAAAAAAATATTTGTTTGGGTTATAAAAGCGTATTTTATTCACGTTATAGCGCATGTTCAATCAAATTTTTGCATATAAATTCCTATAATCTCAATATTGCACAATTTTGTGTTTACAGTGGTGCTAATAATCACAATTTTTCATAAGAAACTGTCTTGACACACAAATTTTAAGTGAAAGATTTTGGTGCTTTCCCTAATTGTAGCATGTACTATATTCATGTTCCTTAGTTTTATCTTAGTCATCCATTATATGCCTGGGGGATGTAGTGATAGTGTTCATCTAGATTAAGTATAAATATCGCTATAATGCCGTCATACTACGACAATTTTACTAATCACTTCTCCAAAATTACTCAACATAGATAATGGTTTTAGATTTGTCTTAAATTTGATTTCCGTGTAATAATGAGTAATTTACCTCGCCAATTCATGGTTATTTTACTGATTTTAATCATGTGGTTAGCTTAAGATAGGTTTTATTTTAGTAGAACCCATTATATAATTTCCATTTTTTTTAATTTGGACAATTCCTGTCCTTTATTGACTTGAGTCATTTCATATTTGATTCTTGAAATAGGATACATGCTGAACTATTTTCGTACAAAGCCAGGCTATTAAATATTTATTAGTTTTCTTTGCTCTGTTATGTTTTAGTGCAAAAGTTGATGTAAAATATTTTTCTTGCGGTATTTCCAATGACCATGTTCAACTTTACCATGTATAGTATTTTGTTATTATGCCAAATCAATATACCTCTTCCTGTACCAGTATAGCTATACGATCCGTGGTGCTAAGACATGATTTGATTAATACTAGTGCATAGTTCGTTTACAGTTCCTGTATTAAATTGTTAAAACTTTATGTTTTCTCATTGCCAACTCAATACTGTTCACCTTCGCTGGTGTTTTCAGACTTTTCTGTGGTCTAATATATACTCAAGCGTTTTTTTTTTAATTTAAGTGTCTAACTTCCAAGTGCACAAATGACTGGTTTGTTGTTCTGGCAGGTACTTTAAATTGGAAATGTGCCAGTTTAGAATTTTCTGTTTTGCATTTTAAATGTCAATATAATTTGACCCTTTCATGCTGCCTTGAATTGGTCCATGCATTTTAACATCAGATCTGTATTTCTAACATGTCAATTCTATTCAGCATTGTCGATACGCTCCACGTTCCCTCATTGTGTTGGACACGTTTACTCCAATAGTTCACCGGATTCTAACACAAAGTGCGGTACGTTTTACCATTTATATTTCCTTAGTGAACATTTTGTTTTTGCATTGCTTAAACATCATCTCAGTTTCTTTACTCCAACCTCTATTAATGGTCTATTGGGAAAGAATTCAGAACTTTTTTCAATCCTTATTTTTTGTAACAAACCAGTTTCATGGTAAGCAATAACACAAATTGTTTAAAGGAAAATTTATTTTCTTTTAACCCCACTTAGGTGCACTTAGGTGCTTTGCCACCTCCTTATGAATTTTACAACAAGTAATTATTTTTAGTTTAAACAGCAACTTTAAACCTCGTTTTACTGTTTGGCGTGCTTCCAATTGGATTTACTATTGAGAGTCTAGACTGTAGTGAGTGTAGGCAGTTGGTTCATGCATCTAAATATAAACCAACATCCTGATGAGTCTTTAGAAATAGTGCTGCCTTGATGTGCGTCATTTGTCAATTTATCTCTTTGTTCTTCTTATCAACTGAATAACTGCCGAAATTTCCTTATGCATCAAAAAAAGACAAGGAAATATAAAAATTAATATTTTACCACATTACATCCTCCATTCTTTTAACAGTACTGAACCTTGCTCTATATGTTCTTATCCAGCTGTTTAAGTGCAGTCCTAAATAGAATATAATGATTTCCTAATAATAATATACAATATTTATATACGAATGATAAAAAATATAATGTTTATATTAAAAGTAATATTTTAAAACGATAAATCTTCAGTAAAACCAGATTTTGTTGACAATAAATAAAGAACCCACAGGAGTTTTAAACAAACAGCATAAAAGCGAAATTTAAATTGATGCCCATTTCAATCTGATTGTTATTTAACAATAAATATAAATTATAAAATATAGTTTAATTAATTAGATAACCCAAGTCCGAATGTGAAAGTCCACATGATATTATGTCTTGATTATGTTATTACAACTGAAAATTAAAATGTCATGGTCAAAAATGACAGCCAATTACCCTTATATGTTGATGTACACAGAACTTTGGCAAAAAAACATTTCTTCGAACCTTTATCATCGAATACATCCAAGCACTCAACTGTCAGAATAATGCTGAAGAGGCATTTCGGAAATTTCTTAAAACTGTACATGGCCCGATGAGCCACTGCCCCCATCCAAGAATTCTCCACAACCTTGTTTCTGTTTGCCTCTCAGCCATCTATCGCTGCTTTGCTAGTGAGATTGAAAACAAAAGGCAAGCATATCTTATGCAACCTAATCTCCCAAAGATTTTTGTACATTTGTCATTATAGTAAAAAAGTTTTTTTTTCTACTTTTCTGCAATTATTTTATGGACTAAATTATTTAGAAATAACCAGAAGTTAATTATTGGTTTGTTTAATTGTGACCATTTACTTAATTAACAAAACTTATTTTTTCGATTAGAATCATCAATACCATGAAATATATGTTACCTCTTGGAACTTAGAGATTCATTTAGGTGAACTTGGAACTAAATGTCATGTACTAACACGATTTAAATTGCCTTTAAACACAGCCTTACAGGCATAAACTTAGAGGTGTTTGGTGTGCAAATTGGACGCTTGCCTCCAAAATTGCTTCCCCACGATCTATAATCTTAACTAAAATTTGACCTAAAATTACTTGTAAAAATTAAATGGATAGTACAACAATATAACCATGCGAACATGCATATTTTACCAAATGAGGTTTTACAAAACACCCAAGTATAAAGGATTTGCCTTAAATATCTTTTATGCCTATTTTTAGAAACAAGAAAGATACAAAATGCCAGAAAGACGGAACTCTGCCACCGAAGAGCCGAGCAGTTGCCACTTTGAACAACTATGGAGCCAACGCTGGAAAGAATTTAAAAAAAAACAATAAAGATGTGAATTTAAAATCTGGAAACTTAGCTGAAAATAAACCTCTTAACATCAATATGCAGAGTAGAGGTAATAATAATCTGATTTCATTTTAAAAACAGAATTCTGTGTTTAGTACGGTACCTATTAATCTATTTCTTAAATTTAGTTTCTAAATTTACATTTTATTATACAGTTTTTGGTGAATATTTCGATTTTTTTAAGTTTGGCATTATATTTTATAATAAAAATTTGTTAATTGTTATATACACACAATATTTGAAAAAACCTGGTTTTCAATAAAATCAGCGATAGAACTGAACAAATGCAGGAGTTTACATGTGTTTTAGAGTTTGTGTTGTCTTAAATGATTTTTCTAGTGATTAGTTTTTATTTTAAATAAAACATCGTGTAAATTTTTGGGATAGCAATTTTTATTTACCAACAGTTAAATGTTTTTTACCAGTGGTTAGTTTGTATTGTTAACTAAAAATTCTAAATTTTTTGGATAGCAATTATCAATAATAGTCGGGACCAATAGACTTTTGTATTCAATTACGCAGACTTGAACTTGAAAGAAACTCATGACCAGCACAAGAAGAGGGCAACCAGGTTCAGTGATGACAAGCCAACTACGTCCGAGTATGATATCGCCTCCATGAAGCTATTCGTACTCATTCTTGATCAAATGTAGGATGTGCTATCAGCGATGCGTGTCATAACTCATAATATGAGTCATAATATAATGGTCATTTTGTCATTTTGGCGCAACTGCCTTTGTCTGACACCATTCTATATCATCTTCAAGTCGCTATTACTATTATTATGTTGAATTAAGTGGTATGTTTCATAGAATAAAAGTTAAATAAACACTTAAAGTTGTCTGACTAAAGATTAAGTGTGTTTTGCACACAGTATACACATCTGATGATTTCTTATACAAGTAGTTGTTAAAATTTAATAATGTATTGAGTTGAAATTTAGATGGGTTACATTATGAACATTTTAAGAAAAGCCTGCATCATTACACTTAACAAGTGACAAAGCAAATACAAATGAATAAGTATTCAAAAATTCTACTACATTTTACTGTTTTCACAAGGGTTGCCTTTAATTAAAAATTAAGTTTCTATTATTGTATATTCCTAGTTGACTCTTCTGATTTCTTAGATTTCAAATTGAAGATTGGGGGCCAGGTGTCGCTGGTTTGCTACAACCTCTTCCGTTTCCTGAAGAGTAAGTTCGGTTTTTTTTTCAATACCCTCAGTCACTACTTGCGTACACTGTTATTAGACACCGATTGGGCACCAGTTAGTGACAGCCCATTATTAATTCATTCAGATGATCAGATTACAATGTGCCCACATCAAAGTGGTTGTAGTGCATTAAGGCTGCTTCTACATGTTAGCTTTCACACCATAAACAAACCAGGCCTTCGGGTTATTTTGGTTTTCTAGTGAATCCTGACGGTGTTATGATTTTTAATCTAATCATGGCTTGTATACATGCGGTTTAGTGTTTAGCAGAGATTGCCTGGTCTTTAAAATGAAAATCACTAAACTCCTTTGCCATGGGTTTGGCGTTGTATGAACAATTCAATAATACAATCGGTCTGTAATCATTTAAAGCGACATTTGCTTACTAATTCAATCTTAATATAAAACTTTTATTTTGTAGGAAGTAAAATGTTAATATTAATTGTTCTTCTGCAGGGCATTACGGAATAGGGATTTTATAAGGTAAGCTATTTGATTGTTTGGCATTTTTTTTGTTTGGGGTTGTTGTGTTGGTCTAGTTTGCTGAATATAGCAGAGCTAATGCACAATATTTACATTTTTTCTTTTAGTGCAGGAATGGAAACCTATTTGTTATCATAGGTTCGCCTAAAATTTGAAATATTGTTGTGGTCGCACATATTAAATGTTTTTTGTTGTACTTATATCCGGATTTCATGCCTAGTAAGATGGCTAAAAGTTCTTTTCTTAGATTTTAACTTATTTTGCTTTTGTGACGCATGTCCACATAAATAATAATGCAAAAAAGACAAAAAGGCGACTCACTGCATTGTATAGCACAATCTAAACAAAACTAACCGCTTTAGTCTTGATTTCGTTAAGAAAGGAAAAACATTATTCTCTTGTTTTTGTACATATCATTAGAATCTTGCGTGGAAGAGAAGAGATGTTTTAAATTACATTTGTAGTGATATTCTTAAGTAGGCCACATTAAATGGTCAAGTGTCACCCCTAGTCTCAGGATATATTTGGGATTGGGTATTTGTGACTTTCTTTTACGTTCCCCTTCAAGTAACGGCATTTTGATGTTTCCAAATCGTAAATTTTAAGTGTTTTTCAGGTTAAATGTTGAGATCTGGGAAATAGACAATTTATTGCAAATAAACAATAACTTACTAAGAAAATCCATAAACAATATCATAACAAGAAAATACGTAATAAATATTGTTTAACAGTACACAGAAACAGTTACGCAACCATAAAATACAGAAACAATAACAAAACATGAAAATACCTCAACAATAACGTAACGATAAAAAAATTAACAATAACATAACTGTAAGATACATAAACAAAAACGTAACACTAAAATATGTAACTAATACTTTAGAAAAAAATAGCCGTGCTATCATTTACATGCTTGTTTATCAATTACGAACTATTTTTGTTGGGAGGGTTTTGTAAAATTTAGAATTTTACATTTAAGCTAGGTCTATAAATCAATCATTTATACATGATTTGTTCGAAATTGAAGACATCGTGACAGCAAAAATAGTTTCAGACATTTTTGTGGTATTTTCTTGTTTTATATTAAATTTTGATTGTCCCAATTTATAACACATATTTACCTTTATCAATTTATAAATAACACAGTTCGTATACAAATCTTTTTATTTTAATGCCAAGTAATAAGATATTATTTTATTGCCAAGTAATAAGTAATAAGATAAGATATTTATTTTAATGCCAAGTAATAAGTAATAAGATATTGTCCTTAAAATTCCGTACTTAAATATGCATAGACAGGATGGCAACATATGGATCATGCTATTGTGTGATGTGTCACATGTTTCAACATGCACATGCCCGCTTTAACACAAAGTCTAGTTCACCAAACGGCTACAAAAAGGAACTAAAATTAGACATGGCGCCAAAATTTCCGTTTTTTAGAATATATGGCTGTCTTATCTCTTTGAAACAAAGTAGTAGAAATTAACGATGATCTCACTTATCTAGAAAATCTGTATACTTTGCATGCTAAGATGTAAAATTGACTTTTGTAAAGTTTTATTATAAATTACCGCTTATAAGAAAAACAAAAAAGCCAATACAATTTAAGAAACTTTTAGAAATGTTTGCCTACATAACTTTTATTGTCCTTAAAAGCAATTTTGAAGTCTACAAAATGCATTATTAATAATTATTATTGCAACAAGCTTACAACTGGTGTAAAACCTTTGCAAGCTAATATCAACTTGCATCAGAAACAAAAAGTTTGCCACTCGCTGATATGCGAAGTCCGTAAATATTGCATTCGTAAAGTTTTTCTAGTAACTACAATTACACAAAACACCATTCACACGTTGATTGTTTGATTTTGCGACGTCATATAAACAACCATTTACACATTGATTGATAAACTTTAGAATATATGTAGGACAATAAGTTATGTCAAGTTTGTAAGTAAGGAAAGTTAGCTTGTATAAATCCAAATGTATGGTACCATGGCCGTAACAGAGTATGTATAAATGAACAGAATTATAATAACATATTAGCCCTAATAATATATAATGATAAGCGTAAGACTACGGTATTCGGCATGACAACACTGTGTTTGTGATTAAATATACTCTATTTTTACCGAAACTCAAGATGCATATTTATACAAAGTTTCCTTCATAAAATAATGTGTCTGTGTTAGAATAATCGCGATACTCATTTAATAGTATCGCGATCATCATTATATCGTTGCAGATCTGTATATTCTATTATATACCCATGTTACATCGTTTAAACTTGGCAGTTTCTATTATTTAACAAGCTGATTCCAGATCAATGTACCCACTAATTGAACGAATCACTCATGATCCACGTGATGTTGTTGTGCAAACACTGCTACATCTGCGCGATGGCAAGGATGGTTGGTTGCAAATCTACAGCTTGAACTCCACACTTTGTGAGGACGATGGACGTTTGTTTTTATCTATGGTGAGCTTTTCAGAAAAGTTAGCTGTCTGG
Source organism: Ciona savignyi (assembly GCA_000149265.1). Lineage (NCBI taxonomy): Eukaryota > Metazoa > Chordata > Ascidiacea > Phlebobranchia > Cionidae > Ciona > Ciona savignyi. The sequence continues at coordinate 713,778 of CH003416.1, forward strand.
TTGTGAGTTTTTGTTGAATATCTAACTTTAATTTAGGTATATCTGTAACTTTAATTTGGGAATATCTTTAACTTAAGAATATTTTTAAGTTAATTCAGGGGCATTTTAAACTTAATTTAGGGATATCTGTAAATTAATTTAAGGGTATCTTAACATTTTTTTTTAAACCACCTTTCTCTCTAAGATTATCACTCAGTTTTTATGTTTTTTTGCTAAGACTACGATACAATACAAAAAGGCAAAATAGTTTGCCACTCCGCCAACAAAATCGAATCTTGTTTTTCCTAATTCCAGAAAGCATTAATTTTAGATATATTTTACACTAGAGCTGGGCGTAATTACGAAATTACGTTCAGTTACGTAATTACGACGTCGGAATTACTTTACGGAAGTCAAATCAAAATTACGTAATCTGTCCTTAATTACTTAAACGGGAATTGCACGTCATTGTAAATATACTTTCTGAGAAATCCCTTATTTCAGTTTTAACACATTAAGTTTGTTTGTTTATTTTTGTTTGAGTGAAATAGTTCGAACCTTAGAAATAATCAAAATAGCGGTAGAAATAGAAAATCAAAATACATGTGATCAAAATAATTAAAATAGCGGTAAATACACGAGATTCGCGCCAATTTTGGCAACGCCCACACGGTCTGTGGTTTGTTTACTCCTGTATTTGTGTTAACTCAGGACGAACGAACAGTTTAGTTTAGACTTTAAGTCTCTGTAGTTAAGTTTAAACTTTCATTCACTTTGTCTACCATCAAAATGCATCCAACATACAACAATTTTAGTTGTTTGTTTAAATGACAATGACATTATAAAAATCACGAAATTACAAAATTACGTAACTGAGCCGATGCAATTCCATAATACAACTTTGATCAATTTTTTTTATATTCACAATTTAAGGTGACGGAGCTGTCTCGACCCGGAGTGCAGTCTGGCAAAAGAAAGAAGTTTCTGAGCATGCTTCTCTCCTCACAGCTACAAGCGATTATCACGTTAGCAGTGAGAGGAAGTGAAATTATGATACAGGTTTCTTTAAATTATTTATTCTGTTTGAAGTAAAATTATTTTTATCCAATACATCGTTTGTCTTTGAGGCTAACAACTGAAAAGTTAACTTGTTAAATATAATTGTCTTACAAGAATGTGTCTACATTAAAGCAAAAAAGCATCCGATTAAAAGAGTATCGACCTAAGCCATTGTTAATGCAAAGATAGGGTCTTGAATTAAATGGAACTTAGATGCCTAGGGGCCGAGTGGAAATCGGGAACGCCCTGGTATGTCCTGAGATAAATTTGCAGCATATTTAAATGGGGAATAATTGATTACATCAAAAGATCTCAGTGGTATTAGGTGTTATTGGAGGTGTCCTATAATAGGATCAGAAATATTGCAATACCTAAATTTTTAAAGTAATTTCGTGTTTTAACAATTTCCATCGTTGCAGTTGCTGTCTGAGTTCCTCGAGCTGGACATCGTTTCCGACAAGCAAAGTCAACTTCAAATTTTCTCGGCGATGCGGTGCACTGCTAGTGGCCGGAAGGTGTATGAAGAGCTGTGCAGCAGGAGAGAGGTGAACGAACAGATGACCGGACCGACGGAGTTCCGGATGTCTCCAAATTCAACGGTGAGTTCAGTACCATGGATCCATTCAGTCAGGAAGTGATTCAACTGCCAATAACCAGCCCAACTACTTTAAGTGGTGGCTTTTTAAACAATCAAACATACAGAATCGTCCAAATTTGTTTTTAAATTCTTACAAAATTGATGAACTTTGGAAGCATACTGTGGTGTAATCTACTGCAGTGGGCCTATTTTTTTGAATAGTGTTATAATTTTGATTTAAGTTTAAACCTCACAGCTTGTTTATGCTCTGGCATTAACTCTGTCCTCATTTTCCCTAGTTTCATGACCTAGAGGTCCTATTGGGCTCCGGTTCGTGGGGCAACTTAGAACGACTCGACCTGTCTTTCATGCAAGCAACACAGGCTATCGTACCCACCATCTCAAAGTTGCGCAATCTCAAACATCTTGATTTGCGCTTCACCGATGTAAGTGGTGTAATACTCTTTTATACTTTGGATGGTGTGATCATTAGAATTCGAGGGTGTGGTTTTATTAAACTTGGGTGGTGTGATCAATATGCTGGGGTGTTGTGGTTATTATTCTTGCTGGTTGTCCATTTTGTTTCTGTGGTTCCCCAGTATTTATTCTTACCAACCAAGTCACCAACCTTTCCAGTTCAACGACGAAGGCCTGAAAAATTTATGTGACAGCAACCTAAACCTGGAAACGTTGAACTTGTGTGAAACTCAAGTTACAGATGACGGCATACAACACCTGGGAGGTGAGATTGTCATAATATCATATACCGTCTACCGGTGCGTTACCAATTAAAACACGTAAACTCTGTTTTTCAAATCTACTACAAACAAATCACCTGGCAGTATCCAATAAGCTACATGTACTCTTATGGTTGTGTTCCCACTATAAGTGGTTCGCTAACTCCTCTATTTATCATGTCTCCGATGACAACGTCATTATCGTTAATGTAACACCTATAGGTTTTTTGCGGTCATGAGCTATGCCTGGTTATTGATAATTCTAAATCTGTTCACAGTGCAACAACAATTAATATTTCGCCTTACTCGCCCACCAGGTTCGTTTAAAAATACACGTGATTGCTGATTAAGCATATGACGTACGCACTTATAAATATATCCACGTCAATCATACCAATCGATATACAGATTCACCGTTAAAAATAAACTCACAGATTAAGTGGCGTATTGAATAAGTAAACCCATACGAAACCCATACATTTCTGCTCGCAGTACCGTGCAGCGACCCATTAATTAGTGACACCCAATTCGTATTTCCGCAGTGATGACAAAGTTGAAATACTTGAACTTGAACAGCACAGGGATCACTGCCCAAGTTTTCACCAACTTAAAGGAATCGCTCTCTCCTGACGTGCATTATGACGTCACATACACCGATGCCTGGTAGCCTGGTCGATTTTTCTATGAATTTTGCTCCATCAATCATCGCTCGTAATTTCTTTGCCGTCGCTTTTTTACATCGTCTGGTCTCGAAGCCAGCATGTATGGGACAACACAAACGCCGCTGATGACGACACACACAGCGCAATTCCTCTGTGTGGTGTTCACATCATGGCATGAGCCGATCTGGTTAAAATTGCTTTTGCCATAGCGCGTAATGAACAGTGTTATTTTTCATTCTTCGACAAGTGTTTGCTGCCCGATTACGTTCGTTTTCTTGATTCTACCCATTTTCTTCACCGGAGTTCTTTTCTGGTTCATTTGTTTTTCTGCTTCGATTTCCGGGAATTCGCGGCTGGAGACGGCTTTTGTATGATTCGCGAAAGCAATTCACACGGCACCTTAAATGTTAATCGTTTTGCCATCTTTCACTTCTTACTGCGTCAACAGTGCCTACCTGCGCCAACCATCACAGACGTCAAACTTCGTTTCAACTTATCAAGCGCAATATCAAAGTATTTTTCCTTTCTTCATTTTTTTATTCGCAGTGTCTTCGTTTTCTCTATTTTTCGTGTAAATAGCTATCGTCGTTACGTTTAAGCCACTCAAAAGGGGCCGCGAAGAAAAACTACTCATAGACCTCCTTTTTCCATCGCATGTCTGCAATCTCGGTCATGCAGTCACCACCAAAAACACACAGTGACAAAATCACTTCCAATTGCGGCCTCGCGTTTCATTGCACTATTTTATTTTGTGCAACATTTTGCCATTCAAGTTAAGTTCGCAATATAGATGTAGAAATTTTATTTTCCTTTTGATAATAATCTCGACAATCACCTTTGATTTTCACCGATTGATGTAAAGCCTTTTTTGTTTCCTTTTCCAATCTCTAAACTTGAATAAATTCAATTTATTAAGAATTAATTTTTTTGGTGTATTAGTACATTAGCACAGTTATGTAAAAATTAAGGATGGAAAAACGGAAAATCTAGATTAGTTAATACACGTCAGTAAAAAAAAACACAATGTATAATGGGGAAAAAACTTGGTGACCGGTAATACTCACATTTAACCTATTACAAAGACTAGATTTACAGGTGACAGTTGGAATTCCCGGAGTGCTCTATAGCGCTATAGTGTTTTTGTTGTCAAGGACCACATTATGCCGTCTGACGTCAGATCAGTTATGTGTTTCGTTTACCCAATTAATTTCTACTACATGGTAATAATTTCACATTATTTGTAAATCTAACACATTTGTTATGTTTTACGACTGCAATTCGGCTTGTCCTTCTGGTCCTTGCCCGCTGTAACGAAGCTGTCACTATTGCAATTTTTAGGAAACCGCCTGTTTGTTATGAGGTTTCCTATGCAGTCGTATGTTAGGCCTATTTAAATTGTTCCCTAAAGATATCTTGTGAATAAAATATTATACTTCGACTGAAGATCTGTGTTTCTGCAACCTTTTTAGTGTACAAGCAGTGATACCTCGGATAGTTTTAGGCTTGGTGCATTACTGATACTTTAATATTACTGATACTTTAATATGGTATTTAATTAGGTTAACAAGGGGAAAATTCTGTAGTGCAGCTTAACTTGAAATGATCCAAACAATCAAGAAGAAACGTATAAAAAATTATTCACCACCGGTGTAAAAAATAAATAAAAGTACAAATCTGCAATAGTGGAACCGGTACTACCATTGATCGGAATTGGTTTACGTTGGTTTGATTACCTTCATGTGGAGTCGATTGCCGGTATCATATCCTGGCACTTATTCAGCATGTTGAGCTTGTTACCGTTCTATACCACGTCACTAATTGTATTTGTGAAGTTGATTTCGGTATGGATTGCATATAGGATAGCATAATCATGTTTAACCTCATGAATGGAAAAAGCAAGGGGCGTTGACAAATGTGTAATCGTAAGATCCCCTCGCGCTTACCGTCGGGTTATCGGAATATAAAGTGTTGTTGTAAAAAAAATCTAAGTCTTTTTTGTAAAAGGATTATAAGTGAGAGCTCTTTTTGTGAGGTCTGTTTGTGTGGAAGCGATACGGGGAATAGTTGGTTCAACGAATTCTAAGGTCAAGCTATTTTTGTGTTAAAACGTTGCCAATGTACCACATGGGGTGTGATTTAATATTTTTTTTATTAATATGTTTAAAATAACTAATTTAGCTTGAATTAGATTAGTTAAACCTTTTGTACACTATCCACGAGTGGGTTTGAGCTTTATGCGTCCACATGTGGCCACTTTTGCATGCTTTAGGAAAGTGAAATAAGTCAACGGCACTGTGTAAGCCAATAACAATGTCGGAGACAAAACAAACTGCACTTGGTAATATTACAGGGTACTAATTTATTCTAAAACAACGACATTTATCATGCGCATTATATTACTTTTTACCATTAGCCGGCTTTCCCGTACTATTGTAGTCTGTTTTTATATTAGATAAAGACTTAATTTTGATTGATTTATTTAAACTTATCGATAAGAGTTAACACCTGTAAAGTGCCTAGCTCTAGCCTAAGGACACAACCGCAAAAATGTACATTTCTGGTCTTGACTTCCACCGTTCTTCCCCTCACTAAAGCCTTATGCTCGTATAGGTAATCAATTCCAAAGCAATTGAATACTAGGCAGTAATTGTTGATTCAGATAAAACCTTGCCAATCAAGTTCAGGGTAGCCGAACTGGTTTGGACGTCGCAAATAATTTTAAATAGTCAATAAAACTAACCTAGAAGTGATTTTCTTAGTATAATAAAAGTTTTTGATACGCGTCCGTGGTTATTCCGAAAAAATAGACTCTATTTTCTGGTAGTTTGCAACAATGTCCTCAAGGCAATATGATTAAATGTCTGGTTTTTGACCTATTTAACAGTCATGGCTAGACTACAATATTAGTTGCATAAGTTGTGCAATATAACTAAGGAAGGGTAGGATTTCTTTATTTAGGTTATAACGAGATAAGTTGTTGAGGTTTCAATAGCAAGCACAATATTAATGCTTAAATAAGTTGTAGCAAGCACAATAGTAATGCTTTTATTTCCAGTTGTAATCTGACTAATCGTGATATGCGTTGTTTGCTGTTTTCAGTGCTTATTGTGGCAACTTATTTCAATTTAAATGAGGGTAGGTGCATCTTTATTTACCTGCCTATATGTTCAAGTTATTTTCTACTGTATAACAATCTCACTTTGCGTGTGGGGCGTTTATAATCTAAAGTTTGATTTTGTATATTATGGACTTTTTGATGCATAGCATTGACAGACAATTGAGGCACCATAACTTTTTGCAAAGTGCAATGATTATTTTAGTTGATTTCCCGTATGCATCAATCATTAAAAGTTCCTCGCTGCTCAAAGTTGACAACTTAGTTGTTGGTTCCAAACCTACCACTTTTTAAGTCGGCAGTTTCAGACAAGTCACTTAGCGGACATCACCTGAACCACGTTGTGGTGATCTAAAATCGTAATGCTCTAAGATCTTCGGTAACCCGACAGTTGTTATTGCATAATCTGCCCTAGTGAAACGCCCCTACATTTTGAAATTTACGAGGATAAATCATGATTATCCAATTCCCCGTACAGGTTGCCACTACGGTGAGTATAGAGCCTCCGGTCGGAAGAAGCGTTCGACAAGTGCTGAACTATACGATTCAACCAGTCTCATCGCTTGGTTTACAAACTGTATGAAAAGAACAAGTGCTGCTAGCGCTACCGATTGGTACAGCAACACTGCTTGGACTATTGCCGACTCCAACTGGTACTTTCGTACAGAAAACAAATATTGCAAAGAGTGAGTTATTTTGTTTTTATGTCACGAACGCTTGTATAAGATTTGAGTACAAGATAATCATAACCTGCTTTATCTTTCCGATGGCACAGCTCAGGTGGCTAGACTAGATTGTCAAAAAACACTTGTCTGTCAATATTTTAAATCCAACTGTCAATATTTTAAATACAACAAACAACAATATCATCGACAGCCCAGCTGTGGGCACGGGGTCATATGACGATTTCTTGTGTGCTTTTTATTTTGTTCCAGGGGTAAAAGATCCATAACTCATAACAACGATTATATTAGACCAATGGGCTCAAACTCATAGCAGGCGAAAACATCTGGTGCGACTGGCGTCTAATTTTAAGATTTTAAAGTAATAGCCACATAGTAGGATGCTCATGTTTATTCCAATAAATAGGAAAGCCAAGGAGGTTAACGCACGGGCAATCGTCAGATTATCTCGCGACCACCATCGGGATACTGGAGCTATCGCAGTGTGCTGTATGTGATACACACGTTCCTTCAATTTGGTAAAACCCATTAACCCGCTCGGTTCAGGCAATGTCTGTTAAGTGCTTTGCCCAAGGACACAACCGACCAGCTAGCGACCAGTTTCAAAGCTGCAAGTTTGCGGTTGAAAGGCGACATACAAACCCACCAGACTAATCTATAGGACCTTGTTTTATATTTTACTGTGTTTCTTTTTATGTTTTCTTGTTGGTTGATTTTTCATTGTAATTTGCGGCCCCAGGTATATTACACGTCCTTATTTGGCCCCTAAGCAGTTGGAGTTGGGACCCTTCCATTAGTTAGGCCATGTAGAGGCGTATACGATGGAAGTAGAAATGTAATCTGAGATAGATAGATAGGATAGGATAGGATATTCATCTTTATCCCCGTGAATGGGAAAACCAAGGGGGTTAACACACGGGCAATCGTCAGATCACCTCGCGCCCACCGTCGGGTTACCGGAGTTATTGCAGTGTGTTGTATATGATAGACACATTCCTTCAATTTGGTAGAACCCATTAATCCGCTGGGTTCAGGCAATGTCCGTAAAGTGCCTTGCCCAAGGACACAACCGACTAGCTAGCAACCAGTTTCGCACCTGCAACCTTTCGATTGAAAGGCGACGCACTTATCCGTTAGACCAACGGGCCGGACTAGACCAACGGGCCGGTTAGACCAACGTTAGACCAACGGGCCGGAGATCAGAAATGTAATGTGAGATCAAGTCGCAGCAACCAAATGCACATTTCATTTTAATGTAAATTTCCCTTTTTTTAATAATATTACCCTTGCCGGCCTATTTTTTGTAGATTTTTTTATCTTCAATACTTTAATCCAGGGGTCGACAACTTTTGGCACAGCACGTGCCACAAGTGGCACACAACAGTTTTTTATGTCACGCCGAGTGATTTGACTCGCACGCAAAATCTTTTCTAGATGTATGTGTAAACTAAAACTGTCTACGCTGCATGAGAAACCAACAATCTTGAAATTCGTAAAGCATGGAGGTCAACAGTCATAATTATTATTTTTTTCCTTTATTCGCTTTCTAATATTCAAATTAGGTAGTTAAAGATTTAAACCCTACATAACAATGGTTGGCACGCAAAGATGCTTCCATTATGATATTATTTATAAACTCACACTACAATCAAAAGGTTTCCGACCGCTGCTTTAAAGTATTCACGAGGTTTTTAATAACAGCTCGTCGACAATTACCATTGAAACAAATTGCTGGATATCCAGAGTAGAATCTTTTTTTGATGTTCCTGTCGCACTCACTGTCAAGTCGTGCATCAACGAATATAAGGACGAAACTATACGTACAGGTATGGGGCAACATTATCCTTACTATGAAATTGTATTTCCAGGTCGTATGCATTTGTTAAGTGATAACCCAAACTTAATAATTAAATGAAGGTTCAGCCCCTGCCACGCTCGCACCCTCTCGTAAAAGACGACAGGCTGAGCCGTCTACATATATCGAACCTGTATGCCCGGCAGTTAACTTATCAAACTACGAGAACGGCCTGGTGCTACAAGTTCCAACGAACAGCAGAACAAAGCTGTCTCTCAACGATAGCTTCGACCTCTACCATGTGTCTCAGTTTATTCGTTTTAATACTTCATGCGGGTTAGTGTATTTTGTTTTATAAAATATTGATCACGCATGTAAGCTGTGTTTGGATAAACTTTTTTAAAAATTAGAATTTAAAAAACCAACACGACAGAAATCAATGCGCGGTGTACCGGCCGAAAAATGTTCCAGCTTCAGACTGCTGGCCGCAACAGTTCTCTCAGCAGACACGTGATCTGTCAGATGTAAAGTTTCCGATACAACGAGTAAACGCCCGGTACGCCGCAGGTAAGAGAGATTTTACTCAACCACACACTGTTAATTAAATTTATAAGAAAGTCTTTTCATTTGCTCTAGTGTTTTGTCTCTTTTTAGTTTCATTTGCTCTAGTGTTTTGTCTCTTTTTTCAAGGGCGTTAAAAATAGCACCGGTAAAAAAACGATAAATTTAATTCCCTAAAAACTATGTTTGATCGAAGGTTGTCATTAGTTTGTGTATTTTAAATTAGGACTAAATTCGTTTAAACCAAATATCCATTAAACAATGAAATCAGTGCATGGACGTATCTTGTAAACAGACTTGGAAAACTGCACATTTTTTACCTTTTACAAATTAGATTAGAAATAATATTAGAGCTACAGTCTCTACAGAGTTTTTCTAAATAGATTGTATTTGTAATAACTAAATTCACAAAAAATTGAACACGGAATCAAATTCCGATTTAGAAAGAAATGTAATAAAAAAAGTTCCGTTCATATCCAATTAGAGTTCAAGAGAATAGCAAATGTCTGTGCTTCTTGTACAACTTTCTGAAAACGCCGTTGGTCAAATTAGCATTTTCGATTTTCGGGAAAAGCGGAAATCCGATTAGAATTAAAATTGGGCAAAATTTCGCAAATTAGATTGAAATCAGATTATCTAGTTTTCCAAGTCTGCTTAAGTAGCACATAATTTGTGGGTTGTGTTGTAATGTAACATCATCTTGAGTGGATTGTTCGAATTTATAATAAGTAAGCTCTCTGTATTCTTAATGGTTTGCCGAATACTTACTTTCTGTCTTTAATTTTATATACAAGCGTTTGACCCAACGAACGAGCAAGAGGAAAACGAAAAAGAATTTCTTAAAAGTGGCCTGTCAACTAAAGAATTTGCATATAGATTTTAAAAGACAAAACAATAATCCAACCATCCCAACTGTTTTAATGGATACATACATTTTGTCTTTTATTTGAATAAACAAGTAACTGGGTATGCCTAAATTAGTAGGTTAATAAATATTATCATTTTGTTTAGGTTTGACTGTCACCTCCGCTTTATTTATAATTTAATATTAACCACATTCCTTTTTTCATGAATTATTTTAACGAATTTTCGTTTTGCTGTCTTATTTCTATACCGGTAATACCTTTTTTACTTGGTATTTGTTACTTGGACAAAAATGGCTATTGCGAATAATCAAATATCTTATTTTAATACAGATTAATTTAACAACATACTAATTTTCGTTTTTTTAAATTTCAAAATTATACATTATATTTTTAATCCACAAAACTCAGCTGATAAAATCCTTACCATAAACTTTGTACCTCTGTCCTGGACTTTACCCTAAGACTTTACACCTTTATAAAGGTGGTGATATTGTCGGGGCTTGTCGTGGCAATTTCTTTTGGACGAAATGGTACAATGACGATAGCCCGTACAGTGGTGAGGGAGACGACGAACTTTTAAAAGCCGTCCTGCTTCGGCAACGTACCATGGTCTGTGAAAACCCATCGGGAATACAAGCTAGAGTTGTACAAGGTACATTCAATTATAGCTCTGTATTTTACCAACATATAGTGTGCTAAAGTTGTTTTTTTTTAATTTATTTTAATTGTTTCCGTATTCGGGAGAAATGACCTTTTTAATTGCTACCGGTATAACAAAAGTTTTCATCGGTGGCCAACTGGTAGGTAGAAAAGCGTTAGAAATATTAGAAATAAGAATTTTTTTTTAATACGATCGTCACTTGATATGTTTTTAAATAGAAAGAGATGTATTACTATTTTGATCACGTTGATTATTCGGCCACATACAATAGTTCTTTTGTTTAACAATGCGTCATCATGATATTAAAATGGTTGTTATTACGACCATTGTCGGATTAAAAATATTCTAAATATAATAAACCTGTTATTCTTCAAATTTTATTAAGATTTTAAATAAAAACGTTTATTTCGATTCTACTGTACCGAATGATTCAACAAATCTCCCGCAAACAAATACCTAACAAAACGCCCGAAGAGATTCGTTTACGTTTTTGTATATAATGTGAAACCAGTCAAACTAGATGGTGGTCAATTTAATAAACTTGTTTGTACAAATGAAATTGAATATGCAATTCTCCTTTAATTTTAAAATATCTAGACTTTTATGTTTTATATTATACAAATTAATTAAATCCTGGGTTTAAATGTTGCGCTGTCCCATGAAATAAAACGAATGAATCTATTCTAAATCAAACATAAAACTTGATTAGTGCATGTTATTTTTTTATACGGCTAAACATTAAAAAACTGATATGTCGTACATTGTGTTCTTTGACTTACATATGGATCAACAATGTGATTATTGGATATAAGGACGGATGACATGATCAGACTAGTTTTCGGTTTAAAGTTTTAACCTACTCTTACCATAACACATGTCCCCTGTGTATCTTGGCATGCCTTGATCCTAATGCATTCTACCCGGTCGATAAACCTATCAAGTTATATTGATTATGCACCTTATATCCGTCCCACCACGGTCCAAACATAAGTATTTTCCCCTTCCCATTACCAGGATTACGTTACATATAAACGTTTGGCTACACACAAGCTCGGCCCAAAACTCTCCACACATAATCATTTTATATGCAGGGGATCTGCCCTGGGGTCAAGCGAATCAGAATATTCAAATCAGTCCCTCGCTTGGTTTGGTTTGCAAAAATTCCGAACAAACAGATGGAAGATGCAAAGATTATCGCATCCGTTTTTGCTGCTCAGGTACAAAGAATCATGCTTGATTGTAATCCCATATCTCAGCCAATATATGAATACCTTATGTAATCAATATATATACATGCAGATATATACATCTTACTTTATTAGTATAAGCGCATAAATTTAAAACCGTTTTTTGTTATATTAATTTCCTGTTGTCGCAGCTGCTGTTGGAAGGTGCCCACTTCGCTATGGATGGACACCTTTCTTTGATCACTCCAATCCAGACGTACGAGGCGACAGCGAACTTCTACCGGCTTTGCGATCCAATTATCCGGGAAGAATCTGCGAAACTCCCCTGGCTATTGGAGCAGAAACGGTTGATGGAAGACCTTATCAAGCCAGCGGAAATCGAATTACCATTTCTCCTTCTTTCGGTCTTCAATGCAATAACATCGACCAAGTTAATCATGATCGTTGCAATGATTTTAAAGTTCGATTCTGCTGCTCAGGTACTTGACGTATTAAAACAATCATTAAATAGGTTAATATATGATCAGAAATGAATAATTTTTTATAAACTCGGGTAAAAATCGTTTTATAGATAACCATCTTGTTTGATTAGACAGAAATAGTTTTGCCGAAATTGGATATTTGCTTCAGGCCGCGCCAATTCTTTACGGACTTGTGCTTTACGGTAAACCGCCAATTACTAGCTTTCGAAACTGATATTTTGGTGCCATTTTATAGCTTTTAATTTTATCCATTATGAATTAACGGAACTTGAGGTCTGGCTTGCTATAAATATGAACAGCATATATAACGTCAAAATAATTGCTTAAAATACTCTACAAATCAATGGATATTTTTCGCATCTTAATTAACTTCTGGTATTAGATGTGGTCGGTAGCTGTCCTAGCTACACCCATCATTGGTCGCCGTGGTTCGATCATCCATCAAGTGCCACTGGAGACGACGAAAGTCTTCAACGAATTCGCCAATCCAACCCTGGTGTGTGTGCCGAACCTACTGCGATTCAAGCCCAAGTTTCAAATACGAGCGATCCGTATCTCACCGGCGGAGATAGGCTAAGAGTCGAACCTGGATTTGGACTCTTGTGCGAAAACTCTCTGCAGTATGAAGGGACAACGTGTAAAGAGTACAAAGTGAGGTTCTGTTGCGGACCACCGCTTTCGACAACCACAGAACCCACATCGACGACTACTCTACCACTTAAAACGAGAGTAGTTAACGCTTTATTGAAATACTTCCAACAGTTAATTGATATTCTAACGAGATTCCAAACTTCAGTCACTGGAAATCCCTAACCTTCACAAACATGGTGTGAATAAAGTAGAATTCGTTGACAAATATATTGCATTATATAAGCAAAATTTGTAAAAATTAGCTACTGTATACCCAATTGCTTATAGCCGTCGCTAATTTAAGATTTTGATTTGTGCTATTATTCTCAACTTCGTACTTTCCATTTACCGCAGTCATTTACAACTTAATACAAACTATTCGTGTACAAAGCCTAAAATATATATTAAAAGAAGAACGTGCAACACCGGAAAAAAGAAAAGCATGGAAAGACGTATTGATTTACTTTTTAGGGTTCCCTTTAAAATCGAAGGGCACGCATACTAATTTGTATCGCTTTCTTTCTTTCAGCTTAACGCTCGTGACAGGCATACTTTTATTGGCAAGAAACAATTATTGGCAAGAAATTTTTAACCAATCAGGGTAAAAATCAAATTCAAATTTACTCTTGTTATATGTCTCATACATAATTTATATATATCGTTATTTTTCTTTAAGCTTTAATGTGTTTCCAAGTTATTAATCTAAACTTCATATCGAAGTTCTATAAATGAAGTATTAATTTTGGTACACAACAAACAACAATAAGAACAAACAAACAGCTAACGTCCCTTAAAATTTCATCTGGAATGAAACAATCTATCATTAAAGCGTTTGCATTTTGCTGTGTTTTTTGGACCACCAACCCTTTGGGTGAATGTCAACGCTCAATCCACCACGCTCTTCGGTCGGACAGCCGTCACTTTGGCAGGTGTATTAAACAACTGGAATTAGTAGGCACGCGCACCTATCTAACCGGTATCCGGAAAGAAAAAAACAGATTTATATTCAAATCAGTGACCAGACTGTTAAACGACACATGTTAACACAAAGAAACTACTAAATAAAATTAACCTTTAAGAAAAGGCAACTATTATATATTAGTTGAGGTGGAAATTTAGGGTTAATCACCCGAGCGGATTTCCGGTAGACCAGACAATATAAATAACCCCCTAAAGAGATATATAATTCAGGGTATTGGTGATTGACGATAGGACAATTCGAATTTATCTAACGTCTGTCTTTGGGGGCATTTTTACTTAGAAACTTCTTTTCTTTTTTTATTTTGGGATTCCATTACACAAATTTTCCGAAATTTAATAAGAACCAAAAAATATGTAAATTAAAATTCTTAGTTTTTATTGTCGTAGACTCGCAGAGGGTCTACTAAAAATACTACTTTTATTTAACAAGAAGAACAAGAACTCATGACACTTAACGAACATTGTCTGAAGCCAGCAGATTGACGTGTAATTTATACACAAAACACTACAGTAGCTCCGATAACCCGACGGTGGGCGCGGGGCTATCTGATAATTACCCGCGTGTTAACCCTTTGGTTTTCCCATTCACGGGAATAAACATAAATATATGCGACGTATAAGGTATACCGAGGGTATTTTGCTTATCAATCGACCAATTATTGCTGCTTTAAGAAACATGAGAATTTTAAAGTAGGCTACTGTTAAAATTGGATATAGCAATATATAGTTTGTTTTTAAATTTATAAAGTTTGTATTTAAAGGATGCTTCTTAAAAAACTAGCAAATTACGTTATAAGCTAACTTGGTCGGAAACATAATCAACACATACACTTATGTGTGGCGCACAAAGAAAAAATGTATGTGGCGCACCAAGAAAAAACACGTTTAAGAAATTTTTGAAGGGAATTTCCGGCGGAGATTATGCTCGAACGCTGAGGGGATTTTGCCATTCGTCATGTCTTTAAGTAACAAAAATAACGATGAGTGTTTCTTTGCCTCAGGCAAAGTAGTACGACTTAGTTTATTTTGGAATTCGTTGACGCGCGTTTTATAAGCTGAACTATTTCATAATTATTGTATTATTTGTAAAATACTTACATCAAAGGACATATGAAGGAAATCACTCTAGAAAAGTTGTTTCGTATCGTTGTTGGTGTTTTCTGTCTAATAAGTCTAACACAAGGTAAGAAATCGTGCCTTTTCTAATTAAGCCAGACAGAAAGCAATATGTAGAATTAACGAATGGTGTGTACATACACTCACATTAGTACTTATACGGTGTCTCTTAGCATGTCACTACGCGGAGTATACTGATCGCAAAAAGAGAAGCACGACAACTACCAATACGACTTTCACATCAAGTAGCGATAGTTTTGATAGCAACCGACTGATTTACTGGTTCACGCAATGCATGAATCGAACTAGCACCATGGGCACGTACGACTGGGGGAGCGTGACGGAGTGGACAATCACCGATTCGAATTGGTTTTATTACACGCAGAACAGCAACTGCAAAGAGTAAGTTCGACAAAAATTTTATAAATTAAATATAAATCGTTTGGTCTTATTTTGGCCGAATATCTAATCGATGAAATAATACTCATTCAAACGAATTTTTCCTGTACAGAGGAGTCTTTACTGGGCATGACTTTGTTATACCCGATAATTGCTCACCGACAAACAGTAGTTAATAATTTCTGGTATATGATGGTTCTATTAAAATGTCCATTGGAAGCTGACTGCTCTAAGTGTGTCATTCTGTTTCCCCCGTGATGATTACAACGTATGTTAAACTTTGTTAAATACAACTCTTCATCTTCCTTGAATTTTGGATGAAAATTAAATTAATCCATATAAGTAACAAAATGTACTCATAATCAGATATACGTTGGTATTCTATAAATTAAGACATTTATTTGATTGCTGCACTTTCGTTGCTTCACAATTTTTGCGAATTAATGAAAACCCATAAAGGTAACTGTTGTTTGGTGGTTCAGGGGTATTTTCCCGTGGTCAATTGAACATTTTAAATTAATTCAGCGGTTGTATTCGAGATATCGGGCCCTTAGTAATATGCCAAAAACTAAGTTTCCAATGACTCTTCACAGAACGGGATTAATAGCTGGGCAACCACACAGTGGACCTGGTGTTAATTATTGCACAATACCGTATTAAATGAACACACTACAGCATATAACTTTATATATATTTTTTTATCACAAAAAGCACATTGCAACAATAAAAGTTTCGGTCTGAAATAAGCATTCACCCTATAAACCTATTCGTATAGTACAGATGGAGCTGAAGAAACAGAATGTTGGCTAAGTCGGGTCACATCCTTTATCGACGACCCAGTAGCCACAACGCTTAGAACTTGTATCAACGAATATTCGGCATACAAATATTCCAACGCGACAGCTGAGACAGGTAAATTATATGGATAGTCAAGTATTTGCGAGTTTGGTATTTGTTTAAGGCTGCATCACTTTAAATAATAATTGATTGACAATATCCGACCCACATCACACAGCAGATAGACAAAAACCAAACTTGTATCACAGCAAACACAGAATGTTACAACCACATTGTTGTATTCGGAGTACCGAAAACGCTTTTGTTTACCTTATATGTACAGATGTTAGCTTAAAAGCAATATTACAATATAAATGATATTGAAACACAATGCTTTTTTCAGCTAGTAGAAAGAAGCGGCAGGCTTCCGTATTAGCCACAGTTATCTGTCCACCTGTAATAAAAAGTGCATACCGAAGGGCGCTTCTTCTGGAAGTGCCGAAGAGAAGACGCAGAAATGCTACAAGATACGAACCCGAAGTTGGCGTATTCGATATCGACGTTGTTTCAGGCTTCGTGGAAAACTACACTACCTGCAGGTGGTTACCGACACCAAACAATATTTAGTTTATTGTCACATGCCCTAGGCCAGGGGTCGGCAACCTTTTCATAGTCGCGGGCCAAAACCAAGCTTAACATGATCTCGGCGGGCCGTAATAAATTTCTTAACTCCACATCAACTTTTCTACGTTTTAATAACATTTCAAGATTGCAAAATCAATTAGAAAAATATATGTTTACTACCTACGTACCTAGTATTATCTATCGTACTGAACTTTAGTTAGTAAAGAACACGATGCAAATACATATTATGAAATAGCAAAAACGATGTCTTTTGTGTCATAATGTTACATGTCATAATATGTGTCATGACGTCATAATGTAATAATATTACAATTGGATTGCTTCTACTCTCACTAAGCGCATGCCAACAAACACACACACGTATTGCTTTCTCTCAAAGCATTTTCTTTGTCTGCACGCACACATTCTCAATAGACACGGTCAGGCGCATTTTTCATTATTGCCGCATAGATTGTTAAAATTCATCAAAATCTAAGATTGCAGATGACACAGTGGGCCGTATTCTATAATACTTCAGTTAGATGTCTCGGGCCGGTAGATTTTGCTTGGCGGGCCGGATGCGGCCCGCGGGCCGTAGGTTGCCGACCCCTGCCCTAGGCTGATAAGCCAATCAAGTTTTTAAATGGCTACCTTGCATTCTATGTAGATTTTAAAATTGTTATTTGTTTTTTATTTACTGATGCTAATTTTTGGTTATTTAATTTCTTCATATCCTATATTTATGTTAATTATTTTGCCTATGGTTAATAACGCAATCATATGATTGGAACTATTTATTAAACACAACATTTTTTCTTTTATAATTTTTTTTAATTACATTATAGCGAGTGTAGTCGATACAACGAAGGTGAAACTGCAGCACAGTGCTGGACAAGTAGATTTGATCAACTGACCAAAGATGACTCATCACTGAAGGAGGCAATTCAAAGAGTTAACGCACGTTATGCTGGAGGTTGTTTTCGCCATAAGCATTAACCAAATAATGGACCTAAATTTAATTCCTCGCGGATTAGTTTTGTAATTTAGGTTTTCCCATATATTTTTTGCATGATGAACAGATCTCGTTTCTATCGTCGAGCTGTAAAATCTTAGCCTACTCCCAAACCAGACAACTTAGAAATTCAAAACACTACAATCTGAGTTTTAAATTCATTGTCGTGGTGCAGGAGGTGCAACTGTTGGTTTCTGCAAAGGCAATGTCTTTTGGACCGAATGGTACAACATGGACCGACCTACACGTGGGGCAGACGGAGGGGATAACGAAATTTTGCCACAGGTTCTTCGGTCGCACAGAACTCGAGTCTGTCATGTGCCTACAGGAGTACAAGCTCGGACTGTGTCTGGTCAGTGCCATGTTTTAATTTATTAGGTAATTGCTCAAAGTTTAAAGAAGGGTTGACGAGTTAAGACGATTTCTTGTATGTTTAAAACCCTCTTTTAATTATCTTTTTAATTCTACTTGTCAATCATATCCATAGCTAATTGTGTTGCCTAAAACTAGATGACCGACCATATGGACGAGCAAACCAGACTCTTGTGCTAACTCCTTTAACTGGACTGATTTGTCAAAACTCACAGCAAGATGGAGGGAGATGCAGAGACTACAAAGTACGATTTTGCTGCTCAGGTAAAGGGAATCAAATTACAAACGCCATGTCCATTCCAAGTAGATTTTTATTAACTTAGCGTCATCATAATACCCTATAGAAAATATAATATCTATAGAAAAAAGCCCAACGCACCTTTCAACCCTAGGCCATGTTGGCAGTAAAGCCATGTCACACAGTGTGGTTTCATAAAGCTTTTATTAATCACAGATGTTGTTGGCAATTGTCCGTTGAGGTATGGATGGACCAGGTTCTTTGACATTGACAATCCGAGTTTGTTTGGTGATTTCGAGTTACTCTCTCGTATTAGGCGTAGAAACCCCGGGCGTGTTTGCTCAGATCCAGTGGCGATATCCGCGCGTTTGCTTGATGGTCAGCCATACCAAAGCGGCGGAGATATTCTTCAATTAGCCCCACGAATCGGCCTGACTTGTTTCAATCAACTGCAGACGGGGAAACGTAAATGTGAAGATTACAAAGTTAGATTTTGTTGCCATGGTATGCAAACCTTTATTTCGTCGGTTTGTTTATTAGCTTAAAGTTTTATTAAATTAGTTAAAAAGAGTACAAATGCGTTGCGTTTTATTTACTACGTTTCAAAACAACATACTGGACAATGATATGTACGATTCACAAGATACAATAAAACAAACAATTCAATTTTAAAATTTAATAACATCAATTTCTATATTCTCTTTTAGACACGGTGGGCTACTGTCCAAACAGAAAAATGTGGACACGGTGGATTGATAGCCAAACAAGTGGAGGGGATTCAGAAAGGATTAGGGAAATACGGCGAAATAAACCACGATTTTGCCCAAACCCCATTGCTATTAGAGCACAAGTGGCCGACACCCACAGGTCTTTTTACACTGGAGGTGATAGAGTGAGGATTAGACCGAACGAAGGATTGACCTGTATGAATTCTGAGCAACAAGACAACAAAAACTGTTCAAACTATCGAGTGAAGTTTTGCTGTCAGAAAACAGGTTTAACCGAGGTCACTTTAGCCCCGGGCAATCCTATCACAAGCACACCGCTCACAACCACAACAGCACGAACAACAAGATCAACAACAATATTACCAACAAGGAGGCCACACAGAAATAATAATTGGTGGGGTCGGATTCGTTCATTTGGTTGATAATTACATTGGTAAACTGATGCATAATAAATAAATCAGTAAATCGATTTTGTTTTGATATATAACGTATTGCATTGAATTCACTAAGCCATTCGCTTACATTTGGAAATAATATTATAAATGACTCTAATATATGCTTTATGTAAGATATTGAAGTGACTGGTTGTGATATTTTCCAGTTAATTTGGCTAGTGTCATGTGTTTAAATATTTATTTGCATAATGTATAAAAAATAAAGTTCACAAATTAAAGGAGCCTAATAATATTTTAACCGCACACTTTGACAATAAAAGTAGAAATGAAATTTATGTTAATATGGTTATTATGGGTTTCCTTTGCAATTCCGATGGGAACATAGATTGATTTTACTTCGTTTTATTTATTTCTTTTTTTTCTACGTCACGCTCGTGACAGGCATGCGATGTCGCTAGAATATTGACACGAAAAGGTTATTCAATTCGGTTAAAACTTACAAAATTATTAAGTGGCATGCTCTTATTTTACAAGTAATTTTAGATTTACAAAATCCCAATAAGGGAAATTCCCGCTATCAAAAAACATGTAAAATAGAGGTATATTTTGAGCATTTTTGGCTTTATTGCCGATATTTTCGTTTTAGAAAAGATTATTTACTTTAAATTTCTAATGAATTCAAAGATGTACAACACGTTTCAGTTAGAAAATATATATATCAAGTTTGGACTGGTAACTCGTGCACTAGTTAGTTTTTGCTTGCGGAAACAAACGTTATACACTTTATTTAAGATACACCAAGGGTGATGAGGCAGTCAGCAGGGAACCTAATTGTTTCTGCATGCAGATAAATATACGGTACGCCTAACAGGGGTTTTAAAAATAGTGGTGGTTAACACGTGGTTGTGACACTCGGAATTCCCCTGGGACGATAAAACCAAAACGGGATTTTTTTCTAAAAAATGGCTTTTGGGGGCATAGCGCTTGAACGACCGGTCCAATTTTAATCAAATTTGGTGGAATGTAAGTGCACTAACTGATTTAACAATTGGAAGAAATAAAATATTACCTGGGGAAATACCCTAAAAATAAGAATAAGTTCTTAAATCATGATTGTGACAGGCATGCCATGTCGCCTCGACATCTACCAAAAGGAGTAATGGAATCGCAATAAAAATGTGTCGTTTATTAGAACAACATGGTATATATATGCAGAAATTAAAATTTTAGGTGATAAATCCAGGGGAATTCTTCTGGGACGTTAAAAAACCAAAACGGTAATTTTTTCTAAAAAAAGATTTTTTGGACATGGCGCTTGAACGGCTGCTCCAATTTAAATCAGATTTGATGGAATGTAAGTGCATTTGACACTGATTTAACACTTAAAAGAAATAAAAAAAATAACTTGAAAAATTCCATAAAAATAAGATTTAGTTCTTAAATCATGAGTCTGACAGGATTCCCCGAAGCCACGAAAAAACTAAATCGGGCTGTTTTGGTTTGGTTTAATAACTATGGGACCCATGCGTTTATGCTTGCAGAAACAAAGTACATATTTGGTTTATAAGATACAAATTGTGGTTACAAGGGACCCTGTAGCATGATTATATGGCATACAAATGTGTTTTACAAATAGTGGTGTTTAAACACGTGGTTGACACTCTCTAGTGTGTCTTGTATTTACAAAATGTGGATACCAGTTCTTTCCAGTGTTATGTCTTATTTAGTTGTATGGCCTAGTTGATTCGCTGCTAGAAAGCACTTGCCGCTGACCATTAGCCTAGTGATTCGCACATCAGCAGATTAATGTTTAACCAAGGTAAATATTGCCGCTGACGTCACCTATAATTACAATCGGGGTAAAAAAGTAACTTTCCCTGCCATACAAGTGCAGTTTGCGGTGAGGATTGTTGTATTATCTTTATATAGATTGTAGATAGATTCAGGCATCATAAATCTTGTCACTTTCATGACTTGGCCGTACAAAAGATCTAAAAAAGCAGTACTTGCACTTTTCATTTACGTTATAATAGAAACATTTTTGTACGTGTCCACTAGTAAAAAATAAAGAGTTTAATGATTTCTTTGCCTTCAGTGACTCATGGATGTATCCACTGGGTGTTTTAATAAGGTAGGTATACAAATCGAAATAGTGCATATTTGGCCATGCTTCAAGTCAGTCCCTTCATTTTGGGCAATTCATATGGATCTGATAGATGTATGCTATTACTGCTTATCAATTTTTTCAGGTAGTGTAGACGATGTACTACAGGTATCTGTGCAGAACTCTGTTATAAAAATACAGCTGTCAGAGTACTTTATAGTGTAGGCCTACGAGCTACGAGATATACCTTTAACTTTAAGGTACCGGTACAATAGCAATGTACCGCCAAAACCTTCAATTGACAAATCTGGTATAAACTGAGTAAATACCCAACTTGTCTCGCAAGTTATGACTGTTTAAACTGTCCACAGGTTGATCCGGTACTGTAAATACGTTTAACTTTGTATTCCATGCAAACCAAACACCATTAGCCGCATTATAACATCGACACAGTCATTGTACAGTTTTAACCTTTGCCGTGCGATGCATTGTGACGTAGTGATAAATTCGGTCTATTGAAAGTGCATGAGGAGTAAAGAAAAAATATCCGCTTTTAAATCGATCAATGAGATTTTATAATAAACATAATG
The DNA here is from genome assembly GCA_000149265.1 of Ciona savignyi. Classification (NCBI taxonomy): domain Eukaryota; kingdom Metazoa; phylum Chordata; class Ascidiacea; order Phlebobranchia; family Cionidae; genus Ciona; species Ciona savignyi. Next base: position 736,108 of record CH003416.1, read on the forward strand.
TTTTAACTGTTATAGTATTTCTATGGTATGGTTTAGTTGTTGTTGTGGAGTTTTGTTGTCATTGGTTGGAGCACTTATGACAATATGTGAATAATGTTACACCGGATACACCGGCCGTGCTACACCGGAACGACAGCCCTAACCTTACAAAAAAGCACAGTGGTTTTTAAAACCTGGGAATCGTCATTTATTTTTTATGATTATTATGTGTTTCTTTGAAAAAAGTTATACATACTGTTATGGGCCCTTATTGGAAAAGGGAGCACATATTGTTTTTGTCCGTTTTTTTTCTTTATCTTATCCGTATCGTTTTCTTTATTTTTTCACTTGGGAATTTTTCAAAATTTGGGAAGTATACTTTTTGTCATACGCAGGACAGGTGTATCTGGTCTGTCCGTTATCGTCTCCAAAACGAGCATTTAAATTAAAATTAATTTTCACATATAGTAAACAAGACGACAGTTGATTTTGTAACAACCAACCTAATTAGAGTGCAAGAAGTTTTAACTGATACTTAATTGATTTCCTGATTCTGTATCATGAAAAAAAAAAACAGTTTAGCAAGTACTAATTTTGCGTTTTGATATTGTTAAGTTTAAATTAAACTTTGTTAATTTTTTTCATTTTTGTTATGGAGATCCGCCTTTTATTTAGACTATAGATATAGCCAACCACGTGTTAACCATTACTATTTTTAAACCCCTTTTCTGCATGCAGAAACGATTAGATTCCCTGATTACCAAATTACTCTTGGTATATATCTGATAAAAAGTGTAAAACGTTTGTTTGTACAAGCAGAAACTAATAGATTTCTGAGTTACCAATCCAAATTTTATATCTCTGTTTTCTGAATAAAATATTTACGATTCTATACAAACAATACAAAAACTAAAAGAATGATTTTTACTTTGCGAGACTTTTGGAGTGAACATAATATATCCAATATTTGTTACTGCATATTTAATAAATATTACTTAACAAACTCTAAAAATATTAACTTATTTGTTCATTTTTGTATGTATTTATGGGGTGTTAATGCAAACTGATTACTGGTTTGTGTGGGGAGTTTTAATCACAGGAAAGTATTATATATAAAGTTCATATTTATTACAATTCAAACTCGCATATACTTAAAACACATTATTAAGCCTCTTTACATGGGCAAATTTTGCGAGTTAACTCGCATCGCTAACCCGGTTAAATTTGACGCACTCATTGCGTCATCACGGTTCAGTGATTATGCGGGTTTCCAATCGAGTTTGCCTAACTCGCTTGTGCATGGTAGGTTAACCCGCATTCGTCATTCATTTGTATATTAGCATCTGCAGGTAGGTTGTTTAATATTTCGTTTTGAGTTATGCTTGTGGGATGACTAAAGTAAAATTACTGTCATCATAACTATAATTTTTTTCTTTTTATACTTTATCTAGTGTGTTAAACATAGGAATATTTATAGACTAACCTATATAACATTTCCTTCATTAGTATAAACGAAATAACTGGAAACTTGTTCGTGCAACATTTTATTAAAATTGTACCAAGTTAGAAGATAAATTAACAAACAACAACTAAATGCGGGTTAAATAACGCTACATGTAAATTGAACTGCTTAGCGCGTAAAGAGAGGGAATACCCACGATGCAAACTAAAGCGAGTTAACTCGCATCGAAAACACGATCATGTAAATAGGCTTATTAACACAGTCGAAGTTAGTGCTGAGGTATAGCTGTATGGATTCTTTGTATGCCTGGAGGCAAAGTTAGATTTCGGGTTGTTTTATGTTTTACCAAAATGTTGTTGTGACATTTTCTGCAGTTCACTTTTTAGTCGTTAAGCAGTCGGCATTGCATAGCATTGTTTAAATTTAAACACAAAGAATATCTGCCCAAAATAATTGCAATGCGATTTAATAAACTGATCAGGTTTTAGTAGATATATTATATAAGCTTTGCAGTAACCCGCTACGGTTTGGAGTATCGTCAACTTTTATGATACTTAAATGTTACAATGTACCTATCATCGCTTTAGTCTAGTTAGTTTATATTTTCTAGTTAATACACGTTTATTTGTCTTAAATTGCAGTGCAACGTTTCTAAAAGAACCTTAGGCTATATATGTATGCGATTATTGCGCTTAAAAATTCCCCTAAACAAAGTAAAACCTAAAAAAGTAAAAAAGGAAATGTTGAAATAGTTTATTGTAAAACCGTTGAAACCCATCACTATTCGTGAAACAATAAATTTGTACGCTATGCTTTTATGCAAGCTGGCTCCTTAACCACATTTGGTATATTTAAGGGTACATTTTGATAAGTTTCCTCAAATGTTTGACTTGTAGGCATTATTTTTTCTCCGACACTCATCAAAATGAGTAACCGAAACGCACTAAAACTTAAATATTTATTGGAAGCATTGTATAGATATGCAAAATAAAACATTTTTCGTTGATAAGCGTAGAGAAATTGCCCAGTTTTGAAAAACACCTACAAAACACGGTTAAAAACAATAAGTTTTTCATTTTCCAAACGTACCCATAATTATCTAAGCCGCATATATGTGTTTTCTAATGATAAGTTTTGTCCAGCATACTCAAGGGGGTTACCACGGCCAATCCACGGGCCATTGCTGGCTACTATCTATGTTCAAATATTGTTCACATAAGTTAAAATCTGGTTTAAGTTAACACTGTTTTTTATTTTTTTATATAGTACAAAGCCGCAGATCAAATAAGCAAACAAACTTACCCTTAGGAAAGAAACGATATCATCATGAAAGTATAGTAGCAGGTTTGCCGAAAACCGGTACCAAGACCATGCACGCGGCTTTGGAAGAACTTGGATATAATGTGTACGACATTCTCGAACATTTCGACCACCATGCCCATTATTGGCATAAGTTCTGGGATGGTAAAGGGACTACAGAAGACTTCAAGAAGATGTATAAAGAGGTTGATGCCGGGCTTGATGGGCCGATGTTCTTCTATTGTGAAGAAATATTAAAAGCGTTCCCGGATGCAAAGGTAGTATACAGGATTTTTTATCTTTTAATGCCGTAAATTTCAAAAAGCGTGTGCGTTATGACACGGGTAGTTGTTAGTTTACCTCCCGAATACCAACGAGAGCGTAGCCATGTAACTGTCATTGGTTTATCGATTTTAATGTAAAACTGAAACAAGTTTTGACAATTTGTCAGTAGCCCAAATGTAAGTCAAAGCTTATTTATCTTTTGATCACAAATAGGGTATTTAAAAACTGCAAAAAAGTCATAATGAAAGATGATATAACATGGGTAATCGTGGTTACTTCGAGTACAGTGTCGGGTTATCGGAGCTATTTCAGCGTGTACTTCCAGTATTTCGATGACTACAATTCTGACCTGTCAGGTTCCAAGGGCAAACTAATTAAGTAGATGGTGTGTGTAAGTTTTAATCTACTATCTTAAACACATGCGTGCTGATGCGCTACCAAATGAGCTACTGCGTGCACATGCAGGTGATTCTGACGATACGAAACGAGGACGATTGGTGGCAAAGCCTCGTGCGACAAGTTGATAATATACTTTCCAGCCGTTTATACGCTATCATGCAGACAATTTCGCCTACTGGCCAACGCTATTTTCGTTTTGTGCAACGACTGAGTAAGTTTTTTAATATGCTATAAATATGTAATATTAAATAGCCTTTACCGCAAGGGCCCGTATTCCCACGATTTTAGTAACCTTGTAGTGATATAGACCTTGCCTATTAATTACACTGTCAGAATTTATTTTTAGTGTTTTTACAATCCACAGTTTAATTTATTTGATATTACTCAGACTAATAACGTAATTTAATACTATAATATAAAAACTATTTTTATTTTTTATACTGTAATCAAAGTAATAACTAATTATGCTTGGACATTTATTTAGAATTTTTTTTTATGTTAATCTTCCTCAGTGGATATTGAGTTCGGTTCGCACTTTTTCCATCCTTTTCAAAGAGTGAACACATTAAACGAAATGATATGCAGGAGGGCTTTCAGACAGAGCAACTCATACATTATGCAGGTACCTGCAATCAACCGCTTTAACAATTTAAGCTTAAATTGGGTAGGACATGTTGTTAGTTTGTAATGCATTAAATTTGAAACAACATTCAGGATTTTTTATAAAAGCGTAATCGTCTGGTTATCATGTGTCCAAACTGCGTTTTTTTCGCCGTGTCAATTGTCTGTTTTTTTGAATTATCAACGATCTGTTTAAGTCCACTGCGCCCAGGCATTAAATCCATTTACATGGCGCTTTGAAATGGATTCGAATCTATTTCGCCAATCCGTTCTCTCGTTTTGCGCGAAAAGAAAAAGGCACAACGGATTTAAAATGTCATATCTCCAATCCAATAAAAGGAGCGGTTTTCTGGAACGGCTTGGGATTTGAATTTAGGCTTAAGAAGTTTGAAAACTTGTAAAACTTTAATTTTTAGATGTTTGACTTATAAACACAACTTTTGCCAGGTATTAGAGTAATATAGCAAGCCTAGTGTGTCTAATGTTGGGTTACCATCGCAAAATTGTTAAATTAAAAGTTGTAGGACTAAATCAAAACTATTATAATCCAGGACAATACATAACTCATACGCTAACATTCCACTAGGCTAACCGACAACATTAACATCAGCAGTCAAATCCAATTGCATTCCGAAAACAATAAACAAAATTAGCATCATGTAAATGCGACACTTAACGGATTAGATTTGAAACGTGTGTGCCGTCATTTCAAATCCGTTTGGTTTTTCATCCGATCCGTTTGAGCATGCATTATGTAAACGGGTTTATTGTCTGTTGAATGCCAATCTCAAGAAAATACGCGAATTTCGTCTTCGCCCCATAAGTGATAGACATATAATACGTTGAAAGCTTAATTATACCCCACGTCGTATAAAATCGAGATCGTTACTACAACTAAGAAACACAATATTGTTTAATGTTTCCTAGAAAGTGCCCAAGGATAAGCTACTTGTTTTCAAAGTATCGGAAGGCTGGGGACCGTTGTGCAAATTCCTAGAAGTCGACATACCAACGACACAATTCCCGCATAAAAATGCACGAGGTAATTTGCTGAAAGAGCTGGACGACCATCCTGTCATGGCTCGAATGAAGAGAGAAACATTGATATCGGGGTGCACGATTCTAGTTATCGGGGGATTTGGTCTGTACAAGGCATACAAAAAGTTTTCAATTGACATTTTTACTGCATATTTACCAACATGGCAATGATAGTAATATGCTTTGTCAGTACAGTAGACAATTAATGGGATATAACTTTGAATTGCTATATATTTTTATTATATCTACTTTACTATTAATTCCACCATAAGTGGTAAACAGCCGTTATATTTCTGTGCATAAGTCGATCAATATATAAATATAAATTGTCAGTGGTAGGAGTACATTGCTTAATACTAAGGTTTGTGGCTAAAATGATATGAAAATATACGAAAAGTGACTTCAGAATGTCGGTTATTTGTGATAAAACGCGTAACATATGACTTCGAATTACTATTCACTAAGGTCGAATTACTAACACAAGTGGCCGACACACGCAGGTCCTACACTGGTGGTGATAGAATAAGTATTAGACCAAACGAGAAAATAGTCCCGGGCCGGTGGGTCTTAGCGGTTTAGTGCCTCGCCTTTCAATCGAAAGGTTGCAGGTGCGAAACTGGTCGCTAGCTAGTCGGTTGTGTCCTTGGGCAAGGCACTTTACGGACATTGCCTGAACCCAGCGGATTAATGGGTTCTACCAAATTGAAGGAACGTGTCTATCATACACAACACACTGCAATAGCTCCGGTAACCCGACGATGGGCGCGAGGTGATCTGACGATTGCCCGTGTGATAACCCCCTTGGTTTTCCCATTCACGGGGATAAACATGAATATCCTATCCTATCCTAATCTGTATGAACTCTGTACAGCTGTGTGGCCAAATTGTTAATACGACCGATACATTGACTGATTTCAATATTAAAAACGGTCTAACTGACGAGCCCATCACGGTTTCGAAATACCGAATTAAAAAATGGAAGGACTTCGAAAAACAAGAGAACAATCTGTTCAACTAAAAAGTGTCCACCACGTGATATTCACCACTATTTTTAAAACTCGTTTTACTGTATACTTTAGGAGGCGTTCAACCAAAGACTTTTTCCAACAAGACAGCTAGAAGATGCATAATTAACACCTTTATTTCACAAAGCTTTGCTCCACTATTATAAAACTCCATACACAATTTTACAGCTAATTAAGAACACCGGTGTTCAGCCAAGCACGTGCTGCTTTGAACCGTACAAACATTGAAGAATCACCACATTGTTACTCAGCAAAATATCCACTTAAATAACTAGGTTACTGGAAATTTCCATTACAAAGTGCATAAGGCGGGAAGGAGGGAAACTGTACAAATCAAGATTATGACATTAGTATATAATTGAAATTAACCACTGTGTACGGACGTTTTTATGTTCTTTCCCACGAGAGTAAAAGTTTGTGGAATAAACGGGTACAAAATTTTGTGGAATAAATGGTTAAAAAAACGAAATTGTATTTTCAAGCACAGGTTATTCATAAAGAAATAACGCTTTATTTTAACATCATGTCAGATTACACTTGGTTACAATTCCAATCGGATAAGTCAACTCGCGGACTTATAACTAACTATTTGTGTAGTCATAAAGATATCGTTATTGGGCTCTTTATTCTTCAACGTACTGGAATTTAACGGTTACTCTTGTTCACTTCGGAAATCCACGCAATACGTAACAATATCCAACCCACTCATAGGTTGCTGATGTATATGCGGTTCATGTAGTGTGTTGCTGTCTACGAATAGTGTATTTATGTAGGCTGTTTAAAACCAAACAGTGGTGCGTACAGTGCAGTGTTAGGCTGATTCTTAATACTGTATATAAGAAACGTATATTTCTGTAAAGTATATTTAGCCTTGGTGGGTAGTATATTTAATATACTACAAGAAGGATTGTACTGTAGGCACTGTATGTATTAGGTTATTCAAACTGTTAGAAAGAGCTGATAGTGTGATGACTCTTTTCATAGTAAAGTATAGGAGAAATAATTGTTCAAATGATCCTAATGGGTGCAGATATATAACAAAGTTTATTTTTATAATATATATGTATATTAAGTATGTAGGATTGGTTGGGTTAGAATACTTATATAAATACCCGTGAATGGTAATTACAAGAGGATTATCCCAAGGACAAACGTCAGATTTCTTACAATACGTAATTGAGCGTTCATCGGTAATCGTCAGACTATTGCAGTGTATTGTGAATATGATTTATACATTACTTTAGTAAAACCTATTAATTAATCAACTAAATTCAGGAAGTGTCCGCTAAGTGCCTTGTAAAAGGTTTTGTTCACCTGTACATTTCTATAGGACATAGCCGAATACCTACAGATCCGCTTCTTGCCAGTGACCCTTTGGCGAAATGTCGACGCGCTAACCACCAAGCTATATTCGACCGAACTAACTATTTTTACTCACTTTGTTTAGTCAAATGTTAAACAGAATGAACTGAATAGAGTTAATAAATTAGATTGTTATTCTTTAGCTAATATAATCCAAGTACAGTATTTGTAAACTTAAATGCTTGAATATATCTTTGATTTAAATTTCCATTGACACGAAAAAGGAAATTATATTAGTCCAGTGGTGACGCTTTTAAGAGGAAAACATTGTGCCTGATTTGATATCCCGATTTCGGTGTATTTATGTAAATATATGTTTATACAGCGCTTACCAAGTTGTTTAAAGGCGTGGTTTAAACATAGTTGGTTTAATTATCGTTTTAAAAACTCGCCTTGCGCAAAATGTTGTCTCGGTGTTTCGGGTGCATGTTATGCGAAAACGAAGAAAGGCCAAATAATGATCAAAATCCCGTCGGGATACGGAAGCCCGTCACAAATTCCCCTTTTGGGGTGCCAGCATACCAATCAACCGTTCTTACAGTACCGACAACTCCGTTGCCCGAACGTGAGTAGTTTTTAACACTAATTGAATAACAATTTTAATTCTATATACTAAACTTTGATGTTTAAGATATGTTTATTTCGGTGACTAGGAATATATCCGCAATGCGCGTTAAGACATGAGTAATTATCAGGATAAACAACATCGGGTTAACGCGGTTATTTCAGTGTAACGTGTATGAATTAGACATTCCTTTAATTTAGTAGATCCTACTTATCCACATTTAGGCTATATCCGTTAAGTACCTTGCCCAAGTACAAGTAATTAGCTATAGCGACCAGATAAGGGCCTGCAACCATTTTGCTAAAAGGCAACGCCTGCCACATCTATTTTAATTGGACAGATGTTTTTAGAGTGATAGTACTTTATGATTCAGGTAGCCTACTTCTTTTCTAAAAAAGACTCAATCAGCTATAAAATCTTTTTGACTTAAATTTTTTTTCTATTCTTTACTTTTTAAATCAGACAAAAGCATTAGCCTCCAAAACTATAGATCACTTATTTCCGTTATTTGTTTTTCAAAATCATGAACACCAGCACCTAATGTGGGGAAATTCGTGGCAATGTTTGACTATGATGCTCGTACCAAAGAAGATCTACCATTCAAAAAGGGAGAAAACCTCATTATACTAAACAGGTTTTATTTCTGCAAGAATAGTAGTCGTGTTGTTAGACATATACGAATATATTTTGAAGGTGGTTACAGCGGAAATATCCGCCATAATATATAATATTCAGATTTAATGTTGTTCTAATGATTACGTTACTACTGTATCAAATCTACTTGGCATAGACTGCGATGTCTTCCTTGTTCAAATATAATCTGTGGTTTCTTTTAATAGACATTACCGGAAATAAAAAATAGAAATATCATAACAGTGAAGGGGAGTGGTGGCACGCAAGATCACCGACAACCGGACAGACAGGTTATGTTCCAAGCAATTACCTCGCCCTGGCTGGCGGACTTGAATCTGAAATGTAATTTATTAATTTTTAAATAATTATTTAAAAGGAATTTATTTATCATTATAATAGTATATTCGCCTGTTTTAATTATTTCGTTCCGGACATATTATTCCTTATATGAGAGTAATCCGTGACATGTACTTGCTGCATTTAATACACACAAACAGTTTTGTAATACTTCTATTGATACTGTTCGTCTTATTTGTGTAAATATAACAATTAATTTTTTTAGATTCCGTTCACAACATACTATCGCCCATAAATCAACAAAATATAATTTTGATTAGTATAAACTCTTTCTCTATTTTTGCGTAATAATTCTTTTAAATACACAGTTGGTTTTTCGGTAAAATCAGTCGAAAAGAATGTGAGAGAACAATGAAGCAATCTCAGCGTGGGACTTTCATGGTTAGGGAGAGCGAGAACGATCCAGGTAGCCATTTTGTATGCGTTGTCGAGATAGGATAGGATATTCATGTTTATTCCCGTGAATGGGAAAACCAAGGGGGTTAACACACGGGCAATCGTCAGATCGACTTGCGCCCATTGTCGGGTTACCGGACCTATTGTAGTGTGTTGCGTATGATTCACACGTTCCTTTAATTTAGTAGAACCCATTAATCCGCTGGGTCTAGGCTATGTCAGTAAAGTGTCTTTCCCAAGGACACAACTGACTAGCTATACCGACCAGTTTTGCACCTGCAACCTTTCGTTTAAAAGGCGACGCACTTAACCGCAAGGCTAACCGGCCGAAGATAGTGTGCTCATTGTCGCAATAAGTTGACAGAAAAAAAACTTGAATAAATGCTGTAGACCCCAGCGGAGTGTTTGCAATGTAGGGCCGTTTGCTCTTTCCTGCAAACACTGAGATGTAGTCCTTGTGCTGGGAATTAAAGGTGAAATCTAGGAATATGTTTTTCTCACACTACCGATCTTCTCAGGCGCACATTCTCTTTCGATAACTGACCAGGTTGAAGAAAATAGATCCATCATTAAACATTACAAAATCCGGAAACTGGACAATGGAGGGTATTACATCACAACGAGAGCACAATTCACTGATTTAGTCGAACTTGTCAACCATTATCAAAGTATGTCAGAACTTTTTTTTCAATGTGAAAGAATTAAAAAAATAAATAAACAGCAAAGTAACAGAAAAAATAAACATTTCTATAATTTAAATATCCAGCAGCTTGTTAATACAAACGTAAAAACGTAAGATGCAAAAAAGTTCGGGAAATTGGAATTATATTAAATATCTGGTTTTTATCAAAGATTTATACCATTCTGTTGTAAGAAACTGCGGATGGGTTATGTTGCCGACTACTTGAACCGTGTCCGAAGACAGCAAAACCGGGAGGCGTGGGGTTGGGTCGAGATGTTTGGGAAATCGATCGGGAACAACTCACCCTGCAGAAGAAGCTCGGAGCTGGAATGTTTGGAGAAGTATGGAAAGGTACAGGCTTTTTTTAAATATTTTCTGTATCTGAATCTATTATGAAGTTGACTTTAATTACAGGTTTATGGAATGGAACGACAGAGGTGGCTATAAAGACATTAAAGCCTGGCACAATGTCGCCAGAAGCGTTCTTAGAGGAAGCAAAGATCATGAAGATGTTGAGACACGAAAAATTGGTTAACCTTTACGCTGTGGTAAGTATCAATTGTGCTGGTTAAATACTAATTTCTATCGGGAATTAAAACAGTAGCATTGCTCCAAGTATCCAAAATCTCTAGTCCGTCATTGCCTTGCATTCTACCAACACATTCTAGGTATCCACGGAACCTATCTACATTGTAACCGAATTCATGTGTCATGGAAGTTTGCTTGATTATTTGCGTGAAGGACCCGGAGTAGATTCAAACCTTGTTGATCAGATTGACATTGCTTCCCAGGTAAGTACTGTTGGTTTATCAGTATTCTATTAAAATGTATATTGACTGTATTAAAACAAAAGATAACGGTATACAATTTTATAAAACAAAAACTACATTTTGTTTTTGATACTAATCGATCACTTTCAGTACAAATGGTGACATTTTCGTTTTGTCTGATTTTTTATTATTTTTTTCGAATGGCAGCAGAAATTGTTTGTAATATAAAGTTCATAGATAAAAAAAGATGCACAATTGGGTTATAGCTACAGGAAAGATCAAACACAAGTTAACTATGTATTCTTGCTAGTATTTTAGTGATTACCCCTAATGGAATTCTTTATAATCACACATAATTAATATTGCCGCTCAGCAAACTTGTAAAGCGGTTAGGCCCGAAAGGTGTGTAATAATTAATTTGTTGCAATTTAGCTACAATTTTCTAGATATGTTTGCACTTGAAGTTTAGCAAATATATTGAAGTAATACCCCATGATTCTCAAAAACTAAAATATTGGACTGGCATTTTAGCTGATCAATCCGGCTAGAATATTTTGAACGATGATGCAAGTTTAGTTTTGCTTGCACCAACACGTTGTGTGGTAATAAACCTTATATTAATACCAGACCGGCATAGTTTTTAACAAGCGCTTTGACAGCAATAGTTTGTAAAGTGCTTTTTGTACAACTGGGTTTTAAACTATTTTTTTTAATTCTAAGAAAGGGTGTTTTTGCCCAGGGGAGTTCCCGTAATATCGAAATTTCAATACGATAGATCGAAATGTCTTAATAATTTTTACAATTTTACCATGTTCTACAATCTACGTGGTTGTAGACCTAGGTTCCGCTAGTTAACGAGATAGAAATTTCTTAAAACTATAAGGTGATATTGAAAGCTTTACCGTTATGGTTAGTATACTAACTGCCGACCGACATTTGCTATGTGGATATGGAACGGATTATTCAATTTAGAGATGTGCGATCTGCTTAACATTTATAAACTTTCATGGACCTTTTGTAATGTAGTATATTACTCACTACTTACCCAACCAGTCTGAGCCTGTTTTTTTACTTCTTATCTAGATTGCAGCCGGCATGGCGTTTATCGAGCTTAACAACTACATTCATCGTGACGTAAGAGCCGCAAATATCTTGGTGGGATCTTCTCAGATTTGCAAGGTAGCGGATTTTGGCTTGGCAAGACTGATAGAAGATGACGAGTATAATGCTCAACAAGGTACCTAATTAAAACGAATTAAATAAATAGCCTAAAGGTTTGAACTAAAGATTTTGATTACATGAGAGCGAAACCCCATACAACTGAAGTCTCTATAACTAAAAATCGTTTAACTGAACCTGTTTACTTATATGATCCCTTTTAAACTTATTAGCTTGATAACTGTAGCCTTTACATCACTTCAAGCACATACGTTTTAACCCTTGTCTTAGTAAGGGCTCTCACAACGCAGGTAAGTTATCCTACCCCATCCATTTGCTCTTTGTTAGTGAACTAACACCGAATTTACACGAACCGCAATCATTTTGTTACATAGAATACCATGTTCATTTTTTTCAATTGTGAGTCCAAACTATTCTTATTTTTTTAAGAAAACCCGTAAATACTACTTCAAAGAAACTCTTGCAAGTGACATAAATAAAGTTGTGACATAAAAGGTTTAAACCAAAGGTTCATTTTTCACATTTATCCAACTATGCAACCATATTATACTAGAAAGTGGTCATTTAAATATCATAGAACATCAACCCCAGGTTCAAAGTTCCCCATCAAATGGACGGCCCCCGAGGCTGCCACCCATGGAAGGTTCACCATTAAATCTGACGTTTGGAGTTTCGGTATTTTACTTACCGAGATAGTAACAAAAGGAAGAATCCCATATCCAGGTAAAGGTTTTGATTTGATTATTTCATTCTACCGCAGGATATACCTATCAATGGAAGACTTGCAGTGTGCTTACCTTCGCAAATTAGGTTTTTATTGTTAACTTATAATTTTTTAAACCAGTATCATTCACAGGGATGAAAAATGCCACTGTATTGATGCGTGTAGAAAGTGGGTACCGGATGCCAAAGCCTCCTATCCAACCCCCTCAGGCACCATGCCCCGATTCGCTTTACGAACTAATGCTACAATGTTGGCATCGGGATGAGATGCAACGACCGACTTTCGAATATTTACAAGTGAGTCTTCGTATGTTGGTTGACTGTTATAATGTATGGGTGATTGTGTTTTTTGTATTGTTGGAGGCGAAACCAAGCTAAACACATAGTAAGCGTTAGGCTACCTATCTTTGAGAGGCTTCCTACACCAGATATATATCGCACAACAGGATTTTTAATTAAAAACACGATATTCCAGGAATACCGAAATGCTCTTTTATCTTAATCTTGCATTTTACATCTACGTTAATTTTTTCCAAGCAAATTGTGGGTTTTAAAATATTTCAATGTGTGAATATGTGAATATGTGAATATGTTATTAATAAAAGAATAACTAAATATATAAATGTATTCCATCTTAGGTTTTCCTAGAAGATTACTTTACCGCAACGGAGCCCCATTATCAGGAATCAGGTGAAGGGGCATTTTAACCAGGCGAAGGGGCCACGCTGCCTTAACCACTTTGATGACATTATTATATTGCATCAACATAAACAAACTTATAAAACAATGCATGTGGTGTCATAGCAGATATGAAGCACACTAAGCAGACTATGATAAAGTCATATTTACTCATAAATAAAAATTATCATGTTTCTGCATTAATTGTTATATCCATTTTTATTGTATTATCAGTTTATTAAAACATACTGAACAGTAAAGTGTATTTTAGAAATGAACATAATTACCTAACTATGTTTGTTTTTTTACGATGTGATCCTTTAAATAAAAGAGGCATATGATATGTCATTTCTTTTTTCGTCAAACGCTCGACGGAGAAGCAATATAAAAAGTTCAATAACTGCTAGATAATATGATGTTCATAAGCCTAAACTGAAATTTTTAATAATAATAATAAGTTTCTGCTTGCAGTAACAAATATACTGTTATACTTGTTGTATTATATTTACCAAGAGCGGTATGTTTTTCATTAAACCCTTCCGTTCCTGTGTAAATTTAAACGTCGAGGCAAATTATTAGCCTCCCAGTTAGGATTACTGAAAGTTTTAACCCGATTGCACATGTCGTTCTTACAAAAACTGGCCACCGAACAAGTCTAGCTTAGGTTTGACGCATAAAACTTGGCGAATAAAAAACCTTGGAATTTAAAGGGAAACCATAATTACTAATCTGGTCATTTTTCTCCATTATACTATATTTTTTCATTGTCCAGGAAAACAAACAAAGCAATTTATTTTAATTTATTTATACAATGCTTTTTGCTTTATGCTAAACTTAAAGATCAATCGATATAATTATACATTTTATTTCACATTTTACGTTAAATATATTTTTATTGTTGATCAATCGACAACTTTCGTCCCGCATGGTGGTGCTGTTAGATACGGATGGTTGCAGGATCCAATGGTCGAGTCGAATACGGTACCTGTTCATACGAATGTATCGTTAAATATTTGTTTACTTAACTTAAAAATTATTTTATATTTACCGGGCGCACACGGGCGTCTCCAGATGTTTCCAGAAGCGCATTCGTAGTACATGCTACAGTTGGTCGGGTCTGGCATGAAAACATGAACGGAATCGACAGGACACTCAGGAGTTAGGGGGTCTTTAGGACAAGGTTCAGTTGTACTTTGACAGTAACATTTTCCGACGCTGCGATCCCAGCAAGACCCGGTTACATTACACTGTGTGTTATTGTTCGTTTACTAAATGGTCATCTTACAATTACTATATATCTACCCACGTCTTGTTCGCTGGAGTAACCTAGTGGTGGTGGGCCAGCGATTTCATTCGTCGGGCAAAAACCTTGTTAAAGTGTTGTTCGTTTAGTACAAATAAGCAATAACTGTAGGGGAACAGTTACGAAAGATTCTGTTATGTCTATCTATAATTCTATACAATGGTTTAAGGCACACATAATTCCCTTTATGTCGTCACTATAATTCCAGTTGTTAGTTTACCGAGGGTTACTTCCTCCTCTAAAAAGTCCAACATCTCTTCGGGGTTACTTGGTTTGTTTGTTAGATATATTGTTCCACCGGATTTGCTGGCAAGGTCATAATACATTCTTTCTCCGGTTGCAGACGAGGAATCTACACAATGAAGTGTTTGGTTAATATTTGCATTGAACTTGAGACCATCTATAGTTTTTTATATCCTTTTAAGTAAATATTTACCTAGACTTCGTTTCTTTCTAAACAGACTTTCTGTCCGTCCGTCAGTCACAAAGTTCGTGCAATATTCCACGCTTTGGGAAATGCACGGGTCTTCACATTCGTGACAACATCCCGTCATCATAGGTATAAAAGTGCAACCTTTAAAATGTTTTATGTTATTGTATTTTTATAAACTTTTTTTATGTTATTGTATTTATTAACAGTTTAAACTCACTTTTTCGTTATAACTAGCCTGGTTTAGAGTGTTGAATTATTTTTGGGGTCATCGTTAAGCCTATTTTTAAGTAGAAGCCTACTGTACTCGGAGGTTCCTTTAAACGCCCCTTACCCTTTTCCTCGTACATTTCCATAGTTCTTGAAAGCAACGCGCCGTCTTTTGCCGTGGCGTCAGTGAAAAAGAAAATTTTACATCCACCATTTTCAAGTGGAACTGCAGTTGCTGCGTTCTAAAATGACTATTTTATTAAACACTTTAACTGATTAAAATAAAATATCTACGAAAATGACCTTTATTCCCGTCATGCTGTATTCGGGGCAATCACCACCACCGTGGGCATACAACGCATCGATTGCTGAAATAATATCACCCACTTCGGTTGTCGGACCAATCACTTCTCCTACGTCTGGTAAAATATTTCAACATTATATTATTTAGCTTGGTTATATTCGAAAGTACCAACATGGGTCGTTAAATGTAGTGAGCACCCAACCACCGCTTGGCATATTAGCACAAGAAGCATAACTGCCAGCAACGCAGTTAGTCAGCCATTCTTTCACAGCGACAATTTCGTTCGACATGGAACCGGTATCGTCAACCACAAATCCAACATATGTTGGTGCTGTAAACGGACAACATATTAACAAAATAGTGTAAGTCGTAAACTTACTCTTGATTGTATATACTGTATCTATAGTGGTGTTTAAAAACCACTAATATATTAAATTTTAAAACTTGTGGTTTTTAAAAATTAAATGAAAACCAGTTGATTCTATCGGCGTCAGTTTCAAAACTATTATGGGTTCGTTGCCAATACTGTTTTTGTATATAATTCGGCATATGTACCGGACGCGTTAACCATTTGGCCACGCGACTGTACTCTAAGTAAAATAATGTGTGCAGTGAAATAACTCTTGATTGTATACTGTACCTGGTGGGTTAGGTGTTGTAATTATTGTCGTTGGGATGTGTGAAGCAAGAGTCGTGGTCTGTGTGTGTTCAGATCCACCCTCCGTCGTGGGAATTGGAGTTGCTGTATTTATTGTTGTTCTCTCGGTTGACGTTGTCGATGTTGGATCCGAACCGGTGTCCGTCGTAATATGAGAAGTGCTTGTTGTTATCTTGGAAGTCGTGGTTGTTGGAAGTTTGGTTTCAACGGTTGTCGAACTATAGTGCGCTAAAATATTTTTTAAAATTATTTATCGGTAAACTGATTTACTGTCGGATAAAATGCTTACACCGGTGAGCTGTTAAGGCAGTTGTGGAAACGATTTTATGTACTGATACGTATGGATGTAAACTTACGCCTAATATTGCGTGCCATGTTTATTTATTATTTAAGAGTTTGAAAGCCAAACTTACGATCGTCAGTCGGCTTTGTAGATGATGGCGCATCACTTGTTTTAATCGTCGTGATTGTGCTAGCAGTTGTAGGTGTTGATGAAAAAAACGGAGCTGGGAAAAAATATTAGCTGAAAAATATTACAATTTCGTTAAATTCGAAAAATACAATTAACTTACGGTCGTGGGTTACAATGGTCGTGGGGGGTGTTGTTGTTGTCGTGGGAATCTTAGTCGTCCCATCAGTGCTTGGTTCCAAATAATCGGTAGAGGTTACGGAATTCGACAGAGTTGTAGTTGTTTCCCCCAGTAGGCTATTGGTCGTCGTCTCGGGCAAAATGGTGGCATCAGCTACAATTTACATCTCAAACAATAACTTTTTAGTCCATGAACAATTTTATGCTATGGCTTGCGCTTTTTAGACGTATGACTTACGGTTTTTGTTATAGTCTGGGAAAAGAGTCGTTGATGGAAAACAGTCAGGAGGATCTGATGGATAATCGCACAACATTGATTCCGGCTTGAAAACGAGATTGGGTGGGCACTGTCGTTCAGTTAATTGTTCTGGGTAACATCACAGTATTGAATATTTTTTTCATAAATCAACGATATGACCTACAAACAACTTACTGTTCAAACATTCGTAGAAAGTGTTACATGTTCCTGGCTTTGGAAATGGTGGTTTCGTAACGAATTTTCCATTGTCATCGTAACAATAGTATGCCGCTGCGTCTGATTGGGAAAAAAATGTTGAAAATTTGTTTTTTGTTGGATAAACCTTAAAACGTACCTATTCCGTTCATATCAAAACAAGCAGGAACATCTGTTGCAAAACGACAGACTGACAGAGTGGGATCAAAAGCGAGGCCGTCCGGACATGGCATTTCGATCGGTGCTGCTAGAAATATATAATAAATAATATATACCTGCTATATGAATTACAATAGTTGGTTTAGAAATTGTATACCGGAATTTGAGCACAAGAGGTATGATTCACATTCTCCTTCAATGGCCACTGGACCGGTTATGTGAACCCCATCTTTGTAGCAATCAGAATCTGTATAACCTGTTAATAAAAAATGATTTACAATATAACTGTATAAAAAAAATATGCATTATATTTACCATTTGCACCCATTACTAGGGCAAGGACAACTAAAGCAGCAAAATCTTCTAGAAACATTTTATTCCAAGGCATATTCTTTTTCATCGCGAATCTGGTATAACTGGAGTGCAAGACTTGAAGGCTTTATATTGGAGAACTGGCAAAACATTTACCCAAGATAATATATCTATATATTTCGCAATGTACACCTCCTCGAAGAAATAAGACCGTTTATTTGCGCAACTCAAACATAACTTAATTAAAGGTTAAAAAGTCATGTTAAACTTTAAACAGATATGGAATGTAGAAATGTTTCTATACTTTGTTGAACTGATGGTGACGATAGCTATAACGATTTTCTATTTCATCTAGGGTTTTCTGATGTAATTATATAACGGTCGCTGTTTAAATTTTATGTTTTTTTACGCATACATAGCCTATGATAATTAGTTATAAAATGAAAAGTGTAAACGCATAAAATTAGAAAGTGTTAACGAAGTGTAAAACCCAACCATTTGTAAAATACGTTTTAAACAATTTGCTATAACGTTTTAGTAAGAATAATCTTATGGATTCCCCAGTTACCCAATTAAAAATGTATATTTTATACATCGTGTGTCTAGTTTTGTTTTTGCTTGAATGGTGTGTCACCGAGCTCCGAAAACTGTTTCGTGTTTACTCCAAGTTGCAAAAAACAGTTAAAATAATCTGGATGTGCATAAATTATAAATCATACAAGAATTGAATAACAGAATTTTAATGAAGAAGGGTGGAATTTTAAATTTGGTTTTAAACTTTATATATTCGAGTTTCTGTTTGCAGAAATAAAATAATATAGCTTTGCCGACGCCATTCTTAAAATATGTCAAGCTTAATTATTTACCTTAGAGACCTATATAGTTTTTAAAAATACACAGCGTAAATTTTATGTTTTAGTGAGTAGAATGTGGTGTTTACTGTAATCTTTTGCGTTATATTCATTGACATAAAGTAAGCGAAATAAATAAACTGTTTGTTTTCACTCTGGGGTTCAATCAAAATTGCAATAAAGCAAGTACGTCGTAAAAATAGCTTGTAGCTTTTGTCATTTTCTTAAGTCTTGTCCGTTTGCTTAAAAATATAATTGTTTTTGTTACTTACATATATTTATTGTGAAACACGCAGGAGTCCTATGCGAGTTACCAACAAACATGCTAACATGAATATGAAATCACCGATAACGTCACCTGCATAAAACACCACCTCAGACAATTATTAGTAAATCTATCAATAATTTTATTGATATAAAAGGTGACTGTTACCATGCGTCATTCTTACAGTCAATTTAACAGGAACGTCTACATCCAATTTTCCAACTTCTTTTTGTTTTGTGGTGGTTATGTGGACACGTTACTTGATGGATGTGGCCTTCATTGCAAACGTAGCGAAAATGCTCTTCGCCATATTTGGTCTTGCCGGCGAATGAATACTTAAGGATAACGTTTTAAAAACACGGTGACATTCACTTTCACAACTAAATATCCGTATACGTATGCATGTTGGTCGCTCGTGTCTTAGGCGAAAATTTTAATCCTTGCGATCTAGAAATCATTTAACTATAAATATATAGTGATACGTTCCTTGTTGACACTTGTGCGACAAGTTTCACCGCGTGAATAAACGTTAATACTATTTTTGTAAATTTTGATTGTTATTTTCATTTTATTAACTACAATCGGATTATACTATCTGGCCATTTTCTAGTTTTAATTTCTTTAAGAAGGCAATTTCCTCAGTTGCTTAATTAATGACAGGCTATTTTGTGGATTCCGTCTTGGTATTGTACGGTATTTGATCTACCGATAACTGATTGCATCCTGAAGCGACAGCCTAGGGTGAACTCCAGCAATAAGAGAATAAGAATTACTGTAGTGACGCTTGGTACATGTTCTTACCAACTATGCATATATACGGAGTCTTCGTTTTTTATAACACTAACCAGAACCTTAAATACATTATTTTTTCCAAAGTTTAAGAAAAATCGCTTTATTTCTTGTGTCGAACTGTAAAAAATATAATAAATATAATATTCCCGAAGCACGTTTTATTTATATGAGAACAAATTGCTTCACCATGCGGATAAAGAAATATAGATTTTAATTGATAATTGTGGTCACATATTTTTAGTTATAAGTTTGTTCCAAACGTTATACAATTTACCAATTGTTAAACTATTGTACCTTAACAAAACTAAATGGTCCATCGAGTTTATGTTGATGTCAAATACACTGTGTAATAATAGATACTGTGGCGTAAATAATAATACCGCACTTTTAAATAAATTTTTAAAATTAACGCTATTAGAAAGACGATTTTGGGCGACTTCGCAAATTTCGCCGAAATCTGTAGTTTGAGTTGCTACGTTTTTGACTTCATAACGCCACCATGCGACTGGTAAATCTTCAGGTGACTCAATGTTTCTGGTCGACGAAATTTCATCCGCACCAGAATGGTTTTCCGATGACGTCACAAATCTATGACTATCGTCTGGTACCTAAGTATAATTTGTCTATTATAAAGTTGTAATAGCGTAAAAACTAGTATTTAGAGACACTTACATATGTTGTCTTCGTAAGAACAGAATATACAACAATAAAATATTTTAAAGTAAAGCTTAACCGTATTTTTGTTTTTGTATAATAAACTAAAAAAACAAATATAAAGTATGAACGTTTATGTTAAATGACTTAGTTTGTAAATTACCTTACACCAGTATCCATCGTCAATATTTACCAACGATTTTTTCGAATTGATCAGTTCGTACCTCAGCGAGTCTATTTCCGATTTCTAAACAAACAAAAGATTAGTTACATAACGACTTTTACCTCAGGTAAAATTTGTGTATGATAATTAAGCAATCGACTTCGTCATATAAATTTGTAAAACATTTCTAATTTACAATAAACAACAAACCTGAATTTTAATTATCCTGTTCAACTGTTCCACTTCCGATGAAATTTTACTTTCAGTTCGGTCCTTCTTTAAAGAGCACCTGGAAATGTTTGTTTTTATTTTCCGAAATATCTCCTTTTTTCATAACATTCAAATACGTTAATATTGTATATAACAAACATATTACATAATGGGTAGTTGTAACTTTATCTTAGAGACTGCGTCACTTTGGCGTTACCACGATAGACTAGTGACATTTTTGGCACTAGTTTATAAACTTCAAGAATATAATTATTATCCTTCGTTACTGGGTCAAGACGCGATTACAAAACTACGCATTTGTGGATAATGTACAGTATATTTCATTTTTCATTTTTCTAAGAAACGTAAATATAACAATACACTCCTAACCTCAATATACTGTGTATGTGCACTAACTTATTGCAATATCAAACAAAACCTTAAATCAGACTGCAACCCTATCTGAGTCAGGTAAGAGTAGCCTTCTGATCTGGCCTATTCTATTTATGCTGTTAGATTATCTGGTGCATTACCTTTCGTATGTTTTGGTCTTTGTGCTCTGCCACGCAACTTGGTGCCGTTTTCGTCGACTTTCCGTCACTCTAAGGAAGAAAGAGCGGTTCTCTACCCAGGGAATTCCCCCAGACGAGGAAGGGGATGGGGGCGTTTGTTTTTTTCTGCAACGTCTAGTGTAAATACATTTCATATTGGTTTCTGTTCTTTAGATTCAACTTATTTTTATTTATTTACACAAATATATATTTTAAGTAAAGTTTTAAAAAAAATCTGAGTATACTCCTACTTGGAACGACGCTAGATATAATTATTAAACATGTTGGTTTATCATTTACGAAGAAGATTTTAAATACAATTTATTAGGAAATACACAATGACCAGATAAACTCATACATTATGCTTAGCTAAGAGAAGTAAAAACACAGCCAAAAATAAATATGTCATGTACAATAAAAAAGTTTTACCTTTTACCACTTTGTTCAAAATTCTTCGAACTTGAACTTTCCGATGATGCCAAACTACATATCGATGCTTTCTCCATTACACTGTTATCCAGCAATGCCCTCTGTGACGTGTCATCTAATAAGCTGGCGTCACAAGTAGCTGATAGCGTCGGAGTTCTGGAATTTTTCCAATCGTTGTCAGAATCTATTAATATAGCTCGTCGCGCTTTCGTTTGTTCTTTATTTACGCCATCTTCGGGAGATAACAAAACACGGCTTGATTCTCCGAACGGAGTCCACATGACTGTAGTTGGTTCAAGGTTGCTAATGCGCCTACCAGAGGATGAATGACTGCCACTGACTGGCGTGCAAGAGTCGATTTTCGATGATTTCCCGCTACTGATACTTAGAGGTGAAGTTCGCTCACATGTCACCCTTTCCCGCTTGTTTTCCTTCCATTGCAAATCGGTAATTTCATTGGATAATGGATTAGACCATAAAATCATATCAGAGTTTTTGGATTCAATCGAAGTGCAGACAGGTGCCGGTATTATGACCTCAGGTGGATCGGTCCGTCTGACTTTTTTCTTCTTTTGTCTTCGAGTGACGTAGGGCGATGTAGAAATAGCTTTGAATTTATCGTCGTCAACATTTTCGCAATCTTTCGTTTTATGTTTGCAAACCGATTTGAAAAGTTGTTTTAAATTATTGGATGAAGGTCTTGGCAAGCGGCATTTGCTTTTCGATGGCGTTGAGAAAGTTGGCATTCTTAGCGTATAACAATTCTATCAAGTTTAATTATAAAAAATAAATCAACAAATTAATACAACTTTAAAAAACTGTAGTGTTTCTGCAGAAAAATGTGTAGCAAAGTTATACCCAAGGATACAAACGTAATAGCGGAAATAAGGTTAACTAAAGAAACATAAAAAAACTTGGCTGGGCATGATTAGATAGAGCAAAATCTGTTTCTTTATCATGAGAAAATGCATAAACGAAAAATATTCTTGGCTATTTAAGTAGTTGCAGAAAATCTCGCCATATTTCAACATACACGATATCATGCATTTACAAGTGATGCACATGTATTTTGATCTTACATTATCGCCAGTCTTTCAGCATTCAAATAGAATGTATTTAAATTCTATTTGAATGTGACACTGACGAAACATGGATTTGACCTTCTGTTTGTTTAAACATTGCAACTTTTTCTGCAACTAAAACATTTTTTTTTAATTTATACGTTCTAACTTTTCTTATTGCAACCACACTACATCTTTTCTTATCTTGAAATGAACAAATTTCTACTTAGCCTCGACCTAATTGTTTTGACTGCAATATTAATAGTCTCCTTCTAATATACCTTGGCGACATGCTTTAATCATAATCGCTTTACCAAACACCCAACGTTACCCGTAACCTATAACCGCCTATAAAGATAAGCGCTTCGTTTGTTTCGATGTGTTATAAAAGGCGCTGAACTTGTTTGTTATAACTTACAAATTACTTGTGGTAAAAAAACACAAAACAATACGATAATCACCGAACAAGAGAAAAAGATGAAGAAAGGCTAGAACTTGAATAAATTAACAATAGACCTCTGAATGGCATTATCAACCTGATCCAACTGCACACTGATGCACCGATTCTTCTTAGTTATAAATAATTTAGATCTTTTCCCTTTTTTCGATGTCTACATCGACCAATTGTTTGCGCTTTTGACTCTCCACGGCGAAGTTTAATTGATTTGCACCAACGCTGCTTGTGACGACACAGTGAGCTTCACTGGTACGTGATAATGAAGTGACGATTTCCGTCGACTGGTAAACATTAACAACGCAATTTTTGAAACTAACAAATAGTCAGTTAAATTTGCGGAACTAAAGTAACAGGAACAGTAAACGGTCTAACACAAAATATATAGCACCGGAACTTCTATTTTGTCGGATATAAAATCATTAAAACATTTCAAACCTTCAACAACAAAAATAAAGGAATTTTTGTTCTTTGAAATTTTTTGGTTAGTAACTGTTTTTTTTTGTTAAATAAAAACCCAGTTAAATTAAGTCAATGCGAATGTAATGTTAGTGTTTGTTTTATATTTATTTCTAAGTTTTTTCTGCTAAATTAATATCATTGTTTGTAAGATAATTTATGTTGCATATTTGTGCCTTATTAATGTTTATATATATACTGGGCAGTAGAAAAGAGAATATTTGATCCAAAGAAACAGTTGTGGCGTTATGTGGAAAACGTAAAATTTTATTGGTGTTATTAAATCGTATATATATATATATATATATATATATATATATATATAATATTAATGCAAGTTCTACATGGCGCTACAAGTCTTACTATCCATGCCAGGTTAAGAAAGTATATACTCATAATAGATTACTGCGTATCATAAAAGCTTTTCTGTCTAAATGGCAACTGCAGGTTTACAGGAAACTAATGCCAGTGCTACCCTTACCCAAACGGCTTTTTGTCCGAAGCGCAAGCGTTGAGCAAACTGATTATTGATTTCATCGTCGGACCGATTAGCTTGGTGGATTAGTGAGTCGCCTTTTATCCAAAGGGTTGTAGTTTCGAACCAATGCCTAAATCTAGTCAAAATTTGCATGTGGTGTGTATTTTGGTGTAACCAAGTGGTTAATGGGTTCTACCAAAATTAAAAGAACGTCATAATCATACACAACGAACTGCATTAGATCCGGTAAACCGTTGGGGGGCGCGAGGTAATCTGATAATTACCCCTTTGAGAACGCCGCTTATGCCTTCCCATCTCGGGTAAACATTAATATTCTATTATGTCCGATTGGGTTTGCGCAATGATTATAAAAAGATCTTTTTATAATCATTGGTTTGCGTTTGTGGGGATTTACCGGAAATCGGTGGTAGGTCTGTGGGAGTCCCTTAATTTTTTGTCGATTTTGAAACTCTCTGACGTTTTCTACTGGTTTTATTTTTTCCTTTTTATTTGCTATGAAATGTTGGCCGATCGGGTTCTGTAGGTGTTTATCGGTCTTAACCAAAATATTACATTATCATACATAATATATAACAATAAAATATTTTAGATCACAGTTATTTAGATTGTTCATATGCCACTTGGGTTAAAGTGGCAACTTCAGTCTACACCACAATCATCTTTGTAATGGTGAAATTGTAATGTAGGCTTGTTCAGTTTATATTTACTTGTTAATACTAAAATTTATATATTTTTCGAAAATGCTTCGAACTGAGCGACCAGCAAGTCGAGAGAGAGAGTATTCCAATCGACATCGTGATTATTCGCCTGAAAGGTAGGCTACCAATATATGTTATACTAAATTAAAGCATGACACACCTTCAGCGACGGTGCTTATATTTGTATAGCGCCTGCAGACAAAACCAGGGCCATCAATTTTATACTAGAAATCTTAGTATTGTAGAATATATAACGTTTGCACACTGCACACCTAAATATTTTGCGCGTGCACAGCTGCACACTCGAGATCTCGGTGAAAATTGACTACTTTCCATACGCGATCACAGATCATAAGATTTAGACACTAAATGGCAATCCCATTTTATAACCCACCATAATATAGGAAAAACAGAACACCATGGAACACTAAAATAAATATCACAGACCAATTGACTATGAAGATTATAGACGACTTTAATATAAATATTGCTTACCATCCACAATATTCATTTTCAATTGGTCTATAACATGCATTTTATAGCATTTGTTATCTGTCCCTGTTGCCAATTAGCCCTACTTTTTAAATTTCTCTTCAGTGGTAAATGCTGTGGACGTTAGTCTACCATAGCCAAAAGACTACCAGGCAATCTATAGTAAAAGAAATTTTAATAATTAAATTCCTATAGAAACCGGAGACACAGAAATGATGTAGACAAGGATAATCACAATATAAGTAGGCGGTCTCGTTTACCACTATCAGAGGATCAGGAATTTGACTTTTTAAGCAGGTAATGTTATTATTAAAAGTGATAATAAATGTTCTTAAAATATCTTCTTTCTGGTACCGGTATTTAATTAAGGATGCGTATTTTTTCAATATAAAAACATTGTGTGCATGTCAAATTATTTTTATATAATTACTACAAAACACCCACACCCAAACGGCATAGATAGAACTCATTCTTATTCATCATAATCTTAACCATTAGCCTAACAACCAACTGCAAGCCGAACCCTGCTTTTATTGTGCAGTTTTCATCTTTCTTTCTATTAAGGTACTCTTTATCTAAATTGTTTTAGCAAATTACTTGTGTTACCAATCATTGTGCATTAAACATTTTTTAACAGTCGAAGAGAAGAAAGGACAGCAATCAGTGAACATGGTGTGAAATCTGTGTGGTTGTCTTCACCTACACATCCAGATTCAGAGTAAGATATATAGAACACAATGTTTCTTTCCATTTTTGTCATTTGTTTTAAACTAGTAAACACCCACAGCTCAGATGATGAAATTGGTATACACACGCATAAAACCAAGTTAAAGAGTGAAAGTCATGCAAAAACAAAAGGTTGGTCGAGAAGTATCAATAACAATAAGCATATATGTATTGGATGCATTAGATTACACATTTTCTTTCAAAATTGTATAAAAAACTGTAAGGTTGTATAATTACTTACGTAAGTTAGTAAATATTTGGCATATAAACATTTTAACTGTGCATCCGGTGTCAGGCTTTTTTTTCAGTAAATCGCTTTGGTATTTTGTACCACATGTAACAATAAGCAGTCAGGTACATGGTACATGAAATGGCAGAGACCAACAAGTGTTTATTAACATTTTTAAACCTCAAAACCTTTTCTATTAAACAGAATATAGTAAACAAAACAGATAATTACACTATTGTCATGTTCAATAATTATTTTCCTCAAACAGATGCTATTCGGGAAAATAGCCAAACTACTAAAATTTATGCTGACCGCACTTCAACATATAATTCCAAGTTTTTTTTGGTTTAGACAAAGAAAAATCTTCAGCAAAAAAGAAGAAACACAATAGAAACAACGAAACTACAGTAAGATAGTTTTGCATTTAAAAAAGTTCGGTCTTTAATTTTTTATATTGGTTTTAGTCTGAAGATAATTCTACACAAAGCTTGAGTGATTCAGAGGAAGAACGAAAAAGAAAACGAAGAAAAAAGAAAGAAAAGAAGAGAAAAGAAAAAGAAAGGCACAAAATGTTGGTACACTATTTTTGTACTATTTTTTATCTTTAACGTCCTGATCTTTGGTTGTTTGCAGTTACATTGAAAAAATGACAAGATTATAATAATAGTATTTTATGTTCTAACAATCTAAAAGTAATATCATTTTAGTCATTTTCGTCCGGCCGAATAGCTTAGTGGGTTGGTGCATCACTATTAAAACGAAGGAATATGAGATTAAAACGCAAGCTAGACAGTTGTATTCTTGGTCAAGGCACTTCGCAGGCATCAGCTAATTCCACTGGATTAATAGATTTTACTTAAAAACCATAATAACACTGCAATATGTTCGCTTTACTAGACTGTGCGAGGTAATCTGATGTTTGGCTCGTTGTATGTTATCCCATGTGCACAAGGATACCCTATAATATACATAACATTTTACCTGCAAAACCAATCGTTTTTACTGTAATAAATTGTTAAACAAAATGGTTTAAGGTCCAAAAAGCATAAAAAGAAAAAAGCAAAGAGAAAGAAGGAAACCACAGAGAGTGAAGAATCAGGACCAGAGGTGTGGGAAGAAAAACAAATAACTTTACCACAAGAAAAATTTAAAGGTATCAAATTTTGTAAGATGTGGTTAAATATGCAATATTATTAAAACTTCCAAAACATGTTCTTACTGTTTTGAAAACTATTTATTATGTCATAATTTGATGAACTTGTTTGGATTTTTGTTTACTATACAAAGAATAAAGATACAAATTCTAGTAAAAAAGACAGTATCGATATAGTTTGTCATATATTAAGGCTTTTTTTTCTTTTCTAATTGTCCTTTTTATGTTTTTTCTTGGCATCTGTCCAAGTTCTATTATTTCTTGTTTATCTAGATGCCGGTGATGACATCGGCAACAGTTCCGATCCGGAAACTTATGCAGTATCTAAATCGAAACAAGAAGACCTTGTTATTGGGCCGATGCCGGAAGGACAAGAAGGTTCCTCTTCAAAACCGCTGAAGTAAGCAAAAAGTGGTTGAGTCCCACTTCTATGACCTCTTAATTGTTTTACAATGTCTTGTAGTAAAACTTCCTTGTCTTTATATATGTTTTACCACCCAAAGTCGTTTTTTTCTGTATTTCATTTTTATTTTATCTGTGGATTAACACAGCTAGTTAATACCTACTGGAGTTAAACCTCTTTACACAACAGTTAAGTCAAGCATATATTCTTCAATAATAATGTGAGATTTAGTATCTAAACTATAGCAATAGAAGTTAGTACAATCAAATGTTGGCTATAGGTTGAACCAGGAACCCTTACTTAGCCTGGTTTTCTGTACATTCTACATTGAGTAGGATACTCCGCATGTGTGAGGTTGGGTAACAGACAGTAACGTAATGAGTCCGGTTCTCCCAGTTTTGCAATTTAATATACTGTTTGTTCAATTTACTTAAATCCACTTATATCACGTGCACGAAGTGCACTGCACATTGTTAGAATCAATAAGATATTCTTTTTAAAATTGCAATTTGAAAAATGCAAGACCGTTACAACACGCGTATTTGTTATACTACCCTGTCCCTATCGTTGTCGAGCTGTTATAGTGTTGTACTTTCTATATAATTGAGACGTCCTTGCTGTTTTAGTAATTAAACCCATTACCTTTGGGTTCATGTGATTTTTTTCTTTTTCGGCTTAAAATCGACGTACTAATCTAAGTGGCCGGACAAAGATAACTGACACACCTTTCAGATTATAATATGATTTGTTTCTATCAGCTTTGGTCATGCTCTTCTGCCGGGAGAGGGCGCTGCAATGGCCGCGTTTGTGTCCGAAGGAAAACGAATTCCACGCAGAGGTGACAATTTAAACAATGTGTTTTTAGTATTTTTTCAATTTACGTTTTTATTCAGTTAAGTCTGTTTTTTTTTGTATTTTTTTCTCTTTAATTACAATACCTGGAATTATTATATAACATTCAATCACTACAATAAGAGGATAAAATATAACAAAGGATCGTAGTGATAGCACTTTACTTGTAAAAACGCTTTATATTTAAACATTGAGATAAACGAACAGGGCGGATATTTCATATTTTTGACTTTACTTAATTCATTGGTTATTTTAAGATGCTTTTTATGATTTTGAACGTGCAGTTAAGATCCCAAGTTTTTATACCGATCATCCTCGATAACTAAATTAGTCCACACCCCTGGTTTCTTACCCACTAGTCCATAGCCCTTAGACAACTGTTTTTACCCATTACTCCATAGCCCTTAGACAACTGTTTTTACCCATTACTCCATAGCCCTTAGACAACTGTTTTTACCCATTACTTCATAGCCCTTAGACAACTGTTTTTTATACTATTGTCTACACCGCTTTAGCAACTGGTTTCTTCCCCAGGCGAGATCGGCTTGACAAGCGATGAGATCGTGAGCTTCGAGGACCAAGGCTACGTGATGAGCGGAAGTCGTCACCGGCGAATGGAGGCAGTGCGACTCAGGAAGGAGAACCAGATCTATAGCGCCGACGAGCAGCGAGCACTTGCTTCGTTTAATAAGCTCGAACGCGATAAACGGGAAACACGAATCCTATCTTCGTTTAAAGAACTTGTTAATAATAAGCTGAAGGAATGATGGTGACGGTCTAATCGCCCAACTTGTATAAACGTAAAGTAATTTGATCATCCCGTCCTATAAAACCGGCATTTTCTTCTTTACTTGACGGATATTGCTTAAATTAAAAAAAGCTTAAATCCGAGATTCAATGCTTCTCATAGTATGGGTCAATAACACCTTAATATGGCCAAGCCAACGTACTTTTGCGTTGTTTTTTTTCAATCAATCACAAAACAAACATGGACAGCAGAAGGGTGCTGGTTCAAATCCCAGTCGTTAGTCAAACAGGCTGCTAAACTGGCTATGCTCCGTAGATTCAACCGCGCTTTTTGATTTTTTTTTTCGAAAACGCATTCAAATAAATTGCACTCACTCGTTCACATGTCTTGTGAATATTGCCTTATACCACTGTATGTTTAAAAATTCAACTTTTGAAGAAGTTGAAATGAACAGAAAAAATTGATCTATTCTAGACCATGAGCTGTTATGCGTAGTTTTACCAATTCTGCTATGAAAGTCTAAATTTTTGTGTTTAATGTAAAAATTCTTTAAATATTTTAGAAATTAGCTTTTAAAATTTAATCGATATTAATGTAGATTACTTGTAATAGTGAAATAGATTTATGTCGGTAGTTACTATAGATCTATAGAGACTATACATTTTTTTGTTACCTGTGTAGGTTTCGAATTCCCCATGGTTTCGTCACGAAAACCGTGTTTGTTTTTTCATACAAGACGATAAAAAACAAAATCCCAATTCTTCGGATTCTATTCAACAAACAACAGGAGAGCGCTATGCGTTGATATGATCTTTCTAAACTTGGTCCGTTAAAATTACAACGACTAAATGCAATGGTTGTCCCGGTTTATTTACACGAAAATGCCAAAACGTTTTTGTTTGTCCGCTAGGTGCCGCCAATGAACACCGCAGAAGAAAACATTTAAAGAAAATTAATTACTTTTGAAATATTTAAAAAAACAAGGATTGATGATTCATGATGATGTTGTTCAAATTTGTAATTGAATCCACCTTTCGATTAGCAATGTAGACTGTTGAATACCCGTGGGCAGACGGAGCTAAGGACTCCGTAGTTGTCTGAAAAACAGTGGTTTGCTTTTAATTGATAAGCTATACTATGGTTTTGCCCCCAGGATAACGCCAGATGATCTGCATTAGTGAGTTAAAAGATCTGCATTCGTAAAAAAATTACAAAAAAAACGATCGGGTTACTGTAGTTACGCGTTTTGACGAATTTTAGATTGTTTATTTCAATTGGTGGTGGACATTTTTATCACGAGCTACGTTTATTTGTTTCATTATTGCACCTGATGGAAATGGAATATCCGACGGGAAGGGATCTCGTGGCCAATCGCAAGTTCCATATTATTATAATACAATTCTCCTTACCCGGGGTACATGTCGTTTTCATGCACTTGGCGCACTTGCATAGTTTTGAGTGGAAACACTCCGGCGACTGGCCTGCGCAAGGATTAAAACCAGCACATTGACCACCGATACAAGAATTGTGATTACCGCCATCTTCCATGCACCCTACCATGCAAGTACGGAGCGGGCCAAAGTTGCCACAATCAACCGGACATCCTGCAGCGCAACTTTTAGCTTCTAAACCCTTGCCAACACAATGACGCACTGTAAAAAAACAGACACAGTATTAAAATATACAACTACATACAAGGTTCAATTTTGTATGTTTTGCAGTTATCCACACCACAATTCGAATTAAATTAGCATTACAGGCTCCACCAAACACAGTGACACGATAAACACATAGAGGCAATTGTAACACAAAGATCTACTTACGTTGGACGATGTGGCTCCTGCGGGCGTCACAAAGTGCTAAGCAGATGGTAATGGTTACTAACAATATCAGCTTCATTTTAAATTCCTGTCTGTACTCTGTAAAGGTAATAAAATAAAAATTTCAAAACCAGAAATATTAAAAATAGTGGTGTGCACCTGCTTCGTTTAACTAAGACCCTTCTTGTGTTGGGCCAAATCTAAACGAATGCTGCTTTCACTCGTTTAAGTAGGGTATTTTTAAATAAAAAAATTAAAAAAATGAATAGCAATGTCCCCCACTTAAATGGGATAGCAACACCATTCTTGTGTTTTCCACGACAAAAAGGACTGAGCAAAACTAATTTCCTTATTCTGACAGCAACTGTTTATCATTCGGGAAGACAACTGTTAAATGCAGCTAGGGAAAACTTGCCTTTTTTGAGTGTGACGCAATCACGGTGAGAATGAGGCCAAGCACATTGCCGGATTGCCGTCACTTGGCAGTGTTTGCACAAATTCGAAATTCTTATTTTAAATAACTCACTGTGCGCAATGTGAGCCATAGGTCGGAAAACAAAGCAATCGGATATCCTCATGCCTTGTTGGTCCAACTTTGCATCATTGCAAGAATTCTTGCAAATATGTATGTATACAATGTTTAATAATTACCCGGTTTCTTTAAAGTCTTATTTAAAATTACAAAACCAGTCATATACTCGTCGAAGAAATAAATAGCCTATTAAAACCGTATGTATTAAAATGGCCTACGCCAGAACATAACGATTATAAACGGGTAAGATTGATTGGATTGCAAATTGTCTTCATATTTATAAAGAAATTCCACACAAAAAAGCAAAATCAGAATTGCGATAAACCATGGCATACTTCAAATTACGAACTTCTTGTTTTATCAATTGTGGGGTTGAACGTACAAGCAAGATTTTAAACTATACAGCGGTGGTTCTTAACCTTTTTTTTCTGTTGTTTCCCCAAAATATTTTGATGGATATCAATTATTCCTTTTTAAAAAACATTTAAATAATTTTAGGGCTAAATTAGCCTTACTACTAAAAAGAAACAAATGCGACTATACCTTCCATTGTCTACGAAACATATATTTATGAGAGATTCTATAGTTCTAGTTTATTACATCACAAATAGCATAGTTATGAGTAAAGCATATGACAACGTTTGCTATCGAAGTTACTCCATTTCTATTTTAAAAATGTATGTTACCTCCTTTAAAATGCCAAATTAATGGGTAATTACCCACAGGTTAAGAACTATTGCTCTACAGAAAAAAAATTCAAACAAACAATTCTTTTTATTAAATGAATGTCTTCGTGGCATTTTCTTACCTGCATTTTGGCACATCAAAAACTCAAGGGAGGAATCAAATTCAAGTTTAACTGAGTTATATTTAAGGGCGCGACAGTTATTAGAGGGAAGGAGAAATATTTAAACCCTAAGGGAATACATTAAGTCTAAATATGAAATGAGAGTAAAATATATCCTAGCACTTACTATACACATCCAATCTAAACGATGTGCGGTAAAACATAGGAATCCATTTTAGTTGGTGGATTTTCCTGTTTTGCAGCACATCGTAAGTGGTGAATAGAGTTGATCTAGTTAACTGGACTAATCCATTATTGTATGATTAATAAATAAGTCAAGTACCCACTGGTACTACTTGTGTATTGTTTGAATTTGTGACTTTTAACTCGGCATTTCGTCAACTGGTATAATTAGGTCGTTGCTACAACAGTGAACTAATACATGTAATCAGGTCAGTAAAGATTATTCAATCCTTAATCAGATTTCGTTTTAGTCGGCAATTGATTTCTTAGAATAAATTGTACCAAAAAACAATACCCTGCTCGCGTCATGTTCAAACTTAAGTGATTTTAGGTTAGCAATTTGCGTCACAGAAAAATCGTGTCGGGTTCCTTAAAAAGCTTTACAGAATCGAAACTGCAATATTAATATTTGTTTGACGTAGAGATGTGAGATACGTCACCGCACCAAGACTGCCGCTTTCAAGGATGACAGAAAGTATATTGTGTTTGCCTCGCATGTCTATGACGTGTGTTTTAATGTATTTGCCGTCTCTGCTGCTGGTTTTGCTTCTGATGAGTACAATGTTAGCCACCTTGAAACGTGCAGCATATGCGTGGCAGGGACGAATATCCTTCCTACATACCAGCAGGTCAACTCGCGGTGAAAAGTTGCATCCTATAGTT
Organism: Ciona savignyi; assembly: GCA_000149265.1. Classification (NCBI taxonomy): domain Eukaryota; kingdom Metazoa; phylum Chordata; class Ascidiacea; order Phlebobranchia; family Cionidae; genus Ciona; species Ciona savignyi. The sequence goes on from CH003416.1 coordinate 769,714, forward strand.
GGTAACTTCATTTCACACACGAATTTTAGTCGCCATATCACACGATTGCTATGACGCAACCACACTGCATGTGTGCGTATGTATATTTGAATTGATGGAATTACGTATTAAATATTTTTTATTCTTGCGAAATAATTTAAATATGTAAATGTAGAAAGTGACGACGCAGGCTTAATATTAAAACAACGAACACATTGTAAAAGTTGATTTTTTAACTAAAGAAACGACCGTAAAAATACTACCAATGTGTTTTAATAACAATTAAACTGCTACACTATAGCATAGGCAAATTGATGGGGACATATAGTTCTTGTGGTTAATTCGATTTTCTGATCCCTCCAAATGTATCACTAGTGTTGGATGTGAATTGTTATGCCCACACTACTACAAAACCACTAAGAGTATCCTTAATTGCTTTAACTTTACGAATTACCACTCGATTAACTAAAGTTCAAGGTACCAGCGTCATAGCATTTTGCCGAATCATGGTTCTTGCTTTGCGGGTCAAGCAAATAGCCTCATTTCCAAAACAATCCAATTTTATAAAGTTCACGATATAATGTGGGCAAGTGTAAACATTGTTCTTCTCCGTGAACCTTGGTCTAAATTATAGGCAATTTGGTCGCACCAATTTGATTCCCAAGAACGGAGAACAGCGAACCATGGCAAATAATTACGGTGCAATCAACGTGGAACTTGTTAACTTCATACGCTCGGCAATAAATACCGTAAACAATAATCAATGGTTCGTTTTATTCGATAAGATGAGTGGGAGTGATAATAGTTGTAGAAATCTTAAGAAAGGTTCAATTAGCCTTGTTCTTTTAAACTGCTTTAAAAAACCTAAGCTAAATCATTGAATCCCAATACCCGATACATGTTGGCCAAGTTGTATGTTAATAAAGAAGCAAAAGATTGACCTAATAAATTCGTGAAAGAAAAGCGTGCAGCTAATTTCCCAGTGTTTCATAAAAAAAGCTTAAGTGACGTACTATTCTCAACAAAAACTGATCAGAACACGACTGTCTGTTGGTGTATCTTTGAAATCAATTAAGTTACTAACACTTATGATATTAGTGCAAGATGAAAAGTGGTTTGGAAGGAGATGGACCGAGAAATTAGGTAGATCAAAAGATCGTCAATACGAATAAGCTATTAAGAATTTTAGTTTTTTTAATAAAATTAGCCAGCTTTAGCCTTTTCACAGAAATTATGAGTTAGTAGTGTACATCATCGAAACGTCACTTTCTTTACTCGCTTAAACATGGAATATACTGTACTAACATAATGTTAGTATGCTTAAATGAATATGTTTTATGAGCGATGTTTTAAAATCGCTAGGTCTCCTATATAAAAAGCAATACAAAGGGTCTACTTATGTTGATCACAAGATACATCGTTATATATTAGCATAGTGTTGGTGGGCTGTACGGGAAACTGCACGGCACGCCCTAACGATTAGCAGTCACCAGTTGCAGTGCCTGGTGTAATATAACCGTTCGGAGAAGATCGTTTTGCCTAAGGCTATATGGTGTAGGTCTGTCCCTTCGCCTTCTGCCTGAATCATTACTTGTTTCGAGTTGGTCACGGCGTAATGTTCAGTGATATATGTTGTGTAGGTTGTGTTGAGAAGTTAGAGGTCTGAGATTGTATCAATGTTTCTGGTGATTTAATAAATATTACTTCATTTTGTTGTGCAGATTATTGAATGAATTTGTGTTGAAATAAACACAATGATAAGCATAGTGAGAACTTTGGCGGTGTGCCTGATTGTTTTGGGTGGCCAGTTTACACCATCACATAGCAACGTTATTAACTTCGATCCACCAAGCGGAGGTACCAATGACGGACGACAACTGCAGAACGCACAACCACCACCGCCTGCCTTTCTTTCCCCACCCGTACTGAACGTAGTCAACGGAACAATTTCACCGTTAGACCAACATTTTCTAGTTATGGTGTATAACGAATCTTTACAAGCGAATAATGCAACTGAAGCAGCATCCAACAGCACGGTAAGAACGATCGTATTTGTTTAGTTTTGTTTTATTTATTCCCAAGTAAAACGTTTTAAACATAGTTTAATTAATAGCTAAACATTTCTTGGTAAATGGAAAAATATTGGTTTTTTAACGGGACTAACAATACCACCAAGATGTATCCTTATGTGCCTGCCATACATTACACGTTTCGTTTATTTTTTTATAACACCATCACATTTAGTTAAGATAGGGTAGAATAAAATATTGAGGTTTATCCTAATAAACGGGAAAACGCAAGGGACGTTAACACACCGCTAATTGTTCACCTCGCTGGTAAAGTGCCTTTTCCAAGAACAACACCGACTAGCCAGCGACCAGTTTCGAATTTCAAACCCTTCGACTGAAAGGCGTCGCACTATACCACCAGACTATATAATTGGCCGAAGTTGTTCTAAAATGTGGAATATATTCTAGGACCCCAGGTTATTTCCGTTATCAGTTGTACAGCCAATTTATCTTCAACAATTGAAAGACATTATCAAGAATAAGACGTTACTAAACGGTAAGTTTTTGCTCTTGTCCATGTTAAACTATTTATTAAAAATATGTTCATTCTAGGGATTAATGCATAACAATGCGTCATAGTGGATTATTCAAAAATTGCGCAGTATTGGAAACTAAGTTTTGGTAATAACCGAAACTCAGAACTGTGTGAATTAAAATGTATGACTTCATGATGATTTAATCGTCGACTATTTTACATCTCCCTAAACAATGCTTCAAGGCTTAAATTTTTCTTCAGCCTTGTTGCCAGGATTTTTTCCACCAATAAGCCGCGATCCTACCAGCAGCACCATTTCAATTCGGGACTCTCATGAAACAAGTTCAACAACCTTGGAATCAATTATTAACAGTCTAGGTAAGGTAGTTATTTTCTTAGCCAGGACTGTTATGACTCTCGTAAGGTAGTCCGTTAAATCAACCGTGATTAATATTTTTTGCAGTCCATATATGGTCAAATACTGCTTGACCATTAATAACCCTGCGTCCGACACTGGTACGCCCTCTATGCATCCGCTGACAGTGTAGCACTGACGTCATTAACAAGACTGTTGCGTGTATAAATCAAATGTTCTAGTTTCTTGAGAAATGTGGCCGGTTTGACGCGTCAAATAGTTTAATGGATAAATAGCAACGAGCCAAATTTCGGCTATTTATTAACCACTGCATGGTATGTGTCATTTAACGTCATTGCTTAGCCTTTGTTTTGTCTTAAGGCACATTTATATTAATGAAGTGGGATAAACATATAAGTAAGGGACACTTGCCTTATTATTTAAACTTTAAAGTAATGTTTGACATTGACATTTTGCCGAAAAGTATTTGTAAATTATTTATTGCTTGCCAACGTGATGAATACTAATCGTAGTTTATCTACAGATCCATCTCTACAGCGGCCAACTTCCGCAGCTGGACCCGCAACAACTGGTGTCGATACATTCAGCACGACCGCTGGACTGCGCTACCTCGACATAACTAAGTGTGGGGTGTTCCCTGCTTGTAGCGTTGATCCCAAGGTGGATGAGAAAGGTGACACCATCCTAGTGACGTGCCACCGACCGGTAGTAGGCCTTCTTGTCGCCATTACTATCATACTTGCTATCGTGATCGTATTGAGCAATCTTTTGATCATCATTGTCACCCTGCGCACTCGATCATTGCGCAAGCCTCACGAATATTTCAAAATCTCACTCGCATTTTCGGGTAAGTGGAAAAGATAAGATTGACAGCGTACGTGATTTGCAAACCCTCTAAAAGATTTTAATAGTCATTTTTATTTCTAGATCTTTTAATGGGTGCTTTGGTACTACCATCAGTTGCACACAATATACTAAATGGGGTCTCATACAACAGTGAGGATCTTAAACTGCTAACACCATACAGTGCTACAGCAACCGCTGAGGGCACAGTATTTGGAATCATTGGCATTCTATCCTCCACGACAACTGTATTTGGGTAAGCTTCTTCAAATGCACTTTAAATTGCGTTTAAATTGATCGGTGGGTTCATTCCAGAATTCAACGAATTCTTTAAACTTTTTCTTTACCATTTTGTGTTAGCAAATATAAAACAAGTGCATAAAAGCTTTCGTAATAGGCAATAATTGTTTAACGCTTGCCCTGAAAACGTTACGTATGGAGTTCCCACAACATAACCCTAACTACACAAACAATACATAATATTTTTATTATTTTTGCAGCCTCTTTATGCTGGCTATCGATAGCTTTCTCTCCGTCCGCTGGCCAGTCAAATACAGGGTCGGAGATATTATGACAAGACCTCGAGCTGCCTTTCTGGTCGTATTTATCTGGATACTTGGACTAGCAATCTCAGCTCTCCCATTGCTGGCGAAAGACTACTTAGAGTACAGATTGACTTACCTGACCTTTATGTATATGCCGTACCTCAAGCCTGTACCGGTAAGCACTATGCATGATATGTAGGCACGCTTACTAAGAGTAGTAAATGCACGATGAATAGTCCTTGTAAATGTTTTTTGTATTTTTCAGAATTCCGAAGGAATGAATCCCGCACAAAGGTAAGGGATTTCATATATACTTTTTACTCTTTTTAACTTTACTTTATTACTTTATTTTAGTTTTGCTTTCTTGCTGTATTCTCCCGGTGATTGAATTTGAATTTACCTATTTTGCAACTTTTTACAGGTTCTTACACGGAGTGCTTTACGCCATCTTCGTTTGGGGAATCCCCTTCATCATCACCTGGGTCTTGACTCTCATGACGTCATATGAGAGTATGCGGATGCTACGTCACATGCGGGAAGCAAGACGAAAAAGCGTGAAATCTACCAAGGCTCTAAATCGTGTGGATCGTGACATCCGACGCACGGTGCTGATTGTGCTGTTGCTGTTTACACTCACAGTACTGCCCGTGTTTATCGTCATCATGCGATTTATGCTTGAACCAGATGTTGGCTGTGCATCCAAAGCACAATCTATATCGTATTACGTCACTACACTTTTTCTGGTATGCGGCAGTTTCTGCAACGTCATCATTTATAACGTTTGTAACAAAGAGTTCCGGGAAGCGTGTCTCAAATTCTTTGTCGACATTCTCCGGCCTTGCTGTTTTGAATCGGTCACGGCGTTGTTTGAGCACCAGACAAGTGCATCGAAGAGAAGAGCAGAATACTGGAAGTCGAATGCTTCAAAGCGTTCTTCCACTGCTCGGGACACCAAACAAAACGGCAGTAGATCCCTCTCCGCGTCCACAGCAATTACAGACGCCTCGAGGACCAAGTCCGAGGATGGTACTTATCCAAGTAAAGTTGTCAGCACCGTCAGCACTACCACTTACCACGAGGAAAATTTAAAGAACAATAACACAAAGCAACTCGTACCGTGAACTTATAACAAGACAAAAGGAACGAAGGAGTAAGTTTAGCACGCATGCATCGTCAATGTTTGCTGAAAATACTAATCCTGGGTGGAAAATCCGAGGATAAAAACCGCTCAATAGAACAAGGGAACTTTTCATAAAAACTATGTGGTCACATATTGTATTTACACGCTTTTATTGTCGATTTACCGTAATAGCTGTACAACCGCATTATTTTGTTGTTTTCCATTTTATTTTCTGCACTTATAAACCTAAATGAAATAGGTGAAATTTTATTTCAGTTTAAACAACAAGGTTTGAAAGAAAATCGAACACTTTGCCTCTGGGAGGTATTTGTCGTATCGCATGTTCCTTATACTGTATGTATTGTAGGGTTTTTAATATTAGTTCGTGTTAATGTGCTGTGTATAATTTGATTTTCGTTGTAAAATACACCGAGCTAAAAAAATGCAAGTGTTTCACTTAAACAAAATGTCGGGGTCTGACAACAAAATTTAATACAACAACGTGTAAAATCTTTACAACAACGTGTAAAAATTTTAATATATTACAGCAACGTGTAAAAAAAGGGAACCGACACACAGCAATATGAAAATTCGCCAAAAAACATGAATGCAAAACATCCGGTTATGAATATAATCACTCACGTATTTACGAAAGCAGGTGACGCAACGGCGTAGCTAAATATGGTCATGTCTGACGTAATATTGAGTGTCGTGACTGTTGCGTTGGTGACGTGCAAATGTCTGGAGGCGGTTTACAAGAATAGAACAATATTTAAAATGCCCTATACCACCACATCAGAACACTCTCTATAAACGGGTTGCAATATTTCACAGATTTATTTTGGGGTGTGGCAACAAAATTAATCACTGATCACAGAAAATATGAAATCTATAATTGGATATAATATTTACACCGAAACTTTCTAGTCATCAAAATTATCTAGAAAAATTTCAAAGAATAATCTTATATTTTAAATTGAAGTAATTTTCCATTGAATAAGATTCCCGTCCATTTGAGAAGTTGTAACGACTTGCCGTTGGTTGGGTAGTACGTTAATTGACGTGACGGGTGAGTAATGGCCTCTGAGAACACAATTATATCACATTATGTGGATAACATTATACTGAATCCTTACCGTATTGATTGGTGTCGATCACTCCATATCAGACACGGGTATCGCTGACACGTGATCTTTCCGTTGATGTCGCCAACTATCAGAGTTTTAATTTGTTCTTTGGACTTCAGATTTCTTTTCTGGCGTTCGTTTGACGTCACGTCCTCGTCATTCGACCTCGGGGAGTCGTCCTTCACCAATCCCGGCTGATCAATAATAGCGGAAACGTCACGTGATGTTACGTCATAGGGGGAGAACCCGTTCCATATTCCTGAGAACATTAAGTGTTAATCGCTTACGGAAATTGATTTTATCAACGATATATCGAAGTTATCAGCTTGTGTAATATACATGCTGTTGTAATTCTTGTAGCTATTAACAGCGTGCTTGAAACACGATTTTTAATTTTGGCATTTGCGTGCAAATAATTAAATTGTAGTACACGTATTAAATTTAAATAAAGCCAATGTACACAGTACAGCTAGCTCTACATTTGACCGACCATTGCTTGAGTTCAGGTTTACCTTTAATAGAATAATCGAGCTGACAGGTATTTGTCGCCCATCGTACTGTGCCATGTACATCACCACTCTTTTCCTCTTTAACTTCCGAATCAGATACCAGCCATGTTTTTAACTCAACCTCTGCGAACAAAACAGCTTATAAAATGTATACTGATCTTGCACACCTATTATAAGGTCGCCTTTGCTCAATACAGAACTAATGCACCATTTTTAGTGCAGATTTTGGAATTCAGCCGGTTCAATGGTTGTCCTGAATTTGAAAACTAAACAATTCTCAGCTACAACAGCTATTGTATTAAAAATGGGATAACAAATTGTTGAAATTATTGCATAACAACATGCAGAAGTACAATGTTCAGTAACTTCCCAAACAAGCTATGTCAGTAATATTACGTAGATGATATACTTGGTCTTAGCGATGAGGTGTGTAGGTAATAGTTGCCAGAATATTTCTTTGCAGACCAATCCATAGCCGATATGTTGCAACTTTGATGACCTATGCACCTGTCAATTGCACGTTTGTTGAATCATATATATACAGTATACATAATAACAACCAGTCTAAATTCGTACATTCAACTATATTTGAGTCAGAAACTATTTAATGAACTGTTATGGTGAATATATACTAAGGCAGATGGCTATTAACACTGCACCAATATTTATGCATCCATATGGGTATTCTGACATTGTTTTTTTTTCAGAACGATTAGTGTAGTTCTCGAAAAATATATTACACAAACTGAGCATTAGTTGTAACAGCAGATGTTTACCGATTGTTGTTTACAAACAAAACAAAAAAACAGCGCTACCTTCCTAATTCAGAGAGAATTGTTCGCCGAACAGAGAGGATTATTACGTCATAGCCAACGGAGATCGCTACTTTTCTGCCACTTGGGGAAAATTTCACATGATTAATGTGGGGCTTTCCACCGCCTGAACATTTACATCTATGTTGAGGATAAACCTGTAAACAAACAGCTATATTAGTTGCGGGTGAAACTGTGAATACACAAATTTCCAATCCTAGTTTTGGTACCAAGAAGTACTAATTAAACCCGAGCCTCAAGCAGTTTCTTATATAAAACTTGGGATGTTGTTCATATGCGTGTATCAGCGAGGTAAAACAAACCAGTTGCCACCTTTGTCCACTATAACTTATAATTTGTAAAACAGTTTCTATTTTCAACCAGACCCAAATCCCAAAACTATGTCAAGATAAGTTTACATCATTAAAGGCAATCGTGATATTAAGATAAACTAAAAAATACCTCAAAATCTGTTTCATTAATCCTAACCACAGCCACGTGACCTGTAGTAGTTCCAACCAACACTAGATGTCTCCGAGAGCAGCAATCAATCGATGTGACCTCGCCAGCAATAGATAATTTGCATCGACCAATTATACTAAATTGGAAAGTTGAAAGTATAACTTATTTTATCACTAATAATAGCATTACTTTACTTGTGCTCGTTTGAACTTAATAAAAATATCCAACCACTAGATGATGCTGTCACGATTACATCACCAATTGATGACGTCACATTCTTATCCTCATCAAAAGCCAAATGCTTTAAGACATGATTGGTCATTGCAAAAGTTGGTCGATGTTTTTTAGTTTCCTCTTGCTTTGTCTGTTCTCTATCAATGTTTAGAAGGGATTAAAATGTTAAATAGATTAAAATTTCACATAAATAATCGTAGGTTGCCCTTTCGTTTTCTAGTTTTCCAGCACACGTTTAATTTAAGGAGGGGTTAGGTAAACAACAGTTCATGTTATATAACATCATCAGCACGCCAATATTGTTCTTATTGCAACAATCGAATATTAGTATAGCCAACATACTTTAGTAGAACTCTTTCGTTTGCTCTTAGTCGAGGTGTAGTGGTCTGAATGGAAGTTTTATTACCGGGGTCGACCGTGTGTTCTCTCGGATTCTTCCAAGCATGGTATCGCTGCTTGTCATATTGTGGCTTATCGCTTAGATATTTTCGTACTCTAGACAAAAAGAATTTACGTGACGTACACAAGTATATATATTGATGAGCTGAACCACATTGTAATTAAAAACCTACCAAACAGGTTTGAAAATTTAAAATTATTAAAAAAATCTTTTTTGTCGTTTTAATGCTTTATTTACCCTGCACTCTTTGACAATTGCTTCCTCAGTATTTTCAAACTCTCCTCTGTGTTTGGAATATTAACGCTTACATCGTCTGTTGCCGTTTTAACTGTAAAAAATATCTGTTAAAAACAAGTTAAGTTAATGTCGAATTTTTAAACCTTTTCTGTGTCTGAGTTTGACTTTCATTCTTAGCATGGAACTAACACATCTTACACCCTTAGAAAATTCTCGTGCTATTTCCTCCTCTTCCCATTTCGTCGACGGAAAAGCCTTGTTATCATCCATGCTTTTCGCGGAGTAGGACGGATTTCCGGCCGAACCAAGAAGCGAAGACGAAACAGACCTCGTTGAATAACCGATGGGAGCTAATCGTTTCTCGGGACTGGCGATCGATGTTGTCACAACGCCCCGTGTCTCAAATACAGGTCGTCGGTGACAATTGACATGAACAGACAGGATGAAATGATTCGCAGTTGCTACGAACAAAACCTTGTTGGCAAACACAAGAGCAGATGCAGACCCAGCATCTGGCGGAATCTCAATCGTTCCCCAGCATTCCAACTTTGATTTTCGGACATTAAACGCCTTCACCAATCGGTCACGCGAACCAGACGTGAAGATAAAACCTGAAATGAGGAACACACCGGTATTATTTACACCAAGGCTATAAGTGACACAAACCACCGTTAAAAAAGATCGACAAAAGTACTATCCTCTTCAAATAGCGAAACATTTTATCATGTTACCTTCTTCATTTGTACACACTGCCGATAAATGGCATTCGTGCGCATGGGGAAACCCCTTAGTTGCGAGTTTAGTATCTTCTGACCATATCAGCAACGTCCCATTGGAATCCCCAGTGACGTAACTACCATCCAGAAATTTTGTTGTCGCTTGACAGCATGACAAATATTCCGCTCGGAAAAATGTAGTTCCAAAATCTCCTCTGCATGCAGTAAATAACGATTCAACATTCTAATATTAGGCACTAGCAACTTATAAAGATTCAAGCTAGAAACGATCTAAAGTATTATTAAACCATATGAGCTACATAATAAAAATGGTCCACACTATCGATGATGGAGAGGCAATTGAAAAATTTGAGTAGTAACCCAGTGTGCCTTATATTAGTTTTGCGTTTAAGGTTCTTCAATATTATAGTGATTATTGATAAAATTGTTGCGGTTTGCGTTGTATAGACTTCTTACGTAGTTGGCCCGACGAGAGCTGCCCCTCTATCGCCCTCTGTGGACGCCATATCGTTTGAAACGTTCCAGAAATAAAGGTTTTTGCTGTCTGCTGTTGCGAATTGTCCTTCGGCGTTCACACTTGCACTTATAGCACGTGGTCCAGTAATTGCAGGTGACATCTTATTATGTGCTGAATGTACAAACATTACAGGTTCAGATTTTACAATATAATTAATGATTTTACATACAGTTGATATAAAATACCACAACGGTCAGATTCTAACTTTACCTTTTTCACGCGAGGACTTTACATGAGCAGTTTTAATGCGTCGTGATTTGGACAATATATGTTTCTTATCAACCGTTGTTTGCTTCGAGGGTTCTTGCGTTTGAACTGGAGAGTCGATTACAACCATTGCTTGACTGCTAACTCTACAACCCCCGTTCCCACACAGTTAGTGTGCATTGTTCGTTGTTTTCTAATGTTACAAAGTAGCCCTAGAAAGGCATATTTTACTTATTGACCATATTGCATAAAATCGAATCTTTTTTTATGATTTATAATTGTACTGTAATCAAATTTTTCTTGTGTTTGTACACAACTAACACATACCGGTAGGTTAAGGAACTGCATTCTCTGTACTGTGTTGCGAATCGTACCCACTCCTATGACATGCAAGGTTTCCAATGTGACACTGTCCCATACTCTGACGTGTGTTTGGCCACACGATGAATATCTATCATTTTCTAATGCGCCTTCCGATTTATTTTTAACCTGAGCCGACCCAATTCTACCACAAGTGGGATGCGCAGTGACACTGGTGACCCAAACAACAGTTTGTTAGTGGTCGTAGGACCAGGCGGTTAACTCCACCATACACTGTCAACACAAATATGAATTAACCTAAGGATTTAGTTTGCTGTTTTCAAAGCTAGACCAGTAAAAATGTCCGGCCCGTTGGTGTAGCGGTTAAGTGCGTCGCCTTTCAATTGAAAGGTTGTAGGTGCGAAACTGGTCGCTAGCTAGTCGGTTGTGTCCTTGGGCAAGGCACTTTACGGACATTGCCTGAACCCAGCAGATTAATGGGTTCTACCAAATTGAAGAAACGTGTGAATCATACACAACACACTGTAATAGCTCCGGTAACCCGATGATGGGCGCGGTGTGATCTGACGATTGCCCGTGTGTTTACCCCCTTGGTTTTCCCATTCACGGGGATAAAGATGAATATCCTATCCTATCCTATCCTAAATGTAAATAAGAAGTTGTATTTTACACAAAAGCAATTGTATGGTTTTACTTTATGACCCACCGATTAGCTTGGCGGTTTGGTGTTTTGCCTTTCAGTTGAAAGTTTGCAGTTTCGACACTGCTCGCTACCTAGTCGGTTGTGTCATTGGGCAAAGCACATACCAGACTTTGCTTGAACCCAGTAGGATAATGGATTCTACCGAATTGAAGAAACGTGTGAATGACACACAATATACTGCGGTAGCTTTGATATCCCGACGATAGGAGCAAGGCTATCTCACGATTGGCCGTGCGTTAACGCCTCTCGCGAACAGGAATATCCTATCCTATCTATACTAGTTGGTGGGGTCGCTAAACCTAATTATCTCAAAGCATAAAGTATAGAACATTTTTAAAAGTTTTGCATATTGATGTCTTTATCGGTTGTGGCCATATATTAAAAATGTAATTCCTACCATGTGACTTTTCCAGTATGCTCACAGTAATGACGCTGCGTTTTTCTCTCATGGTCGTATATAATCACGATGCTGCCAACATAATAAACCAACTCGCCAGATTCCAAAGATGTTATAGATTGACTGTGGCTAGTATTGCAGCCATATCTGAATAACGAAAAGTTAACCTAAGCAGAATCCTTTTTAAGTTATTTGAACTCCACTTACACCCACTCCATTGAAAGTTGAGACATTAAAGGCAGAGCAGATGTTCGTGAAATATCATCCGCACTTAACCAGTTTGGAGCGTATAGTTTAAAATATTCTTCACCGATTCTAACATTCTCAGAGGCTACAACCCTGGAAGACATATCACGTATAATCTCATTAAGTGCGAGAATATCTTCCTCAAGTGACGATTGAGTAGAAACTGATATACCATCAAATTGTTTTTCAGAATATAAATCAATGTTTAACTTTGACGAATTACCATCATCTTCTTTTTCGGTTGGATTTTGTTCCTCTATTGAATTTTCATAATCGTGAGTTGGTTGCTCTGTGCCATTTCTGTCTAATTCTGAGTCATTTGGCTTACACACATCTGAACTAGGAAGATTAACATTATTGTCAACCTCTTTTAAGGGCCCGGACAATGATGTTTCTGTAAGATCGGAACTAATTTCTTTATTTTGCATTTGTTGACTTTCTTGTTGCGTAAGGTTGTTTGCACTGAATTCTTCTTGATTTTCCTCAGGTTTTACAAAGGTAGATTGCTTTAGCGTTTCCTCCGTAACATGTCTATTGTCTTCTAGGTGCTCATCGAATTCGGATGATTTATTTCGGATCAGTTCGCGTTCTGTGTTGTCTGGTTCAAATACTATATCCGTGTGATCTGTTCCTACTTTCGATGGATTAGTATCGTTTTCAGTTAGGGAAGGGTTGCAACCTTCGTATGATTGGGGGATTTTAATTTGGTTCTCTCTATCTGCTGGATCGTGTTGACACTTTTCCGTCGCAACATTTTCACTTGTAATCTCAGTGTCATCTGTTTTGTCAGAACCTAAAGTGTTGGTTGTTTTAGGGTTCTCTGGTGGTGCATTGTTTACAACAAATTTCGTAGGAGTTATTTCGTTTGCTGTCTTTTTAGTATCTTCCTTTAAGGAATTATCTAAAGTGTTGCCCTCTGATTTTCGGCTTAAAACATTATCTGCTGGTTTTTCATTTACTTCTTTATCCTGTGTTTCAGGTTCAGAGTTTTTGTGTTTAGTTTCATTTTTATCTGTGGTTTTATGTTGATTTGGTTTTGGAAATCCATTTAGATTTTGCAATTCATCTTTCCGAGCAATTTCATTTGTTTGTTGATGTTCTTGTATTTGACTCACAATTTTATTTTTGATTGGTTCACTATCAATTTTGTCTGATTTTAAAGTCTCTATTTGAACCGACTCTTTTTGCTTTTCTAAGTGTTCGTTTTCGTTTAAGTTGTTTGAACTTTGTGTATTTGGATTTTGCGAACTATTTTCCAATATCATACTTAGCAATGATGTGTTTGGGTTTTCGGTAGAAACCCTTGTTAGCTTTTGTTTATTATCTTCTTCACGCTCGAAAGAAACTTGAGTGGACTCTTTTTTGGAAACTTTGCTGTCGGCCACCGTACCATCTATAACAAAATTATTTAAGATTAGCATTAAAATACATATTTGGGCAGCATATACCTCTGCCTCTAACACCTCAGTCGGTCGGCTTTCGGTCGCAAGCTTGTTAATTATAATCGACATCACGCGTTTGGCTTGTCCGTTGGGTAGTTGAACATGACAACTAGCGGGCATCGTTCGTGGATTAATAAGAATACACTTCAATAGCTTTGACAACCAGGGAGGTACGAGTAAACGTGACGATTTTCCTCTGGATGACGATTTCCGCGTTTTTTTACACACAGATGATAAAACTAACTATGTCATTTGGTAACATTTGACACAAAGCAGTATTTCGCTTACCGTTGCCTTTTTCGGCAAATTTATTTCCAGGTGCAGTATTGGAAGAAGGTGGTTCAACAGTTTTAGGTTTCAATAATTGATTCTGCAACTTAGGTTTGTTTTCTGTTGTTGTCGGATGTAGTACGGGAGTACCGACTTTTAATGCTGCTCCTAATTTACCGATTGCTACTGCCTTTTCTCGAAATTTATCCAATTTAAAGTTTCTGGTCGATACTTTTTTAATCCGGTGGGGATTAACATCTGTTAGAGTTGCATTTGGTACCAGCTCGCTGTAAACGTTGGCATTAATTGCTTGCTAAAATTAACATTTATAACCAAAAATTATTTATAATACAGATATATATACTATGTTCATAAAAATACATATATAGCCTACTGTACTTCTGCAGTTTTTTTGCGGGTATCCTCTTTTCCACTTTTAACACCTCAACGCTATCTCGGCCAGTTTTACCGTGGGCTTGTCGTAGTAGCCGCAAAGCCGACTCAATATTTATACCACGGTTATCCATCACTGATAGTCTGAGATCACGTCGGGTTCTTTCATCAAGTCTAGAAAAATGCCCAAGATTTTTTTTGATATTTCTATGATGTTATAAAGAACAATTCATTATCAGGAGTAAATTGTACATTTTTGGCCATGTTACAAATCGCGTCAGCGTCAATGGTAAATCTTGTATTTTATAATTTTATATAAATTAATCGAGTGTGCTTATTTTAAACACGGTGTCCTATATTATACTCACTTTATTTCATGAAACTCCAGCAAGGTCCAAAAATCTGTCTCGTCTCCTATTCTCCAGTCCTGTGCTAGTTTTTCCATATCCATTTTCAAAGTACGAAGTCTCTGGAGACTTATCGTTTTCAGGCAATTAATGAGAACTTCGTCTGTAGACCTGTTCATCTTATAGTTTTTCACACAATTCAGTTTAAGTTTCTAATTGACTGAGGGGCTGTAAGTATATGATGATGCAGTTAAACTAATATTCTTTATCTTGTTTACAACATTTACAGCTTTGTGGTATGGTTATTTTGATGTTAATTGTCACCCGGTTCTTTCACAACATGTTTATAAATTAGCCATACATCCGAGAATAAACATTGAATCAATGTACATTAATCCATTATCACAACCTGACTTGCCTCTCTATTATTCAGATTGACAGGTAATACATACGAGCATCAATATCGCGACTGTAAACGACCAGCTTTCATTCTAAACGAATCAATGTATTTTGAAACCTGATTAGGTTGGTATTGTACTACAAACAATGGGCAACTGTGATTTGTGTTACGTTTCGAGAACATCTCTCTAGATTAAGGATCATCGGAATATTTCGATTCACAAGTTATTTTTTATATATTAAACAACAGTATTAAGAAAATATTATTTATTCTATCCGTATCGTGTTGGTTGCTCGATCGAGACCCTTGGTTTTTAATTTAAACGCAAATCCTAGTTAAATAATTTATTCCTCACTGTAAGTGATTCACTGATTTATATAAATGTATTGTAGAGACACTTCGTCGAATAGAAACATCTATAGATGACACGAGAAAATAGAATGATCAAACACGATTTACAAAAATTCGTTTTTAAAAATATTATTGTCGATCGTAGGCTAATATCGTGTATAGGCTAAATACATAAAATACTTTAGATTTTAGATAAAGACTGTAAATACACCAAATAATTAAACAAATTAGAATCAATTACTTTTATTTTTAATAAAAATGATGCCTTTTGAGCGTATTTGCATGGTTCTAAATTTATCATTGTTAAATATCTAGCAGCATTTTTCTCAGAGTGGGATATGCCAAAATGTCTCAGGCTTACTCTAATTATTCCATTACGTAAAACTACTGTATGCTAAAGTATTCGACAATTTTGCCTCATCAAAATTTCAGCAAAACGATTAATTTAATTCCATTTGGGCAACGTGCTCCTTCACTCTACAATAGAGATAAGTCTTATATACGAGGTAGAGCAGTATTCCGAGAAGTGAGGCGGCCCAAGCGGTTATACCCATACTCAGCAGCAACATGAAAACCGAACGAATTTCTTGTTTTCCGATGAAATTACCAACCCGTTCGATAAATTCCAATCTAAAAAATAAACGATAAATTTTGTTTAGGTAAAGTTGAATTGGCGCAATTTTACAATGTATAGTGCAGATCTGATTAATAAAACATTAAGGTTGACGAACTATGATAACTATATATATAGACCTTTTGGGCAATCGACATAATGATGAACTTGTGGCTAAAGTTACTATCTTTGGTCTTTGTTTCGTCATATTGTTATAAAGATAGCATCTTAATGATACTCTTATACATAGTTTAAATTGACCAATATGTATAATTTAGAAACTTCATCAAAACCGAGTAACACTAGAATAACATTATGTCAAGGAATATAAAAGTGACAATGATTACCTGAAAACACCTACAGCAGGAGTGATAACAAGAAGAGTTGAAAAGACAATACAAAGCAATAATGCAAAAACCGTGCCAACAACTCGTGCGCCGTACCACCAGAACGTCAAATTCCTATGTTCCCGCCATAATATTCTTACGGTTACCTATAGTTGTAAGGATATTTTAAAATTAAACAAAGATAAAAACAATATATGCAGCCTCTGTTTAAATGTCTTATTTCTGTATATGTACTTTTTAACTATGTGTTCTGCGATCTATATTGGTTGTCCAACGTATTTTTTAAACCTAATTAACCGGTAACTGTACAGGGCGACAGAGATGACATGTTAGCTTGAAGGGCGACATAGATGCCATGAAAGATATGGCTGACTCTATCGCCACTTTGGCCAATTACTGCGTTGTTATCACCCAATGTGCTGACCTAGTCGGATGCAGACTTAACATAAATATTCTAATATAGGGGAGAGTGGTACTCAGTGATACGAAAAATGCCTTTTATCCAATATCTTTAATAATAATCGTTTTATTTCAAATTTTTTTTGTTAATAACATTAAACAATCATTTGGGTATCTGATGGAAGGACTGGATTTTTTTTATTACCCATGTGTTGTGATAAAAATGGGGTTTATTGGGGGTGCCTTTTTTGTCTCACTGGGTACCACCCCGGTATACAGTGAGACACACCCTAGTACACAGTGAGACATTTGTACAAGTGGTACAAATTGCTGTTTAAATTGCCCCTATTTAACAATGTATTACTTACTAGCTTGAAATAATTATATGTACGGTCATTCTCGACGTGTGCCGATGTAAATTTGTTTACATACATGTGCAAATCCAACGTTAAATTCAACAAGAAAGTTTATTACACGGCACAAACTTAACAATGTTTTAAAACTGACAAGAATATCATAAAAGTTTAGTGTCAATCTATTGTAACATGGTAAATTATGCAGACTGATACACAGTTTAATACAAGTTTGAAGCAGTAAAGAGCAATTCACACATAAAAACAGTGTTTAGTAAAAGGTTTAAAATGACAATCCAGACCAAAGGGAACAGAACTTTAAAATAAGAAATGCCTTAAATGGAACAGTGAGGAACACACTCATCGCACAAGGAGTCATCGATTTCATATAAGCTATTTCAACCAATTCACCAACGTTGTACAATGTGCAGGACTGCCCTGCATTATGCAGCATCCAACTATTCATTGCAGCTCTATAAAATTATTTAAATGGAAAATACACATTGCATCTAACTGTTGCATTTTGTGTGAACAATGAGGTGGCAGTGTCAATGTTGTCACACCAGTTTCTCTTGCCAGGACCAGGACTTTAAGTGACATGTGGATTTCATGGTTGTAAAAAATTAACAGATTTGGATTTTCTTTTGAGCTTGAAGCGTGCTTGATGAAGTGTTCCATCACCTGTGAAAAGAGGTCCGAGTTCATCCATTCTGTTTTCTGTGCTAAACAAAGAGTCCCAGATGGAGCACCATTTAACATGTGAGATTTAAAGTTGCATCATGGAAACACTATTGCTGGTGTTTATAATGTACCAGCAGCACACACAATAGCACATGTATAAACCTCTTTCACCACTGGTTGCTTTGGAAATTTGCTTGACAGCTTTTCAGCAAGAATAGCCTTTGATGCTGAGACGATGGGCGTGCCAGTCTCATCCAAATTAAAGATCCTTGTAGCAGCACAGATGAACTCCGGCTATAAATCAACCTCAAGTTTTCGTAGAACTAGTTTACATTATGTTTATTAAATGAGGTCGTTCTCGAAAGACTACAGGTTTCTTGTGGGATTTTCAGCAGCTTTTTGCTTACTGACATACCTTGGTAGTGTTTAAAATGTCACTACTGTATGATCTGCTGCCTTTCTTAGGCTCCATTCTTTGGACAAAACCAACTGAA
This sequence comes from Ciona savignyi, assembly GCA_000149265.1. NCBI lineage: Eukaryota > Metazoa > Chordata > Ascidiacea > Phlebobranchia > Cionidae > Ciona > Ciona savignyi. The sequence continues at coordinate 788,120 of CH003416.1, forward strand.
CAGCTTCACTCAGGCAATATTCTAATGATGAGCCAATTTTATGGTTTTCTGAATTTACTTTCACAATTCTTCCCACGAGTCCACTCCTAGTTATTAAAAATAATAAATATCTAAAACTGGATAGATTTATATACTTGGCTAACTACTGTATAGGCTATTTCTGAACATATAAATGCTCTTTGTGGGCTTAAACCCCCCAAAAAGATAATAAAACACTCCTGTATTCTGTCTCACAGTGTACCTCAACATAGTGTCTCACTGAGTACGTAGATACTACAAATCTATAAGTCAAAATTAAAGATACTTAAATTGAGGCTGCCATGTTCTTTTTCTATTTGTAAGCAAGGTATGCACCTACTTAATCACTTCCCAGTAACTTTAGCCTTAAAGCTAATGCTCACCCATCTAAATTAAGTTTGCAGCTAGCGTATAAAATTTTACTTACACCCCTGAAAAATCTAAAACTTCCATAACTTTCCAAAACTGACATGCTGGTTCCTTAAAGTTCGTTACAAAGTGCGTTAGTAACGTGGAAGCACTCAACCGTCAAAGGTTTTAATATTTTTATGTTTTAACGTTTTTATCCAAAATTTCTCACTGTGTACCATGTCCCACTCAGTACCACTCTCCCCTAGTATATATATATTAAAACTTAAATTAAACGTGCTGCAATATAGCTCTGATAACCTGACTGTGGCATCGAGGTAATCTGAGGATTTTACAACTGTCGTCCACGACCCTGTTCTCATAATTTGTAAATACAAAAGAAGATATGAAAAACTGGGTCCCACAAGGTAAAGGGAGCCCATACTTAGTCAACCGCATATAAATTAACAATTGATAAACTCCAGTATACTTACAATAAACAGTATGCACCCGCCTGCCGCCCCATCCAATGCTTTGGCTGCTGTGGCTATTATCAAACTCAGATTGACGTGATCTCGAAGCCAAGACAAAGCATTCTGGCTGGAGCAGTCGCCTTCTAATGCACAGTGCCAACATCTACCAGTATTATATCGTTTAAACGTATAAAATTTACTGCAATGTTTATCGAGTTGAATTGAAATTTAAATAAAATACAGGTGACTTGAGGGAACCAGAAACACGCAGGTGACTTGAGGGAACCAGAAAACTGATCAATAAACATTAGGCTTAACTATCTTGATTGAATGATCACATGAACAGTTGTGGTTTGCGTATAATTAACAGTTAGTTGTTTGCACCCCAGTTATACTTAACTTTATAACTTTATAAGAAATAAATGTTATTGAGTTGCTTATCGATTATTCAACCTATTGTTCTTAGACCGGGGTTTATGTTCTATCAATACTTTTTATTTTCTCATTTTGTGTTTCTTGAATTGATTGACCTAAATACTATTAAAAGTAACCGTGTATAAAGGTCACAACTGTTCCCAAAAACTCTCACGGACAATTCCACATATAAAACATGATATTCCCAGAATTAAAGATTTAAATAATTAAAATTGAACGAAACTTACGAAAATCCGAACTCGCCGACATGATATCCAGCTGAGCTCACTCCAAGTGCTCCAGTAATTAATTGAAGGGGCATCCCCGCAATATTGATGACGTAGGCAGAAAGAAAATGATTGTGGGCCGTAACCATAACCACCAACCTTTAAAAACATGTTTATTAAAACATAATCACACCACAAACTATAATATTGTATAAATAAAAAGACAAACGCATATATACAATGGCCGAATGTTTGTGTTGTTTCGGTATATTGTGGTCACAATTTTTCTTTCCAAACGTGTGTTATAACAATGTAAGGTATTGATTTTTCTGCATGTTTGCTATAAAACGAACATTTTATATGCAGTAACTATACGTTACAAAACAAACATTACTCAGGCACTCACAGCCATTCTTCGCTTTTGGGTGTGTTTATTAGGTGGTATTACTTGTCGAGACATTATAATCTGTTACACGTTAAGGCAGGGGTCGGCAACCTGCGTTCCGGGATCGCACGTGGCTCTTTCATTGTTTTAATGCGGCTCTTAAATTTAATTGCTACTTTAGCAAGCGCTTAATACGTTTAAAACACCCATGAATAAGCTTAACAAACAGAAAAACACTAGCTTCTTTATCTCACACTCATTTGTTTTCCTTATATTGCAATAATAGTTTTGCGGCTCCAGGTTATTTTTATTATGTGTATTATCGGTTAAAATGGCTGTGTAAGTTCAAACGATTGCCGACCCCTGCACTTAAGCAATGTTTGTCAAGTACTGGCAAAGATATACGGTCTTGCAAAAAAAATTGTATGGTCGGCGATGGAGTTTCAAATGTTTGAATTACTCCACGCTAAGTCAGTAAACTGCTCTGAAGCTCTCCAGCAATACAACGTGCCGATTTACTTAATATAACATTGCGAGGTAAAAACCTACCGTGCAAATATACAAAGCAGAAACGATGGAAACGAACCAATGATAAACACTGGTTGAAATATATCGATGGTTACGTGTCTGTGTGCTTCCAATCGACGGGCGGCTTCATCGGTTTTCATAAATTCGCGAACTGCGCTCGCGTTTGCACACGCTTGCTCAGTTATCACGCCTGCATTCAAATATTAGCTTACTAAATAACAGTCTAGACCAAAACTTATATAAGCCGTGTAATCATTAAAATAATAGTCATACTGTTTATGTGCTAACATAAGTGAAATTGATAAACAAAGGCTGTATTTTATATTCCCTCGAACCACCTCTTTAGCACGATACATATATACTTATATTAAAGCAAAGCGTCATTATAGAGAAACTTACGGATATAATGAAAAAATTAATCACAAAGTTTATGTCATATACCGACCTGCTGTTGTTGGGTTGACTGTAGTTTCAAAAGATTTCGTGATGTCACTTCTTTCGAGTTTGGTAACGTAACTTGGCGTTGGCTGTTGTGAGCGCTTAAACTTTCCAAGCCTCTGTGGTATTATGTATTCCACATTAACCGGGTATAGCGGTCTTGCTGCATTGAATGGTTCAGGCGCCTTGATTTGCTGACTTTCTGGAAGTAATGATACTTCAGGCAACGGCTGGTCCGACTCCCTGCGTCCGCGTATTGGAGCAGGTTGAACCACACGATGACCGTGTGCCGCTGGACCCTTGTGTTGTTCTCTTCGTTGTGACGCGTGGCGGACAAGTGTCAACAAGGTAGGCTGCGCGGGTATAATGTTTGCGGATATATACGCAGACCGTTCCAATCCCCGCACTTGCTCTAGAACATTTGCCGTTTCATTATAATGATCGCTGCACATGACGTAAAATGTCACGTCTGCTACAAATGACATCAAGGGACAGATTACGCAGAGAAAGGCGACTGAAATGCTGAATAGCCAAGCTGATGCCCCCGTTTTTCGTTTAGTGTTTCGTTGACACAAACACAGATTTGTAATGTGGACACCTGCGGTAGAAAAATCGCAAATCAACTTGGAATCAGTTATGCACAGCAGTACAAACTTTTATAGTTAGAATGAAATAATCATAAAAATTGACTAAGGTATATGTTCGATAAAAGCCACTAAGCATCCAATGACCGGAACGGTAGAGATGATCCTATACAAAAACATTAAACTTTCTAAGTTTGATCTAATATAAACAGTTCGTGTGTGCTCTCGCATTATTTAAAAATGTATTTACTAATTCTTCCATTAAAGAAAGTGTTATGACTGAATTTGCGGGATTTTTTACTTTAGCATTCCGATTTTTCTCTCCCGGCTTAGATTTCCACCCTCTTGGGCATAAATAATTAAGTGGTGTGATCGGACACTAGTTCAAACGTTCAACATTGGCATTGATGTAACACTACTTCATTATTTATTGTACGAATTATTCTTAACCGTAATCCGGCATCAACCTGTCAACATGTCAGATTAACCACCCCCTTTCGATTTTTGACAATGACGGCCCGATTTAAGTTATCCACGATAAGTTACAAATGAAATGATAATTTATTCATGAGCATCCAATTGGCGAGTAGAAGGGCGCACATGCATTAACTGTTCACGTCGATGCCAAGAAGCAATTTTAATTAGTAACTGTTGGGTATTTTCGAATGCAGCTAATACTGCAGAACAAAAAAGCAAATTTCCACGGACCTCTTGTTGCCAGGTGAAATCTTCTACCTCTTACATCAGTCGTCATAATGTCGGGTATTCCCCGTCGTATTGACTTAATGTGATAATTCCTGCAGCGTCGAACTTCGTCCGGATCATTGCCTAAAGGCCTGCCTGATCGAACTCTTCCAGTAGTAGTGGAAGTTTGCAAAACTCGGTCAGGTACTCCGTATATACCACTCGACCCTGTACACCAATATATCAGCATATGTGAAGGTAAATCAAGCCAATACCACACGGGCGCGCAAGAAGAAGTACAAATTGATTATACTCTTCATTTCGAAAAATCGATACTGTTACCTTCACCCACACATTCGACAAAACACAACATGACAAAATCTTACTTTTCCCTCTCAATTTTCCAACAGTATTTATATAGTAAATGGTAATGTTAAGTTTTAGAACAAGTTCTATGTTGAAATGGAGCGTGGGGACTACAGTACATAATCTATCAGATTGAGTTCAAATACCAAAAAAACATTTACGTAAAGCATTTGAAAATCTTCTTTATAGCTGTTTCCAATATTTTTTCTCTTTAATTATAAAACAAATTGAGTAGCTTACGATCTTACTTGGCAACATAAAAATCTGAACATTGCCCGGAACATCATCAAGGTTTATCGACGCATGACTTGCGTATGGCATATATGGTGGGTTAATAAAGAAAGCAGTTGCGAGGATGAAGCAAAGAGTTCATCAATTTAGGCCTACCTGTAATAGTGCTCATGCAAGCAGGTCCATCTGCTATAACAGGAGCCACTGACATAAGATGTCGACCGTCGTCTGCAGCTGTCTTCCCTCCCACCTTTGCAAATTCTTCATACGTCGTTGCTGCTTTGGTTGTGCGATATTGACGCCGTTTATTGGCTACCGAATTATCTAGCGCTTTCCCAACACGAGATTCATGGGTTGGACTTGATCTGGGACACGCTTCGACTGCCTTGTGGTGTTCAGGTGAATCGCCAGAAGACGATGGACTCTGACTACCAGAAGTCGCATTCTGCTTGCTCGTATTTATTTCCCTTCTCATTTGGCCATCCATTAATCGATCGACGCTTTTCAGATGGTTATTCAAACAAAGCTGAATTATTGATAGAGCAAAGAAATACGTGTATCAATGAGCTGCATATTTGCATCGAAATTAATTTCTTACTCAAGAGAGGTAATTTCAAAGTAACTTTTAAAACAACGTGTAGGCCGACATGGTTTCGACACTATAAAAAGTTCTTACTATTCTGTTGTTACTTTCTGTGCTAAACCTTTGAGCATTCAATATCTAGCATATATATACCTATGTGATTTCCGGCAATGACTACATACTAATAAAATTATTTAATAATCGTATCTCTTCGATGTCCAAAACAAACTTTATTTTGCCTTGATTCGAACATTGTTTTTTTTTGCTACTACTTTGGCTTTAGACGGCGGGGTGTACAAACAATGTCGACTTGGCGTGCTGCATACACCATTATATATCCTGAGGTATGATATGAGAGGATTCAATTAAATAATTTATCACATGTCACGCAGTGGTAAACACTGCACTGCAATCCGGGAGAGATACTTTAGTTTGAGTCACCTCTGCTACGTTCTACTGAATTTATTATGATCAAAACCAAGCGACTGTTCACCTCAAAATGCCGCGCGGGACTAAAGGTTTATACAACAAATTTTATACTTTTAATCCCTTTTTTCTCTTTGTAACTATTACACGCAGAAACCAAAGCAAATGACTTTTAGAGTTTACTGTAAAACTTATGAAAGACTGCAGAACCTATGCATAAAAACAGCTGTAAATACGCTTCAGGCGATTCACTTCTAAACCTCATATACCGATCATGTCTAATCACAACATTGAAAGTGTTAAATGTGAAAAGGTGCTTTCTGCCTTTAGACTAAATCCCTGGTAGGCAACGACATGTGGATAGTAGTAACATATCCTTCTTTGCAATGGGCGAAAGCATCGTCTTATAGCTAACGAAGTCAATGAAAAACCTACTGTAGACCAGGCATAATATATATTTAGACGATACAGTTAATAATAAGAAATACATTATTTACGGCCTTTAAAATACTTATCTATTGTTAGATGGCAAATACTAAATGACACTTAAAACATTGGTTTATGTATAATTTATTAAGATATTTGATCAAAAAGCTAAGTGCCGCAGGAAGCAATGTGTCAAAGCATGGGATAAAAAGACCAAATTAATAAATACCTGCGGTTGCCTATAAAGTACGTCAGGATATATTTCCATTTTAACAACATGGCGATGTAGCAATAACAAAATGGCCTGAAATTTGTAATCACAAAACAATACTTTCTTTATGTAATTAGTATACGCTATATGTGCAAGAAAATCAATTTAAATCTAGTGTAAAAATATTTTGTTCCTAAATTAAAATTCGGACAATCACAGTCGACGTTGGCGAACCGATCCGTCTGATTGGGTGGCACCGTTGGTGTGTTCCAACTTGGCTGCCTCTGATAGTGTGCTGTGTTTCTGTTGGAAGAAAATGGATTGAAATCAGTGCTGACACGAAAACAGATCGGGCGGGGATAAAGGCTGAAAATTGACGCGTCGGTCCTGTGCAAATATGATTCAAAAAGTAATAGGCGGTGATCTGATTAATATTTCATGCATACCTGACTGGAAGCTTGGCTGGAATAAGAGCGCTGGAAAAATTGGGCAAAAAGCACGAGGTATGACGCATACATGAAGCCGCCCGCAAGAGAGTGGGAGTTGGATGTTTTGCAGTCGCTATCGTTGCCCATGACAATGATATAAGTCATGAAAGAGCAGCCTAGCAACATCTGCACAATCTGCGGACACGAAAAATAACTCAAGTCGAACCGTCTTATTTTGAACGATACTAACGGCAACGTCACAGATTTAATATTCATGGAAAATTGATCAGACGCTTCGCTTTTGCGCTATCAATTGTTTTTAATATGGAATGCACTATTGCGGTTTCAACGTTATCGTTATTCAAATGAGATATGAATATAGAGTATATATAAAGATTTGGAAGTGTTAGCCTACTGAGAAATGCAGGAGTTAAAATCGAAGTCAATTAATATTCTAAGAAGAGTTGACGCACCTCATTGGAGCATCTATAATCACAAGGGAGAATATTGACCAAAATAAATACCTGGAAAAGTGTTATAGATATACTGACAACCCTCGGAATTTTGAACTCGGCCGCTTTGAGAGAATAGTAAGTGTACATGAAAGCGTGGATAACAGCATTGAGTCCCATGAATATGCAACTTCCTACATGTGCAATAATAAAGGGTCATGAGAAATAATGACACAAAAATACAACTTTTACCACACTTTAACTTCGCTAACTCGAAAGTGGGTATATGGTATATTAATAAGTACGATGGTAATAATGGACAAACATAAAAGCTTTTTCATGACTGAAAAACATGAGTAAATCAAAATAATAATTTATAATTTAAACCTTAATTATAAGATGAAGGTAATAGTATATGAAATAATAAATTGAAAGCTTAAGCTTTTTAGTGTTACATTGAGCAAAGATTACCAAAATTATATAGATTTTTTTGGTACTTGAAGTTGTACGCTACCCTGTAATGTTTTTAGTTTTGTTGCCAAAATTAGGATCCCCAAAGTTTTTAAAAAGCAAACTAAGTTGTCAATTGTACCAACAGTAAGATCTTAGTCGAGATGATACGACTAACCTGCGTAGTTATTTTGCACGTTGAACCAACAGAATAGCGCCACCGTCAAGTGATGGTACCAATGCAGAAAAATCAGAGGCTTCTTACGAAACACAATAAAAACGGTGTCGCCTAAATTAGAATATATGTATCTGCTTTATATTTTGGCGGCTTCAGTTAGTCCGGTAGGGTGGTAGAACGTTTGCTTTTAATCGACAGGCTGGAAAATCGAAACAAGATGCTGGCTTTTAGCAGGTTGTCTCTGTGGGCAAGGCACGTATCGCCTGAAACGTGACACATTTATCCCTCGACGGAATTAACGTGTCATAAACAGTAGGAGCGTATCTTGTCTTTTATACTATAATCTACATAGCTCATTTAACCCTTAGGTGGATACGGAGTAATCTGACGAACGAACGTGTTATATTGCTCACTGCATTTTACCATTTAATAATTAATCCTAGTTTGCGGTATTTGTAAACCGACATTCTATTTCCTAGCATAACACGGTCGTCATTCTCTTAAACGCTTTTTAAATACAATACATAAATATCAAAAACAAAAAAATTCCCTATAAAAAATAAGCGTACAGATTTGCCCTTTACCGTATTCCAGAAACTTGCTGTAGAGAAAAGCGTAAGTCCAATTAGGATGGATAAGACGCTCAACAATCGGTCCCGTACACACCATGCTGTGGATACCACCTTCGTTGTATAAGTCGTACATTAGAGTCATTAACCTCACCGCGCCGATTATGCTGAACACGGCCAGTAGTATTGACCAGTACAGCATGGGTCTCCGAAGGTCGTATCTGAATAGATTTCCGTTTATAAATGATGGGTGGCGTAAAATAAATGTATTTACATCTATTGTCTGTAAAACCGAGCTTCCCACTGAATCGATCTCGCCCATCACTATAATTAATAGAACGTTGAGACTACTGTACATAGTTGTCGGTCTTGGTGGCGATTCGACCGCACAACCGCGCAATGACTAGGTGTTTTTATATATTCCCTTAAATTGGCAAAATAGTCTATTAAAAAGGGTCGGGTGATCGAATAGTTAACTCGACCAATTAAAATACCGTCTTCTGTCATAGTGACGAGCCCAACATAGGATGGAAACTAAGTTATGTCAAAAAACTCTATTATTGTAAAAAATCGAAGTCAGTAACTCATCGCGCGCACCTTCGGGTTACCGTAGCTATTGCAGTGTGTCGTGTATCACCGAGACATTCCTTTAGTTTTAGTAGAAATCTCCCGACATCTACCAGAGCGGGTAATAGAATCGAAATAAAACTTTGTCATTAGTTAGACAACATGATATAGATATGCAAAATCCAAATTTTCGGGTGTTAAATTTAGAGGAATTACCTTGCGACGTTAAAAACTAAAACAGTATTTTTTCTAAAAAAAGTATCTACATAAACCGGGGGAATTCCCGAAGCCGTAAAAAACTAAATCCAGCTGTTGCTTCTTTTCACTTTTGTGCTTAACAAGAGGCTTTAATTTAAAACATGTGTGGTGAAATGTTCATAAATCTACATGAAATTTTTTTAACAACACATGAAAAAAATATTGGTTTGCTACCTCAAGGACCCATGCATTTCTGCTTGCAGAAGACTATATACTCGGTGTATAAAATGAATTAAATATATGTTTGATTAATTAGCCTAAACTAAATAAATTTAAACTGGCTTACTTCGCTTTTCATTCCGGCAGATTAGTCTGGTGGTTTAGTGCGTCGCTTTTTTGCAGAAGGGTTGCAGAAACGAAACTGGTCGTTAGCTAATCGGTTTTGTTTGTAGTTTACTAGTTTAAGAAGCCAACATAACAAAACATGTTGATCGACCATTTTGGAATTTTTGGGATTATGTGATTCTAGACCAGTGGTTCCCAACCTGGGGGTGGCGACCCCCGAAGCTGTTGCTAATGTAAGAACAAGGGTAAATGTCAATAGGACTGGGTGCACCGGTACGCTCGTAGTATGTGCTATCCTGTGCATAATTTTTCATTGAGACATTTCATTCGGATTGCTTTGTAGCACAATATTATTGCATCAGTATGCGTCCACTGTGATGTCATATCGTCCACTGTGATGTCATAAACCATGACCACTTGACTGTAAACGTGCAATAGCTGCAAATTTGAACTCTATTAGGGAAAAAGCTTAGTATATTATACAAGCTGCAGACCTACAAGGTCAACGATTGCACTGATTTGTTAATAAATGCAAGTAAAACATTTTTGTGCTAACTTTCTAATTTTGCATTTAGGATAGAATATAAGTGTTGGTAACGAAATCTTCAAAAATTTTTAAGAGGGTCACCAAGACAAAAAGGTTGGGAACCACTGTTTTAGACAATGTCACATTGATACCGGTGCCGAACATTCGCAAAACGGCAATCCTGCTTATATTCTTCGGCCTCTTGGAAATTTTACTGCTGCAATTTATCAGAATTTGCCACTGTAGATTCAAACCATATTAGCTAGCACCGCCAGATTTAACTCGATTGGACGTTTTCTTCTTTTTTAAGCGTAAATGTGACTTATCACTAGTTTTCGTGGAAATTAATAATTATAATCCTCAAAAATAGGCCGTTTTTTTACTTTTGTTTTCCCGACAGTGGGAATTCCCCTTGGGGTTTTGGTAAAATTAAGGGATGTTGCAAAATAGGAGCATGTCAGTTATGATTCCTGTAAGTTGGATCTTATATAACTGGTGATTTCTAGATACATACAAAAAAACAATATCATTGCTGCAGACAATAAGAAATGTAGGTATTAAAACCATATACCTTATATAACCTTTCATAATTAGCTCAGTCACTTGATATCTGATAAGAAATACTGGTATATTAATCTTTTACAAGAAACATTCAGTTCATTCAGCCATTTCTCAGGCTTTCAATAGAGGCAAGACAAGCATTTGGACCATCTATTGTTTAATTCTACCAGATTTTGGAAGCATCAGTGATCACACTTCAGAGTTGCATTTAACATTAGTTCTATCAATTCGAAATTAGAGCTCATAGTAAAACCAGATATGTTTTATTTATATAAATTTAATTTAAAACCTTAAAAAAATTTGTCTTTAGTTACCGTACTAGGGATAGGATAGGATAGGATAGGATATTCATGTTTATCCCCGTGAATGGGAAAACCAAGGGGGTTAACACACGGGCAATCGTCAGATCACCTCGCGCCCATCGTCGGGTTACCAGAGCTATTGCAGTGTGTTGTATATGATAGAGACGTTCCTTCAATTTGGTAGAACCCATTAATCTGCTAGGTTCAGGCAATGTCCGTAAAGTGCCTTGCCCAAGGACACAACCGACTAGCTAGCGACCAGTTTCGCACCTGCAACCTTTCGATTGAAAGGCGACGCACTTAACCGCTACACCAACGGGCCGGACATAATGTTAATAATTAAAAAGGGGTGATATTTTATTAATTTACACATGTAAATTAGTATTTTTTATATATAAAATCAGTATGAAAAGTGTTTTTTGCTTGTATTTTAAATGTATTTCAAATCGCAACTCCAAGAGTCAAAATTATCGATTTTGGAATAATTTGATAACATTCTGATTCGGATAGTGTCATCCAAATCGACACCAAGCTTATAATGATTTTAGAATTATTGTATTAGTCATGACAAAACTATAACATCCTCTATAAATACTCACCTTATATGATATGTAAGTTCAATACCGGTATAACAAAATAATAAACTAGATAAGGGACTTATTTGTGATAGCCATATGCAAGTCACAACCACAGATGGTATGGTGGTCTGGTGTTAATGCCAGTTTTTTTATTTTGTTGTTTGATTTCTTTGTTGTTAAACTTGGAAACTATTACAGTGTATTGTATATAATTTAGAACTAACTACCAGAACTATTTATGTTCAACCCTTTTTTATCCACTGATAATCCACAAATATCTGCTAATAAGCTTGTGCAAGGATAAAGCCAAAAAGCCAGAATATATAATGTTTCTGATACAAACAAAGTTTTTTTAAATGAAAAAAAAATAAAAAAATAGTATACTTGGTTGAACATATTTTAAATATTTAGTTGGCTTGTTGGTATAGTTATTTGTTGTAAATATAGTTAATTTAAAAAAATTATGTCAGATATTAAAAAGAACAGTACAATATCTTAGTACACTTCCAGCTGGGCGCCCATTTCGTAAACGATCAGGCATCAGGCGTAATTACGGACAGGCGTAATAACGTTCAGGCGTAATAACAATAAACAAGCTGTGTTTTGTATCCAGATCCCGCGTAGTCGGAGGTAAATTCGGTCTGTTGCCTACGTTTTTTTCGACGTATTTCGGCGTGCTACGTTCTGTATAACATTTGTTACAGCTGCGTGTCATCTCGACCTAGTAATTTTCCAGCAACAATATCCGGCCGTGTTGAGTTTAAGTTGTGTGTTTACTAAACAAAACTTTAATCATGCAATTTGTTCTGTAAATTGTACTCGTTTTACAAGGTTGGTGATTACTCTCTACTTTTTCTCATTTCTCTTGCTTTCGTGTTAGTAAAAATTAGATAAATAAAACGTCAAAATTTTGTACATATTTTTGTATATCTTGTATATGTTAATTTTAGCGATCTCGAGCTTTTGCGAACACAATACCGCGGGCGATCGCACGAAAATTAGTGAGATTAATTTACGTAGTATAATGCAAGTCATTCTATCATTTATGACTACGTATAAGACGAAAATATTAGGTATGATACAATGCAAACACTCTTTGGACCCGACAATAATCGCACACATATTCCATTTGGTTCAACATATTATGCAATCTGTTATGTACACACAGGTTCTAAACTTAGAACAGCTGCGCCATTTCCGCACTAAATGACGTAACATCTTACCCTTTTCTGTTTTCCATTAACTGCTGTCCTTTATATATCATGAAGACGTACATAACTGATAACGTACAAGGAGCTGACCAGGTTTCCAATAAATCCGAATTCATAGTGTCTCACACAATGCATAGGCAGCTAAAACCACGTCACTCCTGGGACTGTAAAATAACGCAGCACTAATCAGAACATCCGTATTGGTTTGGCTTATGAACTTAAAATGCATAACAATACACTATTCGTCATTCTCTCAAATTTAAATGTAATCGGGTTCAATAGAACATCGGGTTCAATAGAACAAAACAAACGCGATACTGTTGGCGAGATGTAACGTAAGCTTTGCTTTGCGCAAAGCTATATTTCATAGGTTGTACTATTCGCTTGGCTGATTTTAAACACGTCTGCATCACGCCATCCGGCGTTGAATTCAACTGGCGTGTTAATAAAAGAAATGTCAGATCGGTTTGTTAAGGCATTGGGCCTTCAAGATTACGATAAGAGAGAGTTCAATTTGTTGCTCGTATTGATTTACCACAGCGCAGTTAAACTGTTATGGTTAAAGTGTTGCGTTCCCTTTCGGGTACTTGCGCTATCATGTACAGCTATTATATCTTTGCCTAGCTTCGACACAAAGAGTAACGCAAAATGCTATCCTAAAATTAGTCGGCTTGTTGAATAAATAATTTTCATTTTATAATGAAACTCGTAGTGCCTTCACTATCTAGTTATGTACAGATAATCGTACGCTTATCACTAATATGGTTACAGCAACATTGGTTCCAAACCTATTTGACTAAAATTCCTTTACCGTACCTGTCCTAGCAATTATTTCGTTACTAGAATACGCAAGTTTTATATTTTGGTAACCGATTGTCTAACTTGTTTATGCGAATTATTACATAACAAAAGTATCTGTATAAAAATTAGTTTATGGACATATGATCATAGAAAACTAATAATTAAGTTTTTTAAATTGTAAAACATTTTAGGATAAATAAACTACATGAGACATCATTACCGAAAAATATGCACTACCCACCGCAAAATTCCTAACGAAGCATACCAAAGAGTACGTGGACCCGACACATCATGCACAAAATATATCTATATTCCTGACTTATTACATATATGTAAGAAAGATGTAGAAGCATCCGTCTATCTATAAATTCAATAAAACAAACTAACGGCTCTCAGACTTCAAAGCATTTATTTAGAAAATGCCACTGGTTAAACAAGACAAAATCCGAATGATGCAAACTCGAGTGAGTTTTAAAATGATAGTAGACCTACTGGTTACACGAACAACGGAAATATCGGAAGAACGTGGTGTTTAGGCTTTAGGCCAGGGATGTCCAACCTGCGGCCCGCACACTGCGGCCCGCCTGAGATTTTTGTGCGGCCCGCTAGTCATTTTCACTCCCAAGTAGTATTTTGACCTTTGAATCTTAGCATAATTAAAATGTATCAGTCAGCTTTAAGGGGCGCAGTAACAGTAGGCTATAAGTATGGGAGCAACAGAAATACAGGATTATACATTAATGGATTTTAATTGTTTCTTTATGTACCAATTTTTCTTGAAATTTAATAGGTTTTGCGGCCCATTGAATTAATTTAAGTGACAATGCGGCCCACTACAATAAAATGTTGGACATCCCTACTTTATGCTATAGATGGCGTATAACCAATTAAGACCTCTATGAACGGCAGGATGTGACGAGTGGTACCCTCCATGAGTCATTGTTTTTAAACGAGTGTTTTGCTGAGTAACAATGGTGGTGATTCCCCAATGTTTGTTTTGTTGAAAGCAGCATGTGCTAGGCTGCGCGCCGGTGTTCTCGTTTAGCTGTAAAGTTTTGTAATCGTGGAGCAGTGCTTTGTAAAATAAAGGTGTTGAATGTGCATCTGCTAGCTGTTTTGTTGGAAAAAAGTTGCCGATGTACGAAGGGGTATGGGCTCAAAATTTTTAAACAAAATTTTGTCAGGGTTTTGAGTTTTAGGTTGCAGATCCAAGCTTTCAATTTTAAATTGTGAAAAAATCTAAGGACTTCCTATGTCAGGGATTTTGAGTGACAGTCGTTTTTGTGAGGTCAGTTTGCATTGGAGAGATAGGGAAAATAATTAGTTGAACGCCTCCTATACTCTAACAGAATTATTATGGGTTTCCTTTCATTCCTGAGGAAACACATTTTGATTTTACTCCGTTTTTTTTAAATTTAATATTTAGCCTACTTTAAACCTTTTATGGCAACCAATTATTGTCGTACATCTAAACATGCAAAGCAAAAATGCAAACCACATTTGGTATAGGGCCTATTCTGTTTTCAGTTGGTCGAACAACGCAATGCTGGATGAAACTTCCGAAAAAGTTCTACTATATAATGTTGTGCGTTATACCGTATTACATTTTTCCAATATATTACCTAAAGACCTATTTAAGAAAGTTTCTCAAGATAAAAAAACAGGTCGGCCAGCATTAACCAACAGCCGCAACAAAAAAACACAACTAAAACAATCCATCGATTATCGTATGCACAATAACCCATTGCAGTGTAGCTGCGTAAGGCTTACCCCACCACGGACACACCGTTTTCTAGTAAATTCCGCGATATCAGTCACCCGCCTACGGTCTTTTACATACTGTATTGGGAATAAAATATATATAATATATATTTTGATTAAGTTTTAATAATTTATACTGTATGAAATGTTTGTCTAAATCTATTATAGTTTGTTTTGTATGATTGGTCCCTTCCTTTAAGACTATGTCCACCGAACAATTGCTTTGAGCACAACCTTCAGTCACTACGTAAACCATTCGATAGAGACTATATCTAACCTGGCGTTTACTTTTTTAATAAACTTTAGTCAAGTATAAATTAATTTATGTACATTTAGAAACACATCGTAATAGTATATGGATAAAATGGTTGGATTGGAATATCACAGACAAAATGGAATAATCTTTCGGTATAGAATTCAGAATCTATTTTCTCCGACGAATGTTTTCATTTGCTACATCCGTCACGTGACTTGAAGGAGCCTTTGGAATCTGTTATGCAATAAAATATGTAAAAAACGATGCAACAACGCCAAAAGTGTCGAAATATCACACGGTGGGCGAGAGTAATCTGACGATAGCCCTTGTATTAACGCCCCTCTTACGTTTTTTTCATTTACGGGGATAAACATGAATAACCTTTTTACCCTTATATCAATTAATAAAAAAACGTTATTTGTTATACAATATGATATTTACTGATCAGTTTATAACTATACGTACAGGTGTTTCTTGTAGATTGGGTTTCTTCTTTAGGTATGCATTATAAAAGAAGTGAACGAATAGAACCAGATATGATCCATACATAATTGTACCCGACCATAGATATTGATCGGACGAAACGCACGTTTGGCTTCTCCATGCAATTAAACTAAACATTGTAGCACAACCCAGTACCATTTGTACTATCTGTGAATCAGTGGGATAGGTTAAATTTAGATTTTATACGACATTAAGCTAAAAATTGTCCTCCTACAACTTCACTGTTACAAGTTCCGATGTTTGCAAATCGGTACTCCGGGAATCCGAAAGACCATTAACACCAGTAATGACCATAAAATATCACTTACCTGGGAAGCAGTGATGAATACTGAGATCAAACGTGGCAACCGCACACCTGCCGCTCTGACAGCATAGTAGGTGTACATGAATGCATGAATCAAAAAGTTCAGCGACATGAACACGGGCGCACCTACGAAATCACAATATTTGAACTAGTCTGGTTGTACAAACTGTCAGTTTAAAATTTACATATATATTAGCATATCATGAGTTTTAAAGAACGATGCTAAACAAAAATTTGATAAGCTGACAATTTTTTTTACCGGGCCAAGTTTCGAACCCATGATGGGCTCGTCACCATGACTGTTTTTTTGTATAAGAGCCGGTATATGTATCGGTCGCGTTAACCATTCGGCCACAAGACCGTACCAAGCTGACATTTTATAAACACCATTTTACCCTTTAATCTCTAGCACCACATACCGGCATTGTGTTCAGAGTAGCCCGACCAACAAAACAGCGAAACAGTCAGATGATGATACCAGTGCAAACATATTACATTCTGCTTTCGAAATATGATAAACGCAGTATCTCCTGAAATTAAACAACACACTTATTATTGTGTATGTACAATGTAATAAAAAATCCAAAAAATTACAAACCATATTCGATGAACTTGCTGTACACAAATAAAATGGTCCAGAAGCGAGTGATCGGTCTTGTGTAGATACCACTATCGCACACTAAACCTCTTATGCCGGCGTCTTTGTATAAATAATAGACGCATGTCAATGTTCGGAGGGAACCAACAATACTGAAGATTGCCAGCAGGGTAGACCAAAGAAGCATTGGCTTTCTTAGGTTGTAACTGCGCAAAGTAGGCGTAAAAATCTCTATAAAGGTTTTCTATTTCTATATTGATCGGATAGTATCAGCACTATAACATGCGCTCTACATTCACGGTAAAATCATTACTTTACCAGTTATAGCCGATACTATCTAATCCTAACTATTCACAGAAAAATTGTATAACTTTATCATAATGTAGCCATGCTCTTAGGTTTCTTTGGTATGGAAACTCACATGTATGTATTGAAGATTTATAACAGAGTATTGTAAAACCAACCAGTGTCATGAATCAGAAACAATGAACAATTACCCATGGAACTGTGTTATAATTTATAGTTGAAATTTCTGTTCTTGGCCAAAGAAAGGTAGTCTAATTAGTACACTAATTAAGCCATAATTGTTTTTCACTCGTAACTTCCCAGCATGTAATTCCGAAATAATAATGTTATAACACATTTTATTGAATACGTCGTTTTATGCTTTAAAAAATGTAATTTTAACATTTTCCATGTATGTGTACGCGTGGCTCTTTACCCGACTGCAGCCTATATGCCTTGACCCACAAAGGCACGATGGCGGACAGAGTTTGATCTTTTAATACCGGCGCGCTAGCGTACGCTCAATATAACTAATTTAACAACTGCCCGCCAGCGTGCTTAATAAATCGTGGATCAAGACTGGGGTCGAAACTGTGCTACCATACGAAAAAGACAGGGGGAATTTGGTTGAAGAAGCTAATTACCAAAATTCATAAATACCCGATTGTAAATTTGGTTCTACGTTCTCCGGAAAAAATAGTTTAATTTTACTAACATTTTTAATACAAGGTTATGTACTCGAAATAATATATTATTTGTGTTGTTTTATTTTCAACCTGGGTAAATGATCGTGATATACGCATACCTCTTTTTTGCGTCCATATGCCGCTTACCACCCACAATCATACCGATGTACATCACTGAAAGACAAAGCGGAACATTCCAGCTGGTAGTTAAGTTTCGAGTTTCAATTCCATCAAAAGCTTTTTCGAATTCCCACGGTTGAAACCCCCAGTTACCTGTGAAGCCAGTGAGATAGGTTTAAAACACTATTTTCCGTCTAAGTTCATAATAACCAAACTCTCCAATACAAATTTATAGAATCAGAATTAATTTTATTCCCATGTGTGGAATAATGACAGTGGTTATAACAGGAATAATCGTGAGATTTTTGTTAAACTTGCTGGATCGAGAAAATGATCGTATATCATATATATACCATTTGACTATGTGAGACTAAGGACCATTAAATTACATGACTAACCTTCCAACAATTCATTGAATGCTGACATGCCTACTTTCGAACAAATCAAAATACAGGTTTGTACCAGTGTCACCGAAAGTTTATACTAAAACCTTTCCAAACGAGTGCAGAATGTTTGCAGTTAAATACGATAGCAGTCAACGATTTCGTAATGTAAAATATTTAATCGATTAAGTAAATATTTCCTCTTTTCAGGTTGTCTACGAAGTTTATAGTTCGACGGGTCCATAGGACAAGTCACACAAGTAGTGTTGCTTAGCTAAGGTTACTGTGGATATTGGTAACCGAACCTTCGTATTCACTTTAAGGTCATCAAGGTCAATAGGCTCATTGCAAGGCCATATAAAATAAATGGTGGTTGCTAACGACATACCATCAATATTTTAATCTTGAACGCGTTATATTTAACTAAACCTTTGAAAGTCCTGTAAATACTATATATAATTACCACCTGAGAATAATTTCTACCTCAACCTGCGGGAAGCACCTTTCTTTGGTCAGTGAAGAAACCCACACTCTCCTTTGAATCGTAGTTACAATAATATGGTATGCCGTTTCAGCGCAATGAAGCGTATCCAGGCGATAGTTTCAACAAAACACCTATTTAACTGGCACCAAAGTAAGGTCAATATGACGATCCTGGTAGTGTTATGAGCTACCATAATTTAACATGTTTGACTTTGATTAGCATACATTAGATATTGCGTTTTTAATGCCCGTCTACCATTTATCGTTACCAGAATAATACACACTTCTCTCCTCGCAGACCATTTAACCTAGGTTTTATCGACCTCACCAACAGTTTTCTTGAACGGTTAAAGGCATTGTGAGATGTAAATAGTTTCCCTTATTTAATAAATATCCCAAAACTTTTTCCTGTTACATTAAATTAAAGTTTTAAAATTAAATTTGATTTTAAAAGAAATGAAGCAACAAACGGACACAAGATACGACGCCATCCAAATAAATAACTTCGCACGTGTTCAACGTTTGCGTTACCACAAAGAGTATCTTTTACTAAAGAGGTCTTTGTTCTCAACTAACGGTAGATTTTGAATTTTATTTTACAATGGAACCGTTTAATTTGAATAGTTTATATGAGTTTATTGAAATGTCTGTATGGAACATGTTGTCACTGTTTGAACTCACATTTTAACCACACGATTGCTGATTGGTGTGGCTAACGGGCGTGATAGCAAATAACTATACGCACATATTTAGTGTAAACATTCTAAGGAGCCGTTGTTCGTCATCAAAAACCATGTACACACGACTCTGTCCCCTACATTCGGTTAAAGTTCAACAAATTTGGACTCGATTGTGAATGGCTTGTTTCGTAAACGCTATTCGATATCTCGGCGCCTCACAAATGTACAAGCTGCCTTTTTTAAAGTAAACGGATACACTCGACTCTCGTGCCTGTACCAAGTGGCAAAACATGGCTTGGTATAGCCAAGAAAATTCTTAAAAGGCATGGTCGTACGTTTTACTCTTAACGAGATACTATTTTTTTCTGAAGCGACATTAGGTGATCGACGTTCACCAAGCTATGAAAATAGCAGAAAACTACCAGAGATCTTAACTAATTTTATGCTTTAAATTCTTAATAGCAGGGGGGAAATTATATACGTCCCGCGGGCAGTATCTGGGCCACCGAAGTGTTTTATCCTACCAACTTGTGTATGCTTGCTTAAACAGAATAATAATGTTATAGAAAAATACCGGCTATAGTTTTTATGGATATAAAATAATGGTAAAAATACTATTAAAGCAAACAAACTGCAGGCTAAAATTATAAACGAATTTTTCCATGTAATATCTGCAACGGAGTATAAGGTGCAAAACAAGCCACACATATACCTCAAAATCACCCATCCGAATTATTTGCCATGCTGAAACTCTAGCGTCCCTGTCAATACTACTGACCCCTAATATTTCAGTGTTTATAGGTGTGCGTATTACGTTTTTAAGTAGATATACCTTGTTTTTCGTGCGGTTTTTTTCCTATGTGGTACACCAACATCAGGTCCTGAATCTAAATTTTAAATGTATTTCCTTCAGATTCAAAGGGAACCCATAATGACAGAAAAGACACGTCATTTTCTATCTCGGTACCGTCAAACCTTTATTTAAACAAACTTGTGGTCGCATGCAGAAGACAACATCAGTCGCCTTTATAATTATAATTTGTTACACTATCTATTTATTGTACCTTGTATGTCATCCTGGCTATAGGTATTTTGTAAATAAAATTGTTTATATTAAGTTTTGATGCTTCGGCCCAGTAACCATGCCTGTTATCTGTAACAAGCCCACTGAGAAAAGTAATTACCCACTCATGTATTAGTTTATACTTTATAGTACAGGTAGGTGACTGCATAATTCGTTGTGTCAGATCTAAAGCTCACTCGCGAAAGTATTAAAGGGTATAAAGTTTCTTATATATTACATGTTAGTTGCCATGTTACACAACCATGTTATATCTACATAAAGGCTACAACCCGACTATGGTGAAGCTAGATGCCTTTCAGCTACCAACGTATGTGATCAGGATCTTACAAAACTTACTTTTTAAGTAAACTCCCTTTAAAATAACCTAAAGTGGCATTTTCAGGCCCAATAACACTGGACTAATAAAAGCTCCTTTTTTATTCTACTATTTTTAGACAATCCTGCATTTGTAGTTTCGTGATGGGTTTTTGAAAATATTTAACGAATACGCATATAGGCCTACCTATATTGTGTCATACATAATTCACAGATTATTGTTCTCTCTATACGTGTAAAAACTGGCTTTAAGCCAAGCGTATAGTCATTCACATGTGCGTAAAGCTGATTACTTCCTTAGGTCCTATTACATTTTAAGAAAGCTGTCAAACGGTGACGAAATATGACATTTGATGTGTCTTTTCTACCGTATTTTGACCCCGAATACCCTAACAGAACGTTGTATTTTTAAAATTTATTACTGGAGTTTTTCACATGTTTTAGTTTTATATTATTTTCATCTACGTATTTCACAACAGCCTGCCCCCAACCTTTTCTTCTATTTCATTTTTATTTTAAGGCAAATTGACATCGATTCTGCCAGGTATTATTTTTTCAGAGATCCGAACACCCAGCATTTCTTCCACAAGGAGAAGGCCATATGTCTTTCTTTCTTCCACTTTCACCGTTTGTGGGGGCAATGTGAAAAAAAAAAAAAAAAAAAAAAAAAAAAAAAAAAAAAAAAAAAATGTCACACCGAAACATCATTAAAAAAATGATTAATAAAAAAGGCATATACATTTTTCTTAGTGTGGACACTGCGTGAAAACAAGCCCAAACATGTGGACAGTGCTTTGCTGTGCATGCATGATAACAGATTGCATGATTATAACGGCAATAAATCACTTTACGTATTTAGAGATGCATTTCCTTTATTGTTTCCTTCACGAAAAATTTACACTTATTACCCCAGAACCAACAAAGATGCAACACATTATTGTATTTGGTCGACTAAAGATCAACTTATGTTCCATTCCACTTTTCATGACTTGCATCCTCTACAAGAACTTGCTTGGTGGGAACCATTTGTTCGTCAACTTGAACTTGTTCAAGGTAATCCAAGAAATCAAATCCTTTATAAAAAATTAAAATAATAATGTTTAACCCAATTGTGTTATTAAAAAACACTATTATATATAAAGAATGTATTTTATCAAACTTTTGCAAAAGTGTCGTTTTAAACCCAACCTGACTTTTAGCAATAAGTCATGCTATAAGTAAAGTCATTAAGGCATTCTGACGTTGGTTGAGTTTTGTAAAATGAAATACGACACCGCAACCGAACAATACAACTGTGGTGTGGGTTTAAGGCTTGCACATAATGGTATTTCAAACTAGCATTAAGTAAATTAGAAATAAGTCCCTCAGCTAAATGTTCAAATTATTGCAAAAGCACAATGTATCCTATATGTAGGGATAAATACTTTTAGTATTTTTTATCTATTCAAAGTTTATATTTCGTTGAAGACACAGTCACCTATATGACACCCAACAATTTGTTTTTTTCTAAAAAAACAAACAGAATTACCTTCAATTACGCGGCCAAAAACAACTGCTGCTCCATCGAATGCACTGGTTTGGTCGAAGGTTATATAAAACTGAGAGGTTTTCTTACTATCAGAATTATTCTTCAAACCAATCGAAGCCAATGTACCAGGTACCAGATGTTTAAGTTTTAGATTTTCATTTTCAAACGGCTCATCCAACGCACTGCGACCACTGGTGCCATTGTTATTGACAATGTCTCCACCCTGGAAAATATGTGTATCAACCGAAAAAGGATATCAATAAATACCGAGGCCTATACATGCTGTTGCTAGTTGGCTTAATTTTGTATATATCGGTATTCGAAATTCACAACCACGTGTGGCAGATATATCAGTCTGTGTAATGTAATAATAAGTCATAACCTAGTGGTGCTTGTGTTACAGCTAACCAACTTCATAGCGTCCTTCCATTCTGGCATTCATCTGGTTATATGACAGCATAGAGAACATCATGCAATACGTGTAAAATATTTGAACAAGGAATAACAAATAATATAAAGTCACTACTGTACGATAACCGGGTGAATTTGAGTAGGCTAACCATTATCATATGACGTTGGAAAATCATGAAGAATTTAGACCCTTTGTATCCATATCCCTTTTCGTGTGTTGATAATTTGATAAAGTTCTCCACCGTTAGAGGGCACGCTTGACCATACAAGCCAAATACAAGTTGTCCGGTTTTTCCGTCTTCTACCGCAATTTTCATTGTAACCTGTTTTGAATAAACTGATTAAAAATGTATCACATAAAAAATAATTAATGCGTAATAATATAAGCTAATTTACTTCTTTAAGTATCGATCATTTTACCCGGTTAATGAAACATTGCTATATAAACGTTTAGGGAGACATACATATTATTATAAGGTAGAGTACCTTATCTGTTATTGTTGGGTGTTTAATATTTTTTCTTTCTTCAAGAGATCCAGTAGCAAAGTACAGTGCCACGGATAACATAAGAAAACTTATTGAGAGAACTGAAAATAGTGGGTGTCGCCTGCACCAATATTGAACCGTAAGCAGGAAACTCTTCCAGTTTGACTTAACTTCGCTGTTCTTCTTCATTTTATTTAACCTCTTTTCTCGTCTCTCTCGTTTTTCGTCCTTTTGGCGTGAGCCTTTTCCCTTAGCCCCTGCAGTTGACTTCTTTTTAACTACTTTGGCTGTCGATATATCGCCATTTTTGCTCTTCGAATCACCACCCTCGGATTGTTTTCTCTCCCGAAGATCATTGGTTTTTCCACTTACTGGACTACTTTTGACACTTTCCTCTGCTTTCGCCTTTGGCGACATGGTCTGGTCAAATTAAGTTAATTAATTATTACAAATAAAACTATTCTATTAGGTTTAATACGCCAACATATTCGGTTCAAGAGTCAGTCTAATTATCAATCTACTGTTTTGATAGAATAGAATAATCATATTTATTTTCTAAAATGGAAAAGGCGATGTAACATGGGTAAACGTTATATTGCCTCGCTACCACCTGGGTTACCGGAGCTATTAATGCGTGTTGTATATGATAAAGGCATTTTTGTTAGTTTTTAGTGGACCCATTAATCTACTGGGTTCGGGCGATTTCCGCTAACTGCCCTGCACAAGAACACAACCGAATAGCTCGGTACAACTTTACCAACATCAAACATTCTGCTAAAAGGCAAGACTAAGCTATTCAGTCACTGTTTCCAACGTGCATTGCTAGATTATACTGTGCCTATTTTAGTACTGATGGATGCTTAATAAATAGGAAAAATACAAATTTAAGAAACTGCAGTAATATTGAGTACCTCCATTCAGATATAATTGATCTAATGGTCCACAATTCAACTGGAAGCCACGTTTTACGTTATTTGTCACGTGCCATGTTATAGCCAATGAAACAGAAACACCGAGCAGCACATTGTTTTGATAGAAAGATTTCAAGTAGCTGCAGATTAACGTAGAGTTGTCCAACATGCACGTGGAAGCTATAAGCTTTTTATATCAGTGTTATTCGACATATGCCAAAAACTTACCAATGGACATTTTGCCAGCTTACTCGACGTTATACAACTTTTACTTTGCCAGAAGACAAAAAACCACAATCACATCAACATTTCGAATTTCCATAAATCTAATCACAGCTGATTTTTTTTTCATAAATCTAATCACAGCATTGGTGTCGTGTTATGTTAGTAATATGGCTGGTAAATTTTGTAGCAATAAGATATGAGGGTTTATATATTTTTTGCTAAAATGACGATATAATTTCTTGGTTCAATATTTTAACAACGCGGATAATGGAAGACTTAATAAGAATTCCCTTTTTTGTCGAAAACCCAACAAGGTATTCGATATCTATTATAAACGTTAAATCAGGCTTTTATCCTCTAAACACGATGTTAATGGAGGCTTATAAATTTCAGTCGTTTTTGACAACATAGTAATTCTAGCAACCTGTGAACACGCTGTATTTAAAATCTTAAACACACACACAATGTTGTTTTTGCAATTTTTTAGCGGCCAAAATAATTGTCCATGCGTTTGGGCTATTTTCACCACTACCACTGTGTTCTCACGGTCAATTTAAAAAGTCTCATATGTCATGGCCATATATTGTCAGCTTTAGCAATAGGGGAAGAGTGGGTAAAATGGGCCCTTTAGTTGCAAATCGTATTATTTTACTGATATAAAGCCTGCTGGACTTAAGTTTTTCATGTGGTGTCACCTAATACCAAAGTCTTTACACATAACATGTTAACTTTCTAATAATTTTTGTTAAATATATTTTATCAACAAAGAAAAATATTTCGTTAGTGGCCCATTTTAGACAAGGGTGTAGTCTAAAATGGGCCCCGGCCCGTTTTCGACATTAACATTTCGCCAGATAACAGTATCCATATTCGCTTCCCATATAAACAATGTTATTACTTTTCTTTTTATGATGTAGTTTGTTTTTTTTAATTTAACACTTTGGATTACAGCAATTACTTTTTATTTAATACCCAGTTACTAGTATACTAATGCAATAACACCTTGCTACTTTATTGGAAGCATAACTATCAATTCATGTTATTAATAGCATTTAGAAAAACCGTTTAGTTTATTGTGAAACACATAATATGACTGTTAGTGCTAAGTCTAGCCCTTTAGTACTGTTAATGCTAAGTCTAGCCCCGTTAGTTACCAAATGAACACAGGGGGCCCATATTAGACAGGTGCCAACATACGACTTAAAATCTCTATAACAAATTTAAAAAAAAAGAAGTTTTATTTCTACCAGTAAAAGTAGGTCTAGACTATATAGTTCTATTCAACTACAGTAAAATTTATTTTAGTATTTGATCTTTTCTATTATTTATTAGCAGAAAACAAAAATTGCAAATTTAGATTCAGACCTTCTCAAACCGAAATAGCTACAGAAAACATTGAGTTTGTCGATTTCACGCTCAAACTTCGGTTTGGAGATTCCATAATTTGATATACTGACACTGGTTTTTGCAGCAAATTTTTATTCTTCAAAATATATTGAAAATTGGAGGGGGCCCATTTTACCCACGTGGCCCATTTTACCCACTTTTCCCCTACCAATGTTGATTTTTATTGAACCATCTAGCGTGGTGACCCAATCTTATCCGGCCTTACTGTTTCTTGTACCCAATGTTTTGTGCTAGCAGCTACATGATCGTTTGTTAAGCTAAATTTACCGAAGGTATTTAAAACAGTAAAACAAATGCGTCAGCTGTCGAACTGGGGCATTTTTTAGTTGCCGTTGCAAGAATACGGTTTTCATATACTCGTCTTCGTTACACGACAAATTGCGGATTTCATGCTTTATTTTTGAAGAACAGATTGCAATGAAAGGGCTGTGACAGTATGAGCATTAAATCGGTGACGCATTTGTAAAATAACAGTGTCTATATATTTTATCAACAAAGAAAAATATGCTACGGTCGTGTGGCCGAATGGTTAACGGCGTACCGATACATGGATACCGGCACGTACTATACAAAAACGGTCCAGGTGACGAAAAAAAGACTTTTTTAATTCACATCGGCTCAAACTTTCATGGGAAATGCCGCCTAAATGTTAATTTTTAAATACCCGTTTTTCCTTGTCAAATGGGTGTATTACTGCTACTGCAAAGGAAATTTAACCAGACGTTGAAGTTTCACTCCCCGTACTTCTCACGGTGCAAATAAGGCGTACATTTTGCAAATTAAATCCTTTTAATAAGAGAAAACGAAAAGCATCATTTGCGGCAGTTTCGGGAGGCGGTCACCTAATTATTCTTCCTATCTCTCCAATGCAAATTGACCTCACAAAAACGGCTGCTGTCACTCAAAATCCGGACATAGACAGTCTTAGATTTTTTACAACTTAAAATTGAAGCTTGGATCTGCAACCTTAAACTTAAAACCCTTCAAACTTTAACTTAAATTTTGAGCCCATACCCCTTCGTACATCGGCAACTTTTTCCCAACAAAAAAGCTAGCAGATGCACAATCAAGATCTTTATTTCACAAAGCATTGCTCCACTATTACAAAACTTTAAAGCTTAACGAGAACACCGGCGCGCAGCCTAGCACATGCTGTTTTTAAATAAACAAACATGGGGGAATCACCACAATTGTTACTCAGCAAAACACTTGTTTAAAAACAATGACTCATGAAGGGTACCACTCGTCACATCCTGCTTTTCATTGAGCTCTTAATTGGTTGAACGCCATCTGTATATGTTGCCTTCCAAGGTATTCATGTGTATTTTATTTCCACCCTTGCGTTTAGAGTGAGGCCTAATAAAGCTTTTAAAAGGACACCAAACATTGTCTAAAAGTTATATTCGCTTACATCTGTAACTTGTCTGTAACTAGTTGATCTACTGCATGTCCAATGTCCAGCGGTGAGAAGGTGTCCGATAGATGAGTGTAACCACTACTGCTGGAAACTGTACACAGATAACTTGAAAATAAGTTATGTTCATTCTTAACTTCAGCATTGGTAAGCATACTACTCGACACGAGACACAGACATTTGACGTTCAACATAAAACTGTTAAACCTTTGAGGTGTGGTACTGTAATATTAGGTTTAATAAAGTTGGAAAGAAGCATATTTTTTTCCACCCTAATGCTTTTACCAACGAAGTGTTTTTTTGAATGTGGCTTTAAACAGCTTAAGACGATTGCCGTTGCCAAAGTGTCGCAATCTAGATTTTAAAAACACTATCTTGACTCGATTTTACAAGGACAGACATGTCGCGACAAGGTTGCCATTAATGATGTTTCTTACCATTGTTGCGATAGAAAGGGATATGGTGAAATACTAACAGGGTAAAAACAAAATGTTACAATCAGATTTCCGCCCGATTAAGGGTACGATTGTACGATTTTCATTTTTTATGATTTCTTGTAACTCATCTCATTCCCGGAGCGCTGTAAAAATTCGTCGAATGCTTTGACCGAAATTGTACTTGATCGTGCATTTCCCGATATTTGACTAATATAAAAGCACCGTTCCTGGTTATCGAGTTTTTGTCATTAAATTAAAGAAAACATTTATTCAGTTAAACAGAACAAATACAGGCTCCTGTCAATACGTCTGTACGTGATTATATATGGGTAAGCATGTGTAAATTCATATCTACGGTTACTAGTCAAAATGTATACTCTACCATACTTCCCATACTTCACCATATGTTGCACATTTTCTTACGTCATTAAATTAAAACGGGAAGAATCAAAAACAACCGTGCATACTAAGATATATATATACGAGTTCCTTGAATCGGTCACATAGCAACTCACTGTGTGTTTTGTTTGATATTAAAACATTCCCAAACCATACGGCACTGTGAGTATTTTGTACCCGAAGTACACAAATAAAGTTATTTAAATATATCTTGCTTCATTTTAAAACGGGTTAAATACATTTCTAGCGAATGTGTGCGTTTGTAAAGTCAAAATGTTTGAGTTGTGTGTTAGAATTGTGAGTAAAGAGACGTTATGTACCGATACAGCAATTTTTGATTCACAGTCGGATGAGTGATTCACACGTATAAATATACGCCTATTGACACACAGAATATAACGTCCAGTTTTTAAAGCATACAATTGTGCAAACAACAATACACTACTAATGCAGTGAGTGATTGTTGTTGGTTAGTTCTGAGTGATAGGCAGTTTAACTACACAACTTTTGATAACTAAAACGGCAGGCCTCTGTATGAAGATAAGGTCAGATTGATTTATATTACACTTAACCTGATATGTTTTTACCTTTTGTATTATACACAATACAAAAGGTAGAAAGTAGAAAGAAATAAATATTACGTGTTTTGTATTATACATGATACATCATTTAAACAGTAGAAAGAAAGAAATATATAGGAAGCATAACCTATATTCGACTTTAGCAGGTCAGTAGTTTTGTGCGAACTACTTGTATTTTCTTTGAACTCCCCCGATTACGTTGCAAAAAAGGGGGATGTGACCACGGGACAGACATCGAAGTCGCACTTTGGCAGAACGAAGCGAAAACTAGTGAACCAAGTGGTGTAAAGTTTTGGTGCGCACTGCGCCCATATCTGATCAAAGTCTATTCGTTTAATTTTCGCGAAAAGAGAGACAGAGAAAAACTAAAGTTTGAAAAAGAGGATATAATAATGGGAAACTAAAATAAGATAAAACAATTGTGGTAGTTTCAGACGAAAAGACGGTTTTATTGTGATAAGATTACAAAAAATAATGTATCGTTCAGTATTTATACCTCGATTACGCTTTGACCGAAAACAATAATGTGAAAATTACATCAGAATTTATAACAAAAAAGAATATCCTGTAGTAAGGCTTTTCCGTTAGGCCACCTAGCTTTTTAATAAAAGTGTGTAGTTTTTTGACAATTTTTATGTTTGTTTTGCAGTCTCTATTACTTGTAGTAAATAAACTATAATTTCAAAAATGGTGTTCGATGCTTGGAGGTCACGGGGGGGTCCGACCCAGCACCCTGCAATGCCGACCCCTGTTACTTCTGACGTACTAGAAGTGGGGTTCATCTTCGCGTTCTGCATCCTTGCATTTTCTTTCGCCCTGATTATCCCGGGGTATAAAGGAATCGCCGTAAGTCACTATGATTACAAATGTTAGCGAACAGTTTTTATATCGATAACTATTGCATAGTGTTGCAATGTATCGGCGGTGCATTAGTTTTACCTGGAGGCATTGTGTTATGCAAATTGACGTGAACTGAAAACGTCGCAAACGATATTTTGTTATATAGTGTTATTAAAACAAGCTTAAGTAAGTTAAAAATTTAAAGTTATATGTTGGTTAAGCGTTGAAGCTATGCGCGGTAACTATTAACACAAAGCAGAAGTCGCGTGGTGCGTGACAGACGTTGATCGACTTGCTGGGAATTTCCATTGGCTTTGTTTCAACAGAAACTTTTCCAGCAGAACTAACGTTACGTCACAAAATCAACATTTAAACAAAACCTGCCATACTAAGTATAGTGTAAGGTTCCGCATTCGGTTGCGACTTGTCTGGCGTGTCTGGTGATGGTAGTTATCCAAGTTTTAAATAACTTTTCTCAAAGAGGTCCCGATATCAAGCGCTTGGTTATAATACAAAAATAGATCATGGTGGAGTCGTTAGGGATCATACGGTCGAGCTTGATTTTAACGCGTCACCTGACACCAAAGAATGCATTACCTACGTTTTAACCACATGACTTCATGACAAAAGAGCGTAACTATTTGACGATTTTGTTTTGGATGAATACGTCCCCGAAATTCAGCATAATTTGCGGTTTTGTGATCCTCACCTCAGCAATTTATTTTCCCAACATCTTATTTTAAACCCTACTTTTATTTATGCTTTCAGCGGCTGTACTTCGTCCTTCGAGTTGTGATCAGTTTATTCATTGGCGCTTCCATATTCCGTAAGTTGCTTTTTTACCTGGAAAACCCTTATAAAGTTGGAAATCACATTTAGTATTAAAATTCCCTCAATTGAATTCAAGGTATTTAACATCGAATTAAAAGCAGCAACACTGTACTTTTTATATTTTAAAATAAAAATAATAATTTTAAACATGCATCTGCAGTTGGAGTATTGGGCCAGGATTGGGAAAGTGCCGAAATAGAAACGAAAACGGCATACAAAGCGTTTACCAACACCGAGATACATGCGAAGATTGGAATGAAGATTGGTCTCGGTTCGGTTAACGTCACGCTGAAAGGTTTGTACTGAAATGGTAAAACCTGATCCTTTAAACATATATAGAACTAAGAATAAACCGTAGAAGACAAAGGGAAATCGGACCTCTATGTATATAGCATCGCTCTTCAGCGGTGTGTACTGAATGCCCAATTGTTTACCGGACAATACGTTAGGTATACTACTGCGAGATATTATACGAAAGGTTTTCAATATAAGTCCAGAATTTTAAACAATGGTATCACCGGGTACTGTTTGTTAGTTTTTAATACAATTTGTTGGGGTGTAGTTATTTGATCATATGACCTATACCGTAAAAATTAAAACAATTATTTATGAGAACTTATGTGTGCAGAATACAAAGTTGAACATACAGTCAAAAAGTCTAAGGGCCACTTTATTCATCTTACCGATCTAGCAATGTTAACTATTAAGACAACCAACATTTATAACTCTTGTTGGTGAAGTTTCTACTCGAACGAAGAGCTTATTCCTAACCCTATTTCCACAGGAACTCCTGTTTACCAAGTTGTCGGCCATAGTGACAGCGTAAACTTTACCGAACGGATTGATTACAATGAGAGATTTCATTGGGCGTGGAGACAAGGACGCATCGGCTTTGGACCTTACGGTGAGATTCAAGCTGTAAAGTACAATATTCAGTGTGATTGAGAAAACAAACTTGATAAGTTTTTTTGCATCTAAACCGATGCGTGCTTGATTGTGTAAAATATAAGGCCCACGCAATTCAACGAAATTTGACCACGATATACTTGTATGACTATATATGGACATGTCAATATTTGTGAACCCACCAAAGTAATGAAAAACACAGAAGAAAAGGAACGAAAGTAGTTAACTTTCACATAGATTTAATTCCATGTCAAAGTGGCTATATGAAAGGCAGATGTAAATATTCGTATTATTTCATCGCACACGCAAGCAATAAAGATATATTTACTTCCATAGCTGGACGTATAAATCAGGAGTTCCGACAGGCGCAATACAGGGGAGTCCCGCTGCCAATCCAATGGATCGCAGAATACTTCACATTGGATGGGGAGTTGATCCGCTGGGGAAGGTCCTATCGCACGGCGGGATGGTTCACCAATGAAGTTTTGTGGTATGTTAATATAAACAGGGCCGGTTTTAGGCCGATTTGACCGATTAGATCAAATTGGGCCCCGCACCTTAAAGGGGCCCCGCGCTAGCGGGCGTCTTTCTGTATTACGAGGTTTAAAATACTACTGAAACGTAAAATAAAAAGTGAAATAATATTCTTTCTCATAATATCAATTTGTTATGCATCGTAACTAAGTCAAATTTATATTTCTGTGTCTGCCTGTTACGTCATAATGAATATGGTTGCTAAACAATATATATATTTTTATATATATATATATATATATATATATATATATATATATATACAGTATATAAGTGTTTGGAAGTAAAACAATACCGGTATATCGTAAATAGACATCCACATTACCTTTAATTTGTTTTATAGCAAGTATTAAATGTCTATTTTTGTAGTTAGTATGTACTGGTATGTATTTTATGATATATAAACACCCATAAATTTTGCTATGAAGAGTAGGGGCCCCGCCATCACATTTCTAATTGGGCCCCGCGGTTCCTAGCACCGGGCCTGAATATAAAACAATTAATTGATTACATTGCATCGGGAGCAGTATGGATTGGATGAGATTGCTTTCTCGCTTTCTAGTTCCTAGTATGAAGTCGCGATAGTTCAGCCGAAAGATCGAAAAGTGCATAAATACAAGGCGTTTAACCAATTATTCTCCCCCATCTCTCCTATACGCAAACTGACATCAAAAAGGGCTATCACCCAAAAGCCTGTAACAGGAACCCCCCCCTATGTTTTATTTTGCTTTTCAACATTTCCAGCTGGTACTTCCTAGTACATCTGGACATTTTTCGCATAAAACAGCTAGGAAATACAGAATCAACAGCTTTGTTTCACGAAGCTCTGCTCTTCTATCACAAAATTTTCCAGCTAAATGAAAACACGGGCGCGCAGCCAAGCATATGCTTCTAACCTTATAAACATTAAAAATCACTATCATTGAAACTCAGCAAACTACTCATTTAAAAACCATGAGTAACAGGGTACCTTTCGTCAGATCTGGTTGCGCAGACATCTATTAATTGTTAATACGCCATGTATAGCACGTGGTCCTGGAGATAATTTCCTGGTTTCAGGACGGTTTTGTGGGCGAATTGTTAGCGTGCCCGATTAATGAACTGGATTTGATTAAAAAAAGGATCATAGCAAAGAAAAAATAGGATAAGGTCGGAGTTTTGAAATTCAGAAAAGAACAACTTTGGCAAGTTTTTTACTATCTTCACTTACGCACATTACTATATGATGATTATACATCGGTGATCACCAGACTTATCTCTTATAACAAAAAATGGATTTTAATCGCCATAGAGTTATAGAAGCATATCGATTATATTATATCAATAATGTAAAATATAAAAATAATAATATTAAATATAAAAATAATCGTTAATATAAAGTTATAGTTTATACAAAATAGAAGAAGGCCTGTTTAGTTATTCTGGACTTAAGAATTATTTGTCTATTTTTTGTATTATTAAATCCAGTTACTACTTTCCCTATGTATATTCGGAATGTATGGAAGGAGATAATTAAGCCGTTTGCATTCTTGGGGGAAATCCACTTGTATGAGTTTGCACGTAGTTAAAATCAGATAACTTGTAAGGGAAATTTGTGTGGTATCAATAATTTGTCACTGTTATCGTGAGATACATGTTATTGTTAGATACATATTGTTGAGACGAATGAGCCAACAATCCAATTACAGAAGCAATTTAAATGTATATACCTATACGATAGAGTTTTAATTTTTGTTTAACTCAAAACCAGTATTTAGTAAGATAGACTTTTTTCATGATGTGTCTTAAACCAAAAACACACGAGTCTGTATACGAGACGATTGCACTAACCGTTCGGCCACACAGTCGCTGTTTAAGAAAAATACAAAAAAAATTGTTTTGACTTTTAAGGGTTTTTTGTTTTTTATTGGCGTTATACACAGAAAAGAATTGGCGCTATATTTTTTTACCACAAAAAATAACTATATTGGAAAGCAAAACAATAAAATAAGGAATAGCAACAAAAAAATACAAAAAGTGCTAGGTACAAGCTGATACAACTCTCTATGCCATCTAGTGTCCATAATGACCAGACTCGACTTTCTTTAGGACGGCGGTTCCGGTTTGGTTGATCGCAAACATTCTGTCCGGGGTGGTGCTCTTCTACGCTGGCTGCATGTTCATGCTTACATCGGCCTTTATGTTTGTCAGCCTTATCATATGGTCTACCATCAAATGGGGTTCACAGCCACTCACCATTCCCTTCGAAGATGCTGTATTAAACCCACATTACGGTGCAAGTTTCTGGTTGGTTCTCGCTGGCGGTGAGACCAAATTTTTACTTTTATACGCCTTTAATAATTGTAAAAATATGAAGATCTATTTTTTAATATACATAAATAAAAAACAATTGCCAGTATATTAAATTGTCTTCCTTTATATAGGAATTGTCTCATTTTTGTACGGAGCAATTATCGTGGCAATGGACTGGTTTTTGCCCCAGGCCATCGCCGATTTCTTTGGAAATGATGTGTTGCAAGACAGCGAACAGTTTTACCACAAAAAAGAAGAGCAGGATGAAAGTCCATCAGGTTATTATCCCCGACGTGTATTGAGTTTAATAAAATAGCTGATAAATAAAATAATGGCTATGTATATAAAGTGCATATTACCTGAAAAAAACGGTCAATTACATAAACCCATCTCTCCATCAGTATCTGTACATGTATTACTTAATGCTAAGGTTTGTGAAAGATGATGAAATTATTTTTGTAGGACGATATATATATTATTATTATCAAGTACCCCAGTAGTAAATATGTATGTTATTCTTTAGGCATTCAAGGACGGAAATCAACTGATCGTAAAGGCATCAGCGGAGTTCAACGACGGGTAATTAGCTGTTTCTTCAAATATATTTGGTAGATATCCGATGGTTGGTCAACACTTACCTGGTTTAGATGCCGTCGTCGTCAGTCGAAAGGCTGGGTGACAAAACTAGTTGTTAGCAATTCGGTACTGTCACTGAAAAAAAAACTTAGCTTACATTTCTTAACCCTTGTGGATTTGGTTGTTAAAACTCTGCATCGAGACGTAATTTATGCTGCATTAGCTCGATCCGTTACCCAAACTCGAACAATAACCAAACTATTTTACCTTCGATGCTGTTAGCTATTAGATTAGTTTTCAATATCACGTTTGTATTTTAGCTGTTAATAAAAATGCTATGGCTGTGTACTTTTAACGCAATAAATCTGACGTCTATACTGTGCCTCACAGCTTTTTTTGGTTATTCTAACAGTACATATATCACAGCTTGCAGCCACCACTAAAGTTGACCACATTTCACGTAACTGGGCGAGCAGAAGACGAAAGGCTCGTGCGACAATGAGAAAAGACTTGCACCTCGATGAAGATATTCAGGAAGAAGCTCGGGAAGACAATGGCGGGATCGTTTACACAAATCATGCCTTTGAAGAGGGATCGAGCTTTGATTCAAAAAGGGCACCACATTTGGAAGAGGGGCAACCAACAACTCATAACGACCTGGATGATTATGAACCGGCTGAAGATCTTCGAACCCCCAGCTCTGTCATCGTGTATGAAAACGAAGGATATGAAGACGCTGCAGAGGCTTTGGCAGGTCGTGTGGCAAAAGAGTCGTGTGCCAATGCTTACGAAACTTTTGCCACAACGCCAATGTAGAGAGTGAAGCAAAGACTTTTGAAAACAAAGTACTATTGTTGATACGACAGGAAATTTTAGGTATTCCTATTTAGCTACGGAAAAAACACAATTGCAATGAATATTATTGCGATGAAACTCGTTAGCCACCTTTTGTTATACTTCTGTGACCACAATCCCTGTAGATATATATCCTAATATTTAACTGAATCAGTTAAAGTACAAATATTCCTGATGACATTTTAATCCTGAGAAGAAATGGGTATTTTAACAATGAAAATGTTTTAAAGTACACATTACGGCCGGCAAATACAACCAGAACCAAATTACGTAAGCTACCACAACCAACGTTTCGATTGGGACGGAAATGTCTACGAGGCACCACATGCGGTTAGGCTTACGCTTTAAAAAAGGGGATCGAAAAATTTTAAAGATTTCCGGAATGTTATGGCATTTAATCCATAAACAAGGTTAACGGTACCATTTGTAGCATTTTACTCTACCTTGTAATCTAAAAAACTGTTCACATTCAAATGTTATAGACCCACTGCAATTTTGTAGTTTGCTATACATATTGTAAGAACTTTTGTTAAATACTATTTATATTTATATAAATATATATATACAATATTATTAACTTTTGTTATGTTAATCCTATTTGGTCAGCTGTTGTCACATTTAATTAGTGTCTTGTCATCACTACCGGTGACCTTTTTTATGGATTAAAAGGAAAGTTTAATTAAGGAAGAAAGGAATTCGATTCTATTCTCTAAAACAAATTGAACATTGATTTTTGAATCGATTCAATCAAAGTAACAATATATATCTACACGCTTATGTTACAGGTTAAATTATTAATGCCGATGTTTCCCTGTTCTAGTTTTCTTTATTGCCGTTATTCATGTACATTAATATTTAGAATACCTTTCTGTGTATTCTTTATTCGCTATCTGGGCACTTAGACTATGTGTAATGATTGTCAGCAGCTTGTACAGTTAGAAACACGTTCTCCTATATACTATATTAAATGCCGACACGGCTAAAAGTGTAAATAAATGCTTTATGTGCAGTCAATACATACCTCGTGTTGCATTCCATAGAAATAAGTATAGCATATATATTGTACGGCATATCCTCGAAATACGTTACTGATGTGGCCATTAGCATAATCAGCCATCGGATAAAAGCTCTAAGTACATGAAAGAAGCTAAAATAAGGTTTTCACGCTTGAGTGGTAGGTGTGGAATAATTTCCCGCTCTTACAAAACAACAGTCAATGAGCGCTCAGAAATATGATACCTATGTAATTATTAAACGGTTTCTTTTGTTGTGTTCAAGAGAACGCGTAGATAATTCTAACCTTAAAAAATGACAACAGCTGCATCTGTTGCACTCCTTGCAGCTTCAACCCCCTTTTTCAACCGTTAACCTAGATGTTTCCTCGATCACGTGATCTCAGACCACGTGATGTAGTAAATCGATTTTTTAAGGCGTGGACGCCTGCTTGCAGAAGTTAATTGCATTATATATATGCTGCTGCGCTTAACTTTTACTATCATTTGTTTAGTCTTCGTCCTGTGGTGTATTGTATTGTTGCGACTTAAATTCGACGATAGCCTACGGCATTTAATTATTTGTTATACGCGTGGAAGCTTTCTGTTAGGCCAATAATCAAATAGGCGAAAGTATAGAAAAGGCGTCCTGTTTCTTTCTGTTTGCAAGAAATACAAACAACCTTGCCTATATGTACAACAACAACTAAGGTTATAGATTGTACTAAATAATCAGTTCATGCAGAGTATCGCATTAAACGGCAACCGCCAAAAACAGAAGTTAACTTCCCATAAGCTTATTAGTGTGTAGCATTAAATTACACCCGTTTGTTATAATATTGGATTTCAGGCAAGACACCGTGGTACACTCTGTTGGCTTACGTTTAAAAATGTAACGGTATGCAATCAAACCGTTGATTTACATTTGAAAAACAAATTTTCAAAACTGTATTAACCCATATTATATGTTGTTTTTCAGTGTTCATCAAGAAAATTTGAACAAACGGTAGGTGGTAAGCATGTCCGATACAAAAGATTCAGATAGTGATTCTGGCACCGGGAGATGTGCAGGCTGCATGGAATCAACATCCGAGAAGTTCCGTGGTTTCCTCAACTTCTTGTGGAATCCGGAGGAGAAGACTGTGCTTGGACGTGGCGGCAAAAGCTGGGGTAAAATGTTTTAGCTAAATTTTATTACAAATAGAATTTTTTTTTAATAATGATGATTTATGACCTGCTGTGGAAAATCAATTGATGGGTTTAACTTAAACAGTAGCGAAGTCTCATAAATCATATACTGGTTTAACACACTGCAATAGCTATGATAGTATGACTATGACACATAAGAATCTGACAAATCTACATGAGATTAAGCTATAATGTGAGTTTTGCTATCCGGAAAAATAAAACCTGAATGAAGTATATTTGTGTTTTTAAGATCTCTGGTAAAAAAATAGAAATTTTGACTTTGGCATACCTTTAGCTAAAGCTTATTATAAGTGTGTGTTTGAAAAAACATTACCAGTATATATAAAAATAAATACTGATAGAAAGCAGAAACGGGGTAACTTTTCCCATAAGACAAACCGCAAAACTGCTACAGAGCAGTCATCTCTTTTAAATATATTATACTGTAAAACACATTTTAAAGTACTTTATTAGATTGGAACCCGGAATATCTTTTTATAATGTACATGGTAGATAATAAATATGTACTAGTATCTTCTCAAAACACTTATATATGATATAAATTCAAGAATGGCATGCCGGTATTTTGATTATTACAGTGAATGGAAAACGCAGGGGCTGCTTTGACACCTAGAATCATCAGAGTAGTTTTTGCCTCTTATTAAGTTTGGTTACCAAAGAAATTGTAGGGTGTCGTTTATGTTACGAGTTACATTTATTTTTAGTGGTTAAGTTATCCACTGGGTTCAACCCATTAATCTACTAGTTTCAAGCAATACCGGTATCTGTTTAGTGTCTTGTGTAAATACTTATGCTAAAGCCATGTTTTAAACCCAACATCTTTTTGGCCTGTTAATGGTTTGTAAATCAATTTGTTCAGTTTCTTTTCCGTATAATTAGGTTGCAAGAACATTTTCCATGGAATCATTGTCTCACTTTTTAAAACAATTAAAAAAAAATAAGATATTTTTCTACAGTTGGAGTGTTAAAATAAAAGTTTGGGGTAACAATTTTTAGGGTCGTGCTAAGTGTGTCGGTTAACTCTGGAATGATAAACTAATTTTTTATAAAGGTCTTTTAAGAAACCTTAATTGTAAACTGACATCGCATTGCAAAATAATGGTAAATCCATTTTTCTTGTTAGTTAACTATTATTAATATATAGGTAAATCCACAGCTTTATCCTGATTTTATCAAGCAAACATAGTTTTATTAAACCAGAGATTAAATTTTAACTTCATCTTCTAACTATTAATCATTAACCAAGATAAATTTAATGTACCATACTTTTAATCAATAACAACGATAAGGTTACAACTTCTGAGAAATTGTTTTACTGTTACTCATATAAGAGTTTTAATAATCAAAACGAAATGGGTTTTTGCAATATCTTATATGGAAATTTAAAAAATACAAAGTACACAGATGTAGCATTCACATTTTTATTGAAAGCAGGAAATGACATGTGTTGTTTATGCATATATGACATCATATTGATTTACTACAGGATGGCATGGTTGTGTTAAGGAAAGCGTGCGTCATACCTGCTAGTTAACCAAACGTTTTACACATTCAATTTGTTAAATGGCTACATTTTATGCACCCTGTGTTAGTTTGCTATCCTGATTTATATATGGGAATTGTCATCCCCACGCTACATTGTTGTATGATCATTAAACTTTAGTGGTTGGGTCTTTAAATTAGTATTAGCTTTACATCGTCTTGTTATGCCCTCATTTTATAGCATTCCCACAAAGACGTATTTTTCGTGGTAATATAACAATCCAGTACAAAAGTAACTGTGCCTGTACTTATTTAAGGTAACCAAACCTATAGTGACAGTGCGTGATGCGATTAGATCCTCTTATAGTTTAACACATAAACTTATTACATAAGACTCATTTATGTTTGTACAGCGCCGAAATTGGTGAACTTTGTAATGCGAACCGAATCGTTGTCATTCTGTGACGCAACGTTTTTAACAATCTTACTTTAAAATATTCCGGGCCGTAACCTCCAAAATGTATAGGCATAAACCTATTAAAACCTATTAGTCATGCTAAATGCATTTATATGTTAAGTCCATTTTTACTTAAATATATAGTTATCATCTAAACGAAATGGCGACAATGGAATTTTAAACTATGACGTCAATCTCGCGTCTTACGTAACTGTCTCGTATAACTATCGTAATTTGTCAGTGTCCTCGAAGCTGTCCGGCATAATCTAAGTTTTTTGGTTGGTTAACTGGCCCAATATGCCTATAAAATGCTCGCGTACATAGACTAATTAAGTAGTATGATAACACAATAAAATATAAAAACTCTGACTTACTCCGCATATTTATCCATTCCACGTCTTATTAATATTCGACCGCTTTCGTCCTCGCCGGTTTCACATGAACCTAACCAACTTTATTTTCTTTTCCGTATATTTTATTCATTAAGTTTATTGGTTCTATTCTGTACACCTTTGCGGTTTCTTCTTTACACATATGAAATTCGCAAAAACTCTTTTATAAAAGAAAAGAAAGAATTTAATCGCTCTGTTGCCCTTTGTCCAACACTCTATCGCCCAAGGGCATCGCCGCTCGATACTTGTTGAAACATAGCAATTTTAGCAGATTGCTTTTCTTTCATATAATGCTTTCTAATTCGCAGCGTCCCATTTTCAATGTTGCTAGCTGATGGATTAATGTCTCGTTGTTGGTAATTAGTTGTAATCATCGATTACCGGGCAGCGGCTTTTCGTCATATAATCGCAAGCAGTCGTTCCGTAACGCTCAAACTGTGATGCGTGAAGAGCCGACAGGGCGTTCAGTTTAGTAAATTCCGTACAACGGTCTGGATGTTACCAACCGCATGGTGTATTATCGCGTTCGCTTGTTAGATAGTTTCAAACAATAAAAACAGATTAGTGACGAATTATTTTTATAAATTGTAGGTTAAAATTGACTGCAAGTCAAGTTTTTTAATATTAAACATTCGATTCGGACATGGGCAAGAAAGAAGAAGAAAGCTTTCTTGTTAGCGCAAGGAACAATTTGCTGGACTTTCGTCTTTTTATTTACAACTCAGAGGAAAAGTCGGTGCTCGGCAGAAACTCGGCTAGTTGGGGTGTGCTTATTTGATTTTGTGTAGAGTTGTTTTTTAAATGTCACCTAAAAACAGATTCAACGTGAAACTCAACGCAGCAATATACTTAATATACTACTACTCCCTATTATCCTTTTGTATTAATCTTATTCATGCCATTTTTATATTGCAGGAAGGATTTTAATCTTCTACCTCTTCTACTACGCTTTTCTTGCCGCCCTGTTTGCGGTCTCCATCACCATTGTGCTTGGGACGCTCGATCCAAATGAACCGCGATTCCAAACTCGTCTTCAGGCACCAGGTAATGTGTGTGAGATGTAAGTGCTGCCCTCGCAACTTGGCGAGGTTTAAATGGGGGTTCTTATATATATTCTTTAAATCATTTTTGGCGATGAAAAGGAGCCATAATAAACAGTGATTCTAGTTCGGTCAATTTGGATTTTTGTTTAACAAATCCGAACAAATGTATTGAGCAACCATAAATTAAGTTGTTCTAACCTCAACCCTGAAAACAACCAGAGTTTCCCATAACTGCACAGTGTCGTGCCGACCCGCGAATTTCTTATGTGAAAATCGTGTGGATTTTTTTGTTTTATTTAAACTTCACCTCGTCAATTACAGGTCTTTCTATCCAACCGAAACTTGACGCCAGCATCAAAAGAACATCGGACGTTATCTTCACCGCCGGACAAGCGGATACCTATACCCAATACACAAACACACTCACAGAATTCTTAAAACGTAAGTTGTCTAGACTTTGGATTGCGCAAATGGTTTAGCTGAATAAATAAATCCGATCGTCACGTTCACTCCGCAAATGTAATTTCGATCCGGGCGAAAACTAAAAGTTTGGAATGGGAAAACAGCGAATTAAAACATCGGGTTTCAAAAATGTCAAGAGTATGATGTCACCTTCCTCTCATTTAAGAGTTGTTCTATCAGTTAACAACATGACTAAGTCTTTAGTTAAGACAACTATGCGTGGAAAAAGATACTGAATGTCCTTAATCCGCAGCATACAAGGAGAACCAAGCAACGCTGAACAACTGCACAAATGGTAAAGTGAAGATCAACCAGCAATACTCCATGGAGAAACCTCCACCGTCCTGCAGATTCGATCTCGCCGACCTCGGTCCTTGCAGGAACGAGCCATACGGTTATGACGTAGGCAGACCTTGCATCTTCGTCAAAGTCAACAGGGTCAGTTTAGTGGATTATTTGGTTGATTTTTTTGCTAAATGTACTTTTATATTTAGTTCACAAAATTCCAAAGAAATTAGTCTGTTTTATGTTTTTGCCGATAAATTTTAAAAACAATACTCCCAATTATTATTAATGCTAGTATAAAAAAGTCGTTCTAAAAATAAAGATTTGGCCATATTTACCCATCACTAATAAATATTTAACGCAATCTTCTAGATCATCAAATGGTATCCAGTCGGCTTCACCGATCTGTCGAAGGCTGTTGGCAACGCGGATTCAAACGCCCCGCCTCTGAAGGATGTGCTTATGGCGAGGAACAGAGCATACGACCCAAACCGCATGTATGTCTCCTGCTACGACGTGGTAAGTGATTTGTCGACCTCGATTAAGATAATGTTAAACGAAATTAAACTCAAGTATTTCTTATTTCGTTTCTTTTATTTTCGATCCTAGACTCTGATAAAATATTAAATGTACAAAATGTAAGTTATTCCAAAAATTTACGAGGCCAAGTACGTTGTGATTCTTATTCGTACTTGTGCATAGTATGCCATCGTAATGTTAAACTTTTTTCAGTCTTCATTGCTCTATAAAATCGCGTTCGTATATTGCGACCGATATGCGAATGCAACAATAGGTTTTCGTTTTATTAAATTCGAATTTGCACGCAGACCAGTGGCAACCAGACCTACTTGAACACCGCGGCGGGCGTCAGCGCTAACACCATGTATTACCCGGAGGATAACGGCATTCCGTTCAAATACTTCCCATACTATGGTGCTTTCCTGCAGAAGGACTACATGACACCGCTAGTGGCTGTGCAGTTCAACAAAGTTACTGTAAGTAGCTTGCTGCTAACGTCCTTCATAGCAATGGTCTGACAATTGCAGTTTCTTTTTATTACTATACTAGATAAAATTATGGTCAATTGTTTTTTTTTGGGGGTTAACCCTTAAAACTAAATAAATCGCCATTACAAGACGAATAACACACTGTATGACATTAGTATTTATTTCCTCGTTTATAGAAATTCAAATCACTTTGATGTAACAAATTAAAAAAAGTACAATGAATTAAAGTAGGTCAATTTTTTGCTCTAACGTTGTCCTATACTTGCAGAGAAATGTCGACGTGCGTGTACGCTGCAAGGCATACGCACTCAACATCCAGGATAACGAGCGCATGCGCATTGGATACTTCACCTTCACATTGAGAGTCAACGAATAAATCACCCGATTACCCGACCATCCTGTAGCATCACACACCGATTTTAGTCATTTTCTTACTTGTTTTTACTGTTGTATTTGGTAGCGGAACAAAATTTTATGAAATTTAAGCAAGCATTGACATTTGTAGCATGGAACCGTGTAAACCTCTTAAAGGTTATGATTTCTTAACCAATTCGAATAAATTCAATTTGGCATTTTAATTTCTTTGGGTGTTTCTTAAATGCTGTTGTTTACTAAAGTACAGACAGGTCCAATGATTTTCAAAGAGATCAGAGAAATTAAGTTATTAGAGAAATTAACATGCATATGTTATCAGCTAGGATCATCTTTAGATAGATTGTTCTGCGAAGTTCTTTGTTTCGAGCTTTGTATATAATTACTGTAGCGTAGAAATAGGCCGTAGTAGTGAGCGATCAATAATTCAAATCCCACCACGATTGATGCATCGTTGCTAGGAGACGTGCGGTGGATTCCATGTGACCCCAATTGACCATATGACGCCGCCAGCTGTTGCTTAGTGATGCGATGTTCTAAGCAGTTCATGCAACTAACGAATCACACACGACCAAACTAGAATTACAGCTTACTTGCTTTTATTTGGCGAAAAATAGTCGAATACCCAGCTGTGGTTGTTGGTTAAAATATCGGCACAGGATATACACTGACCTTTCTGGGATTATTGAAAATACCAATGTAGCCGCACTATAGTGGACAACGAAAAGATTCTAAACCACGGTTTACAAATAAAAATAATCGCCAATAATTATAAAACGCAGAATTAACCGACAAAGCACTATCTTAAAAACCAGCTTTAGTAGCGATAATATCAAATGGTTTTTAGTTTTCAGTTTTTTTAGATACAAAAGAAATTCATAAGATGATTAAATCACGGTTGCAACACCACGTCAACTTGCCGATAAAAATCAAGTGTAGGTCCAGGGTCATCTTAAGGCTTGCTTACACAATCAAATAATGTATTGCAAATTGTCTGTGTGCTGTAGGTCGTTGTATGAAAACAAAGAACAATCTAAGTTGCAATCAATGAAACCAAATTGTTCATTTCGCTTGACTTGG
The DNA here is from genome assembly GCA_000149265.1 of Ciona savignyi. NCBI lineage: Eukaryota > Metazoa > Chordata > Ascidiacea > Phlebobranchia > Cionidae > Ciona > Ciona savignyi. Next base: position 832,501 of record CH003416.1, read on the forward strand.
CGTTCTATTGGTGGAAATGAGGTCGTGTAATTAAAAAATCCAGGTCAATTATTGTTACCACATGTTTCATCCGATCAGTTGTTGTTAAGTCCAGATGTCTTACACCGGTGGTTATATATGGCACATAATCTGTTTGGTTGGTCATGAATAATAAAACGCATCGTCATTTGATCGATTTGATATTTAGGGTTTATTAAGCATACAGTTCGTAGAATTGTGAAATCCCCGGTGAAAAGTTAAACAGGAAATGATCATTGATTTACAAAAGAACTTCGGCTTGTGTCAATATATTCAGTAGTCGACGACCGACGTTGGTAGATCATTAACCTGAAAGGTTGCGCAAGTATGTAGACCTATATGGCAAGGTCACCTTATACTCTTGCCGAAATCCACAGGGAAATTGAGTCAGTTTGATAATTCCCACACATGTTCTGTTGTGCACACCCTTATGTTTTTTTATGATATAGGCTACCTATAATTTATTTAACACTGGAAAAGGAAATGGGTCTCTATTGCGTTTATTAATTGAATTAAAATGTTATTAATTAGATTGTAAGTTTAAAGTAATGATCACAACTCATTAAACCGTGCATTCAACGACTCCACCAATGGTTTTACCTTCGTCGGTAATTGGTGAGCATCTTATACAGCAGATATTATCACCTGTTATTTCTTGTTGCTGTAAAATATGTCAAAGACCCAATAAATGATATTTCTCGCATAGACTTTCTGGGCGTATTACTGTTTTACCTCGCGCCAGACGGTCGATGGTGCAAGCTAGAAGTTTGTGTCATATAAAACTATGCGCTTTACAAACCTTGCTGAAACCCAAAGAATTTATATTTTGTATATACAGAACAATGCGTTAACGGCAACCTGAATTTGGGATCAAGGTATTCTTATAATAATCATGTTCTAACGATGATTTGTTTTGTTTTTTTAATGCCATGTGAATAAAAATCGATGGCGTAAGCAGAAAAAAAGCAATGAAGTTTCACATCGTGGTTTAATTTCATAATTTTTTTGGGTAATAAAATGTGATTGGTGGGCTTTTTGTTAACCTTATGAAAAGTGAGGTACGTTGAATATGTTTACAAAAAATTAAAAATAATATTTTTGTTTACATAAATCAAAGCGATTAAGTAGCGCAGTTACACTGAACTAACGCCCCTCCCGTATGCTCCTACGTGGCGATGTATGTATATGTGTTAGTCGCGTTAAAAGTGTGGCCATCCGATCGATACTTTGTTACTGGGTCAAGTTTTGACCCCTTTGCGTGGAGTGGTATATGAACCGGCGGCGCGAACCAATCGCCACACTAGCGTGAAAACTTCTAATAAACTGAGGTTTATGTATATTATAGATCTTTTGCGACATCGCGTGTTAGACAAATGCAATACAAGAATTTCTACATTTGAAAATTTATTTTGTTATGTTTTTCGTGAAACCCCATATATGCAGATAATACATATTTATAACGAAAATGTTATGTATAATACAATTTTCATTGATTTCAATAATGTAGCATATCTACATCGTAAGGAACATTACACTTTAGTAATGTTGATTGACTTTTTATAAAACTATTTAGACTTGTTTACGAAATTGCACAAACAGTATAAAGGATTACAATTTAATTAAAACAACCGTCATAAAATTTTCTTTCTTATTAAGGTTTAACTGACATACTTGTACAATTCATCAAATGGAAAACATACACAATATTTAATATTTATAGAGGTACACTAAGGCAATAGGAAACATGTAGACATGCTCAATGGTTAAGTACATAAACTTTGATTTTATAGTTTGTGATTTGTAGGCCAAGTCGTATAACTGGACAAAAAGTTTAAAGTGGCATTGAATTTCTCTTAAGCCAAAACTGTCAACCGACAAAACCTGATCGCGTTAAAAGTTATGTTTTTGTGGACAGAAAGAAAGGTGCAAACTTTCTGTTAAGTTCAACTTCAAATAAAGTTTATTGTGATGTCACTATGGGGAGAGGAATTTTGTCTCCACGATAAGCTGTGGGTCCTCGGTGCCGTGCCAGCAATCAGCATTGTCCTCTGTATGAGGACGGAACCGATCTTCTCTTGCTTCTATATTATCGTGTGGGCGGTATATGAGGGAGCCAGTGGTGGCAGCTGGGACGGTGCTTGACGAATTTTCCGAGACCTACCGTACGAAATAGCTCTTTCGTATGTACCGATTGTATTTAGCTTAAGCTATAAACAATAACAGTAAAATATTCATAAGTATTCATTCTCTTATTCTAAGGAGCAAAATTATAATGGTATACAACAGGCGACAATTAAGAATTTTTGAAAACTATTGATAAAAATTATGTATAAAAGGTATATAAAAGGTGGTTCATTAATTTATGACAATATTGTATACGTTTTTTAATATTGTATACGTTTTTTAATAAGTCCGCTATACCGTGTCCAAGTAAATGGAATACTGAACACCATAAAATGCAACTGGTATAAAAATTGCTCTATTGCTGTACAAACAGTTTGAAATGCAACTCACTCTAGCCGAAGTAGTCCTGCAACGGCGCGCATCCGCCATCCGCTGTCGGAATGTCGTGGAGCGTTGGGTGGATGATGACCACGTCCCAGCAGATTGCCGGTTACGACAGAACACAAAACGAGCTTTGCTAAACCGGCGAAAGAATCTGGAGCCTAAAATTTGCAAGAAGTTCGTTAATGAGTTTCAGTCAACACGCATTCAGCTCTTTATGGAATGAATTTATCTCTGTGCCACAACGCTTTTCTTAAAGAAGTGCTTGCCTTAATATTAAATTCCGTATGCATAAATAAAAAATTTCTTTGCTGCAAAAATGTTATAATCCTATTATTTAAAAGAGTGTTTTATCGGCTAACAATGGATTAACCAAGGCCTACACTATTGCAAGGGTTGGAATGAGCATTTACTACAGATCACACAACTTTGTTTATTTAGTTTTGTTGTAAAAAAGTTTGCTGTCTTACGAAAGGATCAACGCAAAATGTTTTATTATAAAAGCTAAATTTAAGTCACATATGCAATTTTAGGTTTTGATAAATATCTTCTGCTTTTCAAGTGTGGATTTTAGGTAAGTATTCTCTTCATGGGTTTCTTTCTATCGTAAAAATAGGTTAACCAAATGTTAAAACGGCACTAAAATATTATACCTGCGCACTAAGAAAAGTAGGCTACGTATAGCCTATGTGTAAGGAAGGATGAGCTAAGGAGATCGATTAAAAAAAAAACTTCCTGGGCCAAAAACAAATTAATATTGTGAGTGTAAGTGATATTTTAGAGTGCCAATATGGTTATGCTTTTGGAAGTGCGAAAACGCAACAACTTTACACATTACCCAGTAGTCTTAAAGTCAAGTTAAGAAAACTTAACCGCTATGCGAACGCGACATAACAAAGTGGGCAAGTACGGGATAGTATTGTTACACAAACCTACCGAGAAAAGTGTACAGTACAGGGTTGATCATGCTGTTGAGATAAACCAGGACGATTGTAAGATTTTCAACCAACATGCAGTTCTCGACGGAGAACGGCAGTCGTGAAAACTTGACGAGCAGCACAATATTGTACGGCATCCAGCAAACCAGGAACATTAGAACCAGAGAGACCTATATACCAGTGCGAATGATTGAGAAATATTTTTTACAGTTGGAATGTGATTCCTTTTTCCACACAAGTGTGCATGTGAGGCATGTTTGGGCACAAATTAAAATAAGTTATTTTGCAAAAGGGTAATGCATAAATTTGAACTCAAGTCTGAGCATAAAGCCTGACTTTGTATTTTCTAGCATGTATCCAAGGTGGACATGTTGTGACTGATAGAACAATGTAGAGATGGGGGAAGTCGGCAAACGAGATGCGTAACTTCTGGAAAAGGCTTGCGAAATAAGATGCGTTTTTTCAACACTGGTTGTATATTTACCACAATGATGGTGACTCTTGATTTCTGGGCCATTCCTGGTGTTTGCTTCTTGTTTGCGGACCTATTTGACCCAGTGGAAGAGAACCGGAGCGATCGGAATAGCTTTCCACCTCGTTGAGATGTCGCTTCAGATGAACCCTTTCTATTTCCAGTCCGTCTGTAGAATGTGTGGGCGACAGGTTAGCTCTATCGATACGTTATACACATGTGCAAAATAAATCAAAAAGACCCATCCCATCTGAATATCTTAAGAGTTGGTTCGTGGTGTACAATCTTTAGAAGTTCTAGTTTTAACAAAAACGGCGAAAAGTTTTTGTTTTTAATACCTGAAGTTTATTTTTTTTTAAATATTTTTTGGCATTGCTAGAAATTACTGAATATTTATTACAAACAGAAATTAGTGAATATCTGTGACTGCTGTTATGATTATAAAATATGTTTTCCTTAAAACTGGTGTCCTATACCTGTTAGCTGAGCTGATAGCCGGATGCATAACACGCCAGGTTATTAAGCTGTAGCAGACAGTCATGATGGTGAACGGTAGGAGAAAAGCAAACACAAAGTGCATGCCAGCCCATATCTTCATGGATACCCATGGCTCGTTTGAACACGCTCGTGGCTGCAAAAACGAATTCTTTGATAAAAATTATCTGCGGCATTTTTTTATACTTTTACGCTATTTATTATATCACTGCTTATTTTTATCGGTGGTACACACAGAATATTGTTGACTTCAGTCAAATAGAGATCCTTCCAAGTCACAGAAGAAATATTACAGTCTTTTTGCTATTAAATTATGGGTACGCAGGACGATATCTGTAGACATTTAGTAAATACGAAAACACTTACATCCTCCACCGCACTCTCCTGTAGTTCCCGTGTCGTCGATGGCTCTAATGTGTTCATCAACTACAATATAAACCGCAAAATATAATTAAAACTATTTATTAGAACATATATACAGGGGGCCGTCACCAAATCCGTTTTTTAGAAGAAAATTATGCACGAACCGTTTGTGTTAGCCATTCGCCCATACCACGGTATATAAAGCGCAAGAGCTATGTTACACTGGCAATCGTCATTTTGGCTCGGGAATACGTAAAGACGTGCTTTCATCGATTCAATCGGTTTACTAGAATTATTGCAGTTTGTTGTGTATAAATTAGACATCCCTTCGAGTTGGCACGACCCATTATTCCACTAGGGTGTCATTTCGAACATGCAACTAAGTAACATAGCTATATGGTCGTACCATATATATAACGTTGTATAGAGTATGTTGTACAGAATAGAAATGCAACCAGACAAGTTTTAAAGTTAAACACCATTGTTTTTTTCTGAATAACTGCATGAGAAGTAGTAAACTGTGCGAAGGGTATAGATGTATACATAATGATTAGACAACTAACCTCGTAGAATTGAGAAGGATCATCAATGTAATCTAAAACGGTACGAAGAATAAGTTTCAATTGCAATATCATAAAATCTCCCACAATGTATTTTTTTGTTATTTTGAGAAAAACAAAGTGAGAATAAAAAAAGGAGATTTCCTCCAAAATTACTAGAAAAATCACGCTCATGCGAGAATAGTATACCTGTCATATCGTTCATATTGGTTGCATTCCTGTGATGTCTTCTAAACTCTTCGTCGCTTTTGGGAAATTTATGGGTGCATTTACAGTTCACATCGGACCATACAAACAGTGGTATGGAAACCGCGATTGCAAGAACCCACACCTGAATAAAAACAATCAGGTTGATCCTAACCACCATATATCGCCTTCATGTTCTATCCTTTCACGCAAAGGATATTTACGATCAGCCCAACTATGGTGCATTGTCAATTTTTAATGTATGTCCAGAGTTATAACATGGAACCTCTTAAGGTATCTACCACTGTAATACTATTGTACCTCCGCTCACCTGCTATACTCTATGCACTAAGAGCCGTCTTGTTTATTACCAACCAATACATTACCGTCAGTATATTATATTATCATAATATATAGCCAGTCTTGGGTATTTTCTAATTTACATGAAACCATAAGAATTGCATTTACTACAGATAGCTTCAATAAGCATCAAACTGATTACCGCCAGAGTGATAATAACCGCATTTCCGTGGGTACGTAGCTTGCGCCATGGGGCGGAGACAGGATGAACTATTGCCACATATCTGTCAAAACTCATCACCTAAAGTAAAAACAATTTTTTAATACAGAAAAGTAAAGATGCCTCCATTATTATAGTGATACATTTTATTTTTTGTAGTACCTTGTCTGTATATATATAACGTTTTTGTAGTATAATGTTTTTGTAGTAATGTCAGAAATCAATCTAATATTTAAACTCTTAACGATGCTTGATCGATTATAAGGTGGTTAGGTCGACTTATTTACAGCCGAAAGTGTGAGTTTAAATTCGATTTCTTTTTTCGTTTATGTTTGTGAGTTGTTCGACGAGTCCAAATATCGTAACCCAGCGTATAATGGGTAAACAATGTCATCGTTTTAGACTTTTAGTCATGCTGAAAACACTGCAATAATTTCTGGTACCCGGCGGTAGGCACGGCGTGATTTGATGAACGTGACCACTTTTGTTGAATCAAAATAACCGCGTTAGCGGGAAAATTGGATGAAGCATCCGCACCAAATGTTTTAATGTATAGATCTTTATCACTACCAGGCGGATAATTTGTAAGTTCAAGATTTCACGAATAAAAATCAGAAGAGGATAAAAAAACCATCTAACTCAAGACCCAGTGCAATATTTTATATTAACAACCAACATAATTTTATCTCAAGCAACCAAAAGATGTGGTTATCCATGTTCAGAACTGACTATACATATACACCCAGATATACATATACACCCATGACACACCCGTTGAAACTGTATGTATTATTTTTGAAGGGTCAAACCTTAAATGCAAAATCTCTCTGTGAAAGGTATTATTTGAAATTTATAAAAAAAAATTAAACATATATGATTAACCGTCAAAAAGAAGATCCCAGCATAATAATTCAGCATGAATACTGCTTGCTGGATGTGGCATAAAAAGTGCGGCATGCTCCAATACCCATTTAGACCTTCAGCTGCTTTGAATGGCAGCATAGCAAGAAAGAGGGAATCGGCGATTGCCAGCTGAAGAACATACCTGTAATTACATACTTCGTTAAAGGGTCAAATATTTTCACACTAAGATTTAAGAATCTCTTTGAACAACTTAAACGATATAAAAATCACAATATTGGAAACTTGAACAAAAATATTTAGTTACATTTCTGTGTGACGTATTTTTACAAATATCTTAATAATTTTATTGAGTTTGACTATTTACAATTTTAAAATTTTAATCATAAGGCATCTGCCATTAGTCGGATTAGGTTGTTATTGTTATTTATGCTTTACTTTTACCAAGAAACCGAACAGAAATTTATTTTTTGGGATATGTTATTCAGCAAGTTTAAACAAACATTATTTTCACATGAACATTCATGGTTTCATTTATACTTCTATTATATTATTTTTTTCCTGATTAAAAACAAATTAAATGTTAATGATAGAACATTTATGCCTTAACTTAATCAATCAAACTCTTTTATACAGTCAAACACGAGCTGTTGTTTTGCTGGTAGTTATTTTCGAATTCCGAACTATAAACGAAGCATTGCTGTTTGCACATTAGTTCACGAGAAACGATGGGTAGTCAATTGTTTATTGTTTTATCGCTGAACCAATATGGAGAGGAAATTGCCAGTTTCGTCATACCGCTGTTCTGGTGCAACAAAAGTCAATAAATTTCATGGACAAATGTCACTGGTTTTAGCTATAAAACAAACTATTATCCTTTGTTGAAAAAAATATGTCGGTTGTATCAAAATGCCAGGTTACTTTATTTTTATTTTTTATAGTTAAAAGATGTAACAGGACCTTAAAAATAATTCCGAAACAGGAAAAAGATGGCCAACATTGGTGGTGGCTAAATCCTGTCTATAATCAGATTAAGTATTTAGTGTAGGTATCGCCAGACATGGTCGTCAAAAAATGTTTTAAATCAAAATTATTTCTCTTTAACCTCGGATTTTGGAAAATGGTGGCCCAGCAACATTTAATAAGTTATAAAACAGAGGGTTTAAAATTAAATAGACAAAATGCAATAAAATGGCGTGTAAAACACTTTTACACTATAAATAAAGTTATTGTCATAAACACGTAACGTCCATGATTAGACCATGCAGACACGCATCTTATATTCAAGTCATTATTTTAAGTCAAGCTCGACATTGCGCTTTAACCGCATAAAAGGCTATACTTGCCTGGCGCCGGGCAACGCTATAAAGGGAAGGAAAGAGTGAAGGAGGGAAACTGTTTAATAAAACTATGAAAAAATTTCCTACTCCTCTCAAAAACAATAATCTCAACCCCTATTCCTATCTCTAACTCCATCCCTAACACCATCCACAACAGCCTAATCTTTATTTTAGTGTGCAGTTTTCTCCCTTCCATCTTTTTCCCCTTTAAGTTTTACCTATGGTGACGCCAACGACCACACTCACGATTTGGCATTTTAATGAAACAACCCCAATGAATGTGTTTTAAATGAAGTCCGTTATTTGTGCAATATTCCACATATAGTATAATGCTTACAAATGTGATATGCTCTTCTTGAAATCCTGCAGCATTATGATTACGAACATCGCCACTGCATTGAACACTAACCCACACAGAGCGATGGAGATCTGAAGGGCGGGAAGCCACTTTGGGGCTTTCGGAAGTCCTGCGCATTGGGCAAGCCCATCACTGAACAGTGAGGTACTGATGTTTTCTAAACAAAAATGATAATAATGTTAGCACGCAATGATTCCAAAGAACCATTCAGTGAAATTAACTGTTCTGTAAATAAAAATTTTGTAATATTCCCATTTTACTATCATAAAACGGCTCTGCAATGATTGATACTGTTTACAATTTTATTGTCACCGTGTATGCAAGGTCATCAACAGTTTGTTCCCGGATATCCGCATACATCTTCCGATGTAGTTAGTATTATTGCTTTTATTATTGTAAGGTGATATCAAGGCATTAAAATAGCCTCGGCTTACGCCATTGTGTATATGTTACACAGATTCAGTTTATCACGTGTTAAATGCAAAAAAAACATCAATGCAAATAACAACACGAACCCAATTAAAAGGTAAACCAAGAAAAACCGCAGTGTATGAAGACACCAAACATGAAAGAAACCGATCTGTGACATGCGTCTTTAAAACTTATTTTAAATTTAAATCGGAAAAATGGAACGTTTGCAAAAATCGATTTCTCAACTGGGCTATGGTATTTTTTTTAAGTTTTACACATAACTTATTTAATTCTTGTTTTTTTTATCATCTTAAACAAAATGATTAAGCAACACATTTAAACAATCCAAGAAAAACTCTGCTGATCATTATAAATAAATAAATACAAGGAAGGAAAACAGGGAAACCCAAGCGGCGCGTAGGCCTGTCTGCCAACGTCCTCCTCTGAGAAATCTGACAATAAACAGGAGATTCCGAGTAAAGTATGCAAATTCTGGAATGGTAAGTGCTAACGGTTTTAGCCATTTAACTTAACTGCGAAAACTGAAGGAAAAAAAGAACAACAAAACGCCCTAAATAAACAATTCACACGCATAAAATCAAAGAGATTGGTCACAAAATCGACAATATTATAGCAATTAGCATTGAAATACAAAACAACGTCTTACTTGTCAATTCAAGAACATCGTTTAAACTGTATTTCCCGTCCAATAATGATATATTCCTTAATAAGCCGAAATGAAGTTCATCCATTTCAGTTACAATATAAGCTCGTAGGCAATACAGTACGTTATTAGCAGTTTTGTATACTATTGTACAGCATGCTAAATGTTCAACGGTTTGTAACTTATTATCAAGAGCGGCTATAGAGAATGAGTATATACAGGCGGGTTCATCGAGAGTTTATAATCTCGCAAATTTATTTGATTGCCACTCTGGCGGTTTAATTCGTGATAAAAAATAGTGTGGCAATCAGCAATACAATACTTCCCGCTATATTGTACGAATTTGCAAACGTTTGCATCTGTGCATACTTTTTACAATCGAAAGTAATGGAAATGTTTTATACATTCGTAGAGTGAGAAGCGTGTAAAAGTCATCTGCAACTGTCTGTATGTAAAATGTGCAGATTGCAGTAGTTGATTTTAAGTTTCACTTAATATTCATTGTAAAATTCGAAACGAATTTTTAAAAATTGTACAACAAAAAAGTATAAAGGCGATGTCCAGTAGAATAGCCAGCAACACTTTCATAAGTTACAAAAGAAATACGTTTCTCAATTTTTATTAAATTTCCAACTTAAAATGGTGAAATGTTTTGCAATCGACAAAAGCGAATCATTTTAGTGACTCTCAACTTAATACTGCGAATTCATGCCAAAATATATGACGTTATTGTCAAGTAAACAACTTCAGAATGGCGAGGTATTTTTAGAATTATAACCGCCGACCAAGATCACGAACAAAATTCAAAACGAAAACATCTGCTAAGATAATGCACTGCACTTTCCTTATGTAAATCAGTTGAACAATATACTCACCGTTTTCCTCAATGTTTTCGAAGTAGTTCATTTTGCAGCCTGTATATACTTATTATTTAAAATGCTATAGGAGCCCAGACCAAATCAACCTGTTGGCAAAACAATAAACAAATGCTGTGATCTATACCTACCGCTTCTCACTCAGGTAAACAGTGGGATGTGTGTTTCACGCAACCGGTGCCGTTTGCGGTGCTTCCATTTCCTGCTCCAATGGAAAGCAAGCTTCGTTTGCTGTCTTCCAAGCTGGTTGATTTATTTAACCGAAATGACACTTGATATATGCAAGCACATCCTATTTCTGCCGTTCTTTAAAAACAACATTATGCGTTTAATCACAATTACAATTAAGAATTATATTAATTACTCACTGTTGGTTTCGTTGTAAACAGTAATGAGAATAATACTCATTCCTACCTTAATGAGTATAGTAACTAATGTCATAAAAACATTTAAGTTATGAATATTTTCCACGGGTGTAAGCAACAATATAGATGCTAAGATGCTGTCGTTATGCGAATACTGATCAGGCAGATTACGTTAGGCTCAGGTGACGTTTATTTTGGCCTTTGGGTTAAGAGATTGACCATTAAGTGTAGGCTGAATGTTATGTTCAGAGTTTTGATTTCTTACCACACAAATCGTTGTCGTTAGGACAATATTAATATGACATTTCATCACATCTCCTCCGCGGTGACGTGCCAGCGATTGTTTACTTAGCTTGGTGAGTTAGTGCGTTGTCTTTAAGCCGAAGAGTTCGAAACTAGTCGCCAAAGTTTCGCTTGTGACATTGGGCAAGGCACTTAGTGGACATTGCCTAAACCCAGAGGATTGATGGGTTATAACAAATTTAAGAAAAATCTCAATTATATACAAAATACATATAGTTCCGGTAACCCAACAATAGCCACGAGGTAATTTAACGATTGCCCATGTGATATACCAGTGTAGTAGGTGTGAGGTAAATTACTGATTCCTAGCGGCGCCTATTGCTGTATGGCAACACCTACAGACTTAAAATTATTTATATTCGGGTTGTTTATAGCTAGGTGCCTTTAAGCCTTCTACCAAAAAAAAATTCTCGGCTGTATATGTCCTTTTAGGAGAAGACGTTTGGCTATGCGGTTTCCATAAAAAAAAGTTTTAAAGACTCTTTACAAAAAAACACAAATAGCCATTTGAACAGTTGTTTTTCCTGCCTGGTAGTCCACGCGCCAGAGGGCACGGTCGGTGGTCGAATGGTTAGCGGCACTGACTTATACATACGCATAATTTACAAAAAAAAACGGACCTAGTAAGTGACCCACTGGCAATAATATTTAAATAAAAAGTATTTTTAAGTTAAGAAACCTTTATTAGAACGAAACAACTGGTGTAGGGGTTTGGTGTTTATCGATTGTTAGACTGGGAAATTTTAAAACATATATTCTACCATATAATTTTGGAATTTCTCCAAATGTAGCTTAGATCATAGGTATTAAATGTTTTAAAGGGGAACTGAAGTAAATTTTAAGAATATCTTAATAAATAGAAAAAAATACGCTGATTTCAAAAATCAAATCAGTTTCTTCCAATATTTTTTGGTTAAAGAGTTATGAGCAAATATGTATTTCATTTTATGTTAGGGGATTTCCCGTATTACGTCACTGACGTTGTTGACATTTCGTGCCTATATGCATTGTATACAATCATGTGTCAGTTTAGAGGTGAATTAGTAACGGAAGCGCCTGCAGGAGCGTTGTATTTTCGTTTTTATTATGGAGACTTAGCATAACACTTGTCATATAGCCTTACTGAACCAATGTACATGGTGACAGCTTACTTTAAGCGCGGTCATTAAGGCCTGCACGGTCCTGGACCTAAGCTGAATGCTGAGGTATACAGGTCTCGTATTTAAATGACTTTAGAATAATAAGTCTTCGCAATTTATATCATAAATAATAAAAGTGAAAACAGAACAAGAAAACTATAACAGAATGCATTAAACTGTAACTGCCAGCAATTTATAGAAATAAACCAGCCATTAGGCAAAGGCTAGACTATGCGGTGGGAAAAGTCTATTTCTTTCATGGTTTACCTTGGTTGTTTGTATAATGTTTTGCTGTTGTGTATGTGGTGCATTTAATGTCTGCTGTTATTGAAACTGAGCATTAGCCTACTGGTTGAGAATACCACTTATTGCAAAAACCAGTTAATCCACAGTTGAGTAGCTGATGTGTAGTCTGACAATAAGTACACAGCAAGCACTCAGATAAGTAAGTGAAGAATATATATAATAGATCTTTACTTAACTACCCAAATAAGTTAATAAGAATATACTACATTTCTAATTTAGTTCTTTTTATTAGATATTGTAAAATGCCTAAAGTTAAGCCACTGAGAAGGAAGGAAGAGTGATTGGAGCATATTGTTTTGCTCCAGGATGTACAAATTCCTATTACAGCACACGAAATTCCAATCCACCTGTGCTCTTCCATCGATTTCCTCACAACGACAAAAAACGGTTGAAGCAATGGATACAACAATGCAAGCGTTCTAAACTACCTGGAAAAAGAACCGCAGTGTGTAGTGCACATATTTGTGACAAGGATTATCATAGTAAAATTGTATTTGACTCCAATGGAGTAGCCAAGATGATGAAAACAAACCACTTGAAAAATACAGTTCCAACAATTTTAAATGTTTCTGATTATGATTTTAAACATAGTGATCAACCCAGTACATCAAGTGCAACTTCAAGAACTTCTTTATCCAAGCAGATAATTGAAAAATAAGGGCTTTTAGTAATGCAAGTCCAGTCTGGCATTATTTTGTGCACAAATGCATGTACATTCATGCAGCATAAACATTCTTGCGGTATGTCCATAAGAATACAGTTTTTGCAACGGCACCAAGTCATGTCAATAGGTAATGTTTCTAAATAAACATTTTCTTCTATGGGGCTTGCATCTTCAAAGATACTTTCAGACGTTTTCCTTGGTTCAAACGCACATGACTAAATTTGTGTTGTTTTATTGTGTACAATAAAACTTCTTTCATCCATGCCAGAATGTTGAAAACTGTCATCCATTTTAGTGTTACAACATTAACTTAAATTTACTCTAGAAATGAAGAAAACAAAAGAAATTTGTTAAAACTTCTATGCATATGTATACCAAATCTCTCACACTCTCAGTTTGTAGCCTAGGGGTTGATAACAACATTGCTAGTCTATGTTGCAGATTATGGCTATATATTGAAAAGCAACAATCATGAAAGAAATAGGCTGTTCCCACCGCATAGTCTGATCTTTGATTGATGGCTGGTTTATTTCTATAAATTGCTGGCAGTTACAGTTTACTGCCTCCTGTTCTAGGTTTCTTGTTCTGTTTTCACTTCTATGATTTATGATATAAATTGCTAAGACTTATTATTCTAAAGTCATTTAAATACGAGACCTGTATACCTCAGCATTCAGCTTAGGTCCAGGATCGTGCAGGCCTGAATGAGCGCGCTTAAGGTAAGCTGTCACGCAGGTACATTGGTTCAGTTAGGCTATATGACAAGTGTTATGCTAAGTCTCCATAAAAAAACAAAAATACAACGCTCCTGCAGGCGCTTATGTTACTAATTCACCTATAAACTGGCACATGATTGTATATAATGCATATAGGCACGAAATCTCAACAACGTCAGTGACGTAATACGGGAAATCCCCTAACATAAAATAAAATGCATATTTGCTCATAACTCTTTAACAAAAAAATATTGGAAGAAACTGATTTGATTTTTGAAATCAGCGTATTGTTTTCCATTTATTAAGATATTCTTAAAATTTACTTCAGTTCCCCTTTAACATTTAATATTAATTGATTTTTGTAGTTCACCATTATGCTGACCGTCTTTTTTCTAATTGTGCTATATTACAAATAAGTGTAAAGCTTTGTAATCACCACGTGGGAAAGAAAGTAAAGAAAACATAGGTTGAGTGTATGTCATCCTTATCATCAGTGGTTGTAACATAAAATAACACCAAAAATAATATCCACGCTGCTCGTTGTAAGCCACCAATAATATAAATTGAATATATTCTAATGACCTGCCTAGATCGTGCATAACGGCCTATATATATTAGTCGATTATACCATACGAGTAGCTTATAGAGGCATATCATTTCCTAAGTAGGACGATTTGGAAATACCAGCAATTATAATTAAGCAAATATGAAAGTCAAACAAGAATTGTCACTAGCTATAATCGTTTTCTTCATACAAGTTGTTTCGCGTTTAAAAGAATAATTTTATTTTATCCTGTAATCACGGTGTATAAGGAGTAGGAAATTAAATGAGTAATTGACAGTGTTGTATACTTAAATAGTGTAAATTACCTTTCCAGGCGTTAGAATAGCCCGAGGTTAAGAATTATTTCGGCAAGAATTAATTACTCAAGTGACATATAAGATCTAGTATCTTGGCCGACGAAGTTACTTTCAGATGAAAAGCATAATTGCTGTGTCACGTAACCAAAAGGCTAGCTATCTGAAAGTAAATTTGTACAAAACCAGTCTAACCCACGTAAATGTACATTTATAGAAGTAGGCATAGAAAGGTTAAATCATGCTGCTCAAAGTTGCTCTCTTAATAAGTTTAGCCACATTCTCAGCTCCACTTTCCATTGGTAAGTTCTTTTTAATCATCGTATATTCCATTTAAAAGTGCAGAACTAATTTTGTTTTCGGACGTAATTATCTCATGAGTTACGAATACTTCAAATAATAAAAGTACCAAATGGGTATTTCCCGTGTTAAGCATAAAAAGTTTTACTTTAACACGAGTTTCAGAAATCGGTTAAAAAATGTATGACGCTAGACCAAATGTAGTTTTAACCACATAACCGCTTGCCCCCTTAGCAGCATACTGTTCTCCGCTCTATCTAAGAAAACCAGATACCTGCGTAGTTTATCATATAAGAAAACACGATATAAAATTTTAAAATCTAATTATTTACCCAGGGTTAAAGTATCTTGGTTATTTCCAGGATCTTTTAAATATTAGAAAAGAATGATATTACTTCAAGTTGCAGATGATAGTTTGATATATGTTTTATTTTATTAATGCCACTCGAATAAAAAAACGACCGATGAAACGTCAACATTAAAAAACATAAAATTGGAAAAAGGCAACATTGTTGTAATGATTGTAATAAAAAAGTTGGAACTGTGCTGTCATTGGACCTTAAGCAATGTCGTGTTTGTTTAGAAAGGGTGTGTTCATTTCATTAAAATACTGGATTTAAGTAGGCCTACTGCTCATTAATTGCAGTGCACAAGCAAGTGTAGCAATTACTTGACTACAATCGGTCTTAATGCAAATATTAAGCTTACGCCTAAATGTATAAATATGTCCGCCCGCTTAGCTTGGTTGATTAGTGCGTTGCCTTTCGGACTTAAAACTGGTCTTCAGCTAGTTGGTTGTGTGGCAAATCACATTATTACCATGTGGTAACGCCACTTCCATTTTTCCATTTACGGGGATAAAACATTGATATCCTATTCTCCTCATTGGTTCAACACCTAAATATATTATTATTGGTACAGTTCCATATCTACAATGCCGTCCGTTGGTGAGCAGTTTGGAATTTGTTACTTTTCGGTTCTATTGCAATGGCAATAGCATTGGTTCTGTGTGTTTCATTTTTTGTCCTCGTGGGCAAACACATTATGGGATTCGACAGACCAGGTGTTCTCACACTGGGGAATGGCAACCATCCCGCCAAACAACTCCAACTGGGTGCAGAAGTAAGACAAATATAAGAATATTTTTTAAGTTGAATTAGGTGTGACAGGATAGGAAAATCACATTTATCCCTGGTAATGGTGAATTGAAAGGGGCACTATAAAACAGGCAATCGTTAGCTTATCTTAATTTGTGGATTGAATATTTTCCGTCAAACGTACTATCGATAACCACAATGTATTTCATCATGTCTTATCAATTTTATGCTGCTTAATTATTCTTTACATTACATTACTTACTTCCTAACAAAATATATTTAAAACGTATTTATAGACAAAGTGGTATTCAAAAAGACAAAAATATATATGTATAAAAGCATGAACAAAAGTTTTTATGAGATTTATGTGTATAATTTTTTCTTGTACATAAATTAAGGTAGTTATATTTAATTAAATATTTAAAGATGATCTATAATATGTCGCTTGATGATCTATAATATGTCGCTATAATCTGCTTTTTTAGACTTAAAGCTTTGCATAAAATAGGCATTATTATCTGGTAATTATGAATAATTTTTTGTCTATCTTTAAAAATACACTGAGTAAAATTATTATTACTGTTTTGTTTGGATAATCTATATGTGTGCCAAATTTTATACATATTAGACTATGTAAGGTATGTAATTGTTGATTTAAAAATTAAATCACCCCTTAATAGACACATCATTATATTTAATATCATATAATAGGTAGTAGTTTAACTGGTTTTAATTGTATGTGACTTGACGTGTCTTAGCCACTGTCTATGAGGTAATGTATTTGGTCATGACTGTTAGTAAAAAATAATACATTTATTTGCGTTTTGAGACCACTAGTACTTGCAATATCAAAGTAATTTTTATTTTTATGATATTAATTTTTATGATAAATTAAGAATTCTTTTTATATCCTAGGTGAATCCTCGCAATGCATACCATTCAGTGAACCTGTGCAGTTTCTGTACAGTTGCACCAACGGCAACTATGTCGACTCAGTGTGCACCATTTATTGTGCAGATGGCTACCAGTTAAATGAAGGGGGATTAACGCAAACTGTATGCGGAGCAAACCGACATTGGATTTACTCTCCATCTCAAACGCGTTGTATTCCTGGTATAACCATAGCTGTACTTTACATGTTGTATCACTTTTTTTATTTTAGTAGTTAAAATTTTAAAAACATCTCATTATTATTTCCAAGGGGTAGGACCGGTACTGTTATATCCCTGGTAAACTGCCATATTGTTTTTGTACCAACAGTTTTCAGAGCTTTTGCAGTGACTTTTGAATAATAAAATAATATCGCTCTACTATGTTTTAGGGACAATTACTAAGCTGAACCATTGTTTGTGTCACAGTACCCACCCAATGCCCACCTTTACCCACAAATGTAGTCTACACGTCATCTTGTACTGATGGTAGAAATTCTGGATCTGTTTGTCGTTTCCAATGCCCTGCAAATCAAGTAATGTCTGGAACAAGTCATTCCACTTGTGGAAGAGATGGGCAATGGAGTCCACGTATTGATATACAATGTTCAGGTATTTTTCACATTTTTGCATAAAAATTTATTATTTATAACAAATAAGTGGACTTATATTTTTTATGATACAAATTACTTGATGGATAGTGATTTTTGTAACTTACATTTTCTAGTGCCCTGCGAACTAGACGATATAACACCATGCTTTGCACCGCCGTGTCTAACGGCACGTTGCCCTGCCTTTCCCAATGCTGTGTGTCAGGATAACTATTGTGGGGGTTGCAACTTTAAGTTCTTTGTCAACGGAGTCGAAAAGTCAAGAGAGGAATGTATTGTGCAAGGTGAAATGTCCCGATTATATACAACAAGCCTGACATAACTCCAATAACCGACTGTGGTAATCTGGGTATTACTAATGTTATAATGAACTTGGTTGTTTACCCATAATATTAAGATTAGGTATCCTATCCTGTTGTGTTAGTGGTAAATAGGGCTGCAACGATACTTTAAAAAAAATATTATTAATCGCCGGTCATGTATGATGATAATCGCATTTATAGTTAGTAAACATGGGGATTTCCCAAAATCTAAACTAAACGTCTTTAAAGGATTAAAATGTGTTTCTTGATGACAATAAAACTACTAAAACTTGTAAGTAAAATTAACCTTATATCTAATATTTTGCAATAAACATAAAAACCGATCTGTAAAACCTAACTGTGCTTTATAAATACTGAAGAAATAAGCCATTTATTTTTTGTCAGTTTAAGCTAAAAGTTTACCACATGCCAATAAGTGTACAGTGTGTAAATATTTAGTTTCCAAAGTTTATCTAGAAACTTTTATTACACAAAACACAATTCACACATTCATTGTTTGATTGTCAATGTAATGGGTGCGAGGTAATCTTATGATTGCCTGTGTGGTAACGCCACTTTGTGTTTTTTCATTCGAGGAGATAAACAATAACTATCCTTTCCTGTCCTATGACAATATAGCTATATTTGTAGCTTGACACAAGGGTGCTTTCTGATTTTAAGTATTAATGTACCGTATTTCTAGGTGTTATGTTCTTTACTAACACTGACAAATCATATGTGAGTGGCGACTCGACCACTTGGCTCTCCAGTCTAAGAATGAAATAACTCCTGATTCAAAATAGTTTGCCCACCCCTGCCCAAGATGCAGTTTTATGCAAAGTTTACCTGATAAATTAATGTGTCTGTGGTAAGATAATCCCGATACGCAGTTATTAGCATCGTAGCTAAGTGGTATGGATAGTATCGCGATTATTAATATATCGTTGCAGCCCAAGTAATAATTTTATAAAACAATGGTTTTTTCGACAGATCCCAGCTGTTTACTTTCGACCTTACAACCCTGCAGTGTTAATTATCGCTGCAACATGTTATCATGTCCACAACACCCGCTTGCAGTGTGCAAGGAATGTGGGTGCACTCCAAAGTTTTATGACCCCACAACATTAGAAGAAATTCAATGCGGATGTAAGTCTACCTTTTTGGGGGTTAATTATTTAGACCTTCTCATTTATAAATAACAGTAGCCCGAAATAACAAAGTTTCTACAATGAAGTTTATCAAGTTTTAATAAATTTACACAACAAAATGTTTTTTTTGGGGGAAAAATATTCCAAAAACCTATTAATATATATATGACATTGAAGCTTACAGTTTTTATACTTT
This sequence comes from Ciona savignyi, assembly GCA_000149265.1. Classification (NCBI taxonomy): domain Eukaryota; kingdom Metazoa; phylum Chordata; class Ascidiacea; order Phlebobranchia; family Cionidae; genus Ciona; species Ciona savignyi. The sequence goes on from CH003416.1 coordinate 852,001, forward strand.
TATCACAGCATCTGTCCAATGCCCACATTTACCCACAAATGTAGTCTACACGTCATCTTGTACTGATGGTAGAAATGCTGGATCTGTTTGTCGTTTCCAATGTCCTGCAAATCAAATAATGTCTGGAACAAGTCATTCCACTTGTGGAAGATATGGGCAATGGAGTCCACGTATTGATACCCAATGCTCAGGTATTTTTTTCTGTATATGTTTTATTATGCTTATTAGTAGTATTAAATTTGTTAAACCAAGTTTTAATTTTTAATATATACCAATGGACCCTGGATGTTGCGGTATCCAATACAAAACTGTAAACCTTAAATTCCTGTGGAAAGATAGTATAGGATATTAATATTTATCCCTTCAATGGCAGTATGCAATGGGTGTTATAACACTTCATCAGGTTATATCGCACACACCTTTCGGTTACCAGATCCATTGCAATATGTTGTGTGTAATTAAGATATTTGTTCTATTTAACACTAACACCTATTATTTCACTGGGTACAGGAAGTAAGTACATTGCCCAAAGACACAACAAGCGAGCGACCATTTCCAATCTTGCAATCAGTCGACTGAGAGGCAGCGCACTTACCAACCAAGACATTCTTGGCTAACATTAAGTTACGAGACACCTTTATTCTATTAAAATATCTTTTTTTTTTTTTTTTTGTAGTGTCGTGCAAGCCTGGTGATGTCGTTACACCATGCTTTGTATCCCCGTGTCTATCTGCACGTTGCCCTGCCTTTCCCAATGCTGTGTGTCAGGATAACTACTGTGGGGGTTGCAACTTTAAGTTCTTTGTCAACGGAGTGGAAAAGTCAAGAGAAGAATGTATAGTGCAAGGTAAGTTGTCAAGTAATGTATTTATAATCATGTTGGTTGTTTAAATTCCTTTGTGAAAGACAAAGAAACAACAAACAAATACTCAGCAATAAAATTGTAGAACCAATAGAAATAAGAAAGAACAAAGAAACAGCACACTGCAATTTAAGAGCACATATTAATAGTAATCTAGTTAATAATAGGATAGCAAACCTGGTATTTTTATTTAAATAGTATGTTTATTTGGATAAAAATCCTTTAATTCATTTTGTTCACTTGTCAAGGGGTGTTCTGCTCAGTTGTGCCTATGGGCAAAACACCTTTTAATTGCAATGTGTTTAATCAAATATTGAATACATTGCAATAGTTGGCCTCTATCCACAACTTCCATTATTGTATAACTATTCACTTCTGTGTTACATCTTTTTTAGATCCAAGCTGCCCAACAAATGTCCGATGCGCAGATGTTTGTGGGGCACGTACGTGTTCTAACCATGTTAACGCCGTGTGCAAAATGTGCGGATGCAGTCCAAGGTTTTACCACTTTCAAACTTTAGCACAAGTTACTTGCACAGGTATTATTTTGGATATAAAGATGAGTTAATGCTTTTACTGTAATTTCACAAGCAACACTGGTTCTTAATCATATGATTTTTAGTTTATTTTGTAATAAAATAATATTTATTTTTTGAGCAATTTGTTGTTAATTTATAATTTTATTTAATTATTTCTAATGGTGTACCCGGCTTTTAATTTTAAAAAGGTTTTCATGAGAATGCTAACTGTGACTTGATTCATAAAATTAAGCTGGATTACTATTATTAAGCCACATTTACTGATCATATATTTTGTCACAGTAATCAACCAATGCCCACCTTTACCCACAAATGTGGTCTACACATCATCTTGTACTGACGGTAGAAATGCTGGATCTGTTTGTCATTTCCAATGTCCTGCAAATCAAGTAATGTCTGGAACAAGTCATTCCACTTGTGGAAGAGATGGGCAATGGAGTCCACGTATTGATACACAATGCTCAGGTATTCAACTATATAAATCTGCATCAACAGGTTGAAGGAAAACGCCTTTCGGTGTTTTACAGGGGGGTCACATCGGGGTCAACTAGAGCCCGTCAGCCAAAACTTCGTTTTCAAACCAGCAACTAGCTTGTTTTATTAAACACTTAGCAAACATCAACTGAACCTAGTAGAATAAAGCATTAAACTAAAACAGCAGAAACGTTTAACTTGTATATTGTGCATACTGCAATTGCTTTAGTAGACTGACTGGAGTCATAAGGTAATCTTACAATTGCATGATAACGCTTCTGCGTATCACTCACATGGACAAAACATAAAGTATTCTTGGGTTTTATGTTTAAACCATTCGACTTGCTTAGTCAAGTGTCTTATTAGGCCTAGGACTTATAGCTTTAACTCAGGAAACTGGTGTTAGAACAATGGCAATGATAAGGTTATATCGCATCAACTTTGGTTACCAGAGCTATTGCAATTTATTGTGAGTGATTGAGATGTTTGTTCTATTTAACACTAACACTCATTATTTCACCGTGTTCAGCCATATCCGCTAAGTGCATTGCCCAAAGACACAATACGCAAGCGACCATTTCCAATCTTGCAACCAGTCAACTAAAAGGCAGTGCACTCACCATGCTATTTTTGGCTAACATTAAGTTACGATGCACGTTTATTCTATTGAAATATTTGTTTTATTTATTTTAAGTGTCTTGCAAGCCTGGTGATGTCGTTACACCATGCTTTGTATCCCCGTGTCTATCTGCACGTTGCCCTGCTTTTCCCAATGCCGTGTGTCAGGATAACTACTGTGGGGGTTGCAACTTTAAGTTCTTTGTTAATGGAGTGGAAAAGTCAAGAGAAGAATGTATAGTGCAAGGTAAGTTGTCAAGTAATGTATTTATAATCATGTTGGTTGTTTAAATTCCTTTGTGAAAGACAAACAAACAGCAACCATACTCAGCAATAATAATAGTAAAACCAATAGAAATAAGAAATAACAAAGAAACAGCACACTGCAATTTAAGAGCACATATTAATAGTAATCTAGTTAATAATAGGATAGCAAACCTGGTATTTTTATTTTAATAGTATGTTTATTTGGATAAAAATCCTTTAATTCATTTTGTTCACTTGTCAAGGGGTGTTCTGCTCAGTTGTGCCTAAGGGCAAAACACCTTTTAATTGCAATGTGTTCAATCAAATAATGAATACATTGCAACAATTGGCCTCCCTTTACAAATTCCGTTGTTTTTTAACTATTCACTTCTGTGTTACATCTTGTTTAGATCCAAGCTGCCCAACAAATGTTCGATGCGCAGATGTATGTGGGGCACGCACGTGTTCTAACCATGTTAACGCCGTGTGCAAAATGTGCGGATGCAATCCAAGGTTTTACCACTTTCAAACTTTAGCACAAGTTACTTGCACAGGTATTATTTTGGATATAAAGATGAGTTAATGCTTTTACTGTAATTTCACAAGCAACACTGGTTCTTAATCATATGATTTTTAGTTCAATTTTTTATGAAATCATTTTTATTTAAATTATTTTTTTTTCATTTTTAATCAAATGATTTTTATGTCTTGTGTAAATAAAATGGCAAAGTTGTTGTTTTTAACTTTTAATCAGACAATAATTAACATGAGTAATCAGAATTAATATTTGTTGTTTGTACTAAAATTTGACGACATGTCTAGCTCAACATTTACTACAAGCCGACATTGAATGAGCAATTTGTTGTAAATCTAGAATTTTATTTAATTATTTCTTTTGGTGTGTTGTTGTATTGGATAGGATATTTATTTTTATTCCCGTGAATGGGAAAACCAAGGGGGTTAACGCACGGGCGATCGTCAGATCACCTCACACCCATCGTCGGGTTACCGGAGCTATTGCAGTGTGTTGTATATGATAGACACGTTCCTTCAATTTGGTGGAACCCATCCGCTGGGTTCAGGCAATGTCCGTAAAGTGCTTTGCCCAAGGACACAACCGGCTAGCTAGCGACCAGTTTCGCACCTGCAACCTTTCGATTGAAAGGCGACGCACTTAGCCGTTAGACCAGCGTTTTCCAACCTTTTTTGGTCGCGGACTATTTCCTTACCAGCGAAAGTGTTTGCGGACTTAAAGTGCACAAGTTTTTAATTAGCGTAAGTCAAATGTGTAGCGTAACTGGACTATGTGTATACGATACACTACAGAACACTACAAAACTTTTTTAGGGACTATATGAAAAAGGTTATTCAGCCACTACGGTATTACGGAACAACCAAAGCAAGTGCTATGAAGAATAAATAAACTTCCATTTAGTTACTTAAAATCTGTTGGTTGCAAACTTGAAATTACCTTGAGTTACAATGTCTCGTTAAAAAAAACATATCACTTCTGTTTATAACGATCAAAAACAAATAACAGTTTTGCAAATTGTTATTTAAACCTTCCACGGACTCATTTGAGACCGCGGACTCGGGTTGGGAAACACTGCGTTAGACCAACGGGCCGGACAAACCTGGCTTTTAATTTTAAACAGGTTTTTATGAGAATAGAAACTATGGCTTGATTCATAAAATTAAGCTAGGTTACTATTATTGTCCACATTTACTGATCATGTATTTTGTCACAGTAATCAACCAATGCCCACCTTTACCCACAAATGTAGTCTACACGTCATCTTGTACTGATGGTAGAAATTCTGGATCTGTTTGTCATTTTCAATGCCCTGCAAATCAAGTAATGTCTGGAACAAGTCATTCCACTTGTGGAAGATATGGGCAATGGAGTCCACGTATTGATACCCAATGCTCAGGTATTCAACAATATAAATCTGTATCAACATCAACACCTTACAATGTTTTATAGGTGGTCACATTGGTGATCCATCTAATTTATTTACATCTGTTTATGTTTAATTGTAATTACTTCCAGTTATCACAGTTGGTTTAAGTGCCAGCTGTAGCCCGTCAGCCAAAACATTGTTTTCTAAGCAGCCTCTAGCCAGTTTTTTTTTTAACTTATTAAACTTATTTAACTCGTGTATTGTGCACACTGCAAGAGCTTTGGAAGACTGATTGGAAGCACAAGGTAATCTTACGATTGCATGACTCACAGGCACAAAGCATAAACTGTCCTTGGGTTTTATGTTTAAACCATTCGACTTGCTTAATCAAGTGCCTCATTATGCCTGGGAGCTGGGACTTATAACTTTAACTCAGGAAACGCCTATAGATTATGGATAATTTAATACTATGCCTTAACCATGTAACCATACACTCTGTAATAATATCTTCAGCATGCATTTCAAAAATTTGAAGTTTAAATCTTTTGAAGCAGTTTCCCCACCCGCAAGGTTATGTGTGACAACATTATTTTTTAACCAGTGCTTCAAAATTATTTGTTATTGCATTTTTTTCTTTAAGTGTTTAAATGCAATCGTTTTTCAGTGCAATGTTCCCCCCTTCAACCCCAAGCCTCGTGTTCTGAAATTCCATGCGAACGTGCGCGCTGCCCCGCATTTCCTGATGCAGTGTGTCAAAATAACTACTGCGGCGGTTGCAACTTTAAGTTCTTTGTAAATGGAGTTGAAAAAACTCGTTACCAGTGCTTACCAAATGGTATGTTATAAATAGTTGTCGCAGATTCCTTTAACATAATTTGTGTGTGTTTAATTTATGATTTTCAAGCGGTTGCCAGTTAGTCAGCTATGTTCTTCGCACGTTGCTTATACCTGGATTATTTGGTCAATTACCCCACATGAAAGTAATCTGACGATTTCACGTGTTATTATGTTGCCCTTCCTTTATTTGATCACGATCACCTACACTTATCCAACTTTTCACTAATCGTTTTTAAATGACCTAGTTCCGAACACATGTTTAGCAAAGCTATTACTTAGTGTTAAGTATACAGTGAACGCGTTGCTAATTTTTTGGTTAGCCCATTAACCCTCTTTGTTTAGGCAACGACCATTAAGTGTCTTTCCTAAGGAGACATAGACTACTTAACAGCACGTTTCCATCTAACCTCCATTTGGCCGATTGCAGAACAGGTACAAGTATTCGTTTGACCAAAAAGCTTGAGTTAGTTCGTCTCCCCTTTCATCCAATGGGTTGGGGTTTCGGAACTGGTCCATAGCTATATGACTATACCTTAGGAATGACTCTATCACAACACACAAAACTAGCTCTAGTAACCCGGTGGGCCCACGATAATCTGACGATTGTCATTCACGAGTATAAAGCATGAATATCCTATGCTGTCCAATTCCAATACGCCACACCTTCTACCACACAATCGCCTATCCCATCTATCTTATATTTAGACTGCCCGGCCCCCGCACCGACGCCCACTGATCCTTATTTCGAAGATATATGTTTGGATCTATGTATGGTGCTGTGTCCGAATCACCGTGATGCTTTGTGCAGACCATGCGGTTGCACACGTCGAATGTACGATTACACCACCCTGCAACTGCTGAACTGTTGATTTGGTCGCTCCAATACAAATTTATGCTGATGCTTGTATTATATTATGACATAATGGTGACATAACGGCTAGCTTGTGTAAAACTGCTTAAATGTTGGGACCAATATATCTAAAACTATGTTGCAATGAAAATGCGTTGTTTTAATAAAGACGTAATATCATTGCAGCTAATAACCAGTTTTCTTATCTCAAACTTTTAAAGTCGATTTGATCCTACGAATACAGCATACCAAAACAGGAATAGTGACAAGCTCATCACTAATTCGATAGTTAGCCCGATATTGTAAGCAGACATAGAATAAGCATGCTTGGTGCTCCTGGCTAAAGTACGGTTTGTCATCAACCAACTCCAATGCTACGATACATTAAAAATAATTGTCTTGCTAAACGTACCTGCTGTCAAGGCAGAATTTTGCACAAGGTAGGGAACCTCAGTCAGGTAAGTTAAGGTATTCGAGTGTGTTCTATACCAAGAAAACATTGTTCTAGTTTTTATTCACCCCATTATTCCTTGTCACCTATATTAAAGAATACATTTCCGTCGCCAAAACCGATTGGTAATTGCTCTAATGATTTTTCGAAATCAAGCATATAACCTAAAATAACATTTTCAGTTCGTACTCAAATATAATCTAAAAGTAATTTAGTCATAACTGCATTCTAATTTGTATGCAGCGCCGTGTCACCATAAACAATAATACATTGGTAGGCGGTTGCTTTAAGGCGATTCTTTCGATATTTTATCGATTTAATCGCTTAGCTGTTAAACGAATCGAACTGTACTTATGACGAAGATGCACTGCAAAATATAATTTCGCACTAATTTCCATTGTACATGCTCCTTACAACGACATGGTGCAGGAGAAAGGAGGAAGATAAGAGTGTAGTTTGGGATTAAGTTTTAAAAAAGCTCGAAGCATGTTGTCGTGTCAACACACGTAGTACGACATAATGTATTCGAAAATAACATCACGTAACCCAGCTGCATGATCCATGTCGCCCGGCATTGTAATTAATCAAGCATAGAAAGTCAGTGAGCCGTGGCGAGCTCCCAGACGCTTCGAACTTCATCGACGAATCCTCTGAACGCCATGTGAGCGGAAATAGGAGACAGAATGAAGCAAATTCCAGTAAGTCTCCGCTTGACGCAAACAGAAATATGTTAACTAGAAAGTACGTCGTTTTATCTGTATAACTTTTAAGTTTAGATCGAAAACTATTATTAAGTCACATGAGGGAATATCTAATTTGAAATTTGAGCTCATCAGTTTATTTTTATTTTCTTGACAGAATTTTGAAAGTTTTAGCACAATTCCGGAACTTTAAATAAGGTATATAATGAGGTTTGTTGACAAACAAGCTTCCGCGTCAGTTTAATCTATGATATGGTAAAAAAATTACTTTCCGATTTTTTATCCGTTGTCGTAAATCATAGATCTTTAGAGTGTGTGTGACGTTGTAATCCTTGTCAAAGGGTCCACTTATGTTCGTGCGTGTTTGGGTGCCGGGGTCGCGCTTCATTTCCCCCTCCCCCTCCAAGAGGGGCATTTGTGACCGGCTAGCTGTCACGACGTTTGTTACATTGATTAAGCTGTAGTAGCTGTTCCGTGGACCGGGCGAAAGCGTGCTTTCCGGTTTTTTGTTTCTGCGTCCTGTATGTCCCTCGTCATGCTTTGTAATACTTTTTCAGCGTATGTTTTGCCGGTGAAACTTTCTAACATAACAAGCGAAATAGGACGCTACAATTTAACAAATTTTATGGGCAACATTACACTGTCCAATGAGAGGTGTCGAAGTAAGCAATCAATTCAACCAGATTTAAATAAGATTGTGCAAAGATATTAAACTATATCTCAAAATTTCCCATAATAAACACGGATATTTTGCGTTTCCTGCTAATACTTGGTCATAGCAAGTGAATGTTTATTTATAACCTATTACCTTACACGTGGATAATAACCTACAGATCAATACCGATTGAAGTAATATTTTGTTTAAAAATGTCACAAAAATTATGACGTCAAGATGTAAACTACATTACTGGTTAGTACTCACGGGAAACTACCACAATCACGTAACATGTGATGTTTTTACTTCTAAAGTTCTTTTTTGGCCTGTTTTTTTTGCGGTTTTCTTTTTTTAAATGACTTCCAACTATGTATATGTGTATAAGGTTGTTATTAACTGTGTGTATTTATGGTCTAATGGAGTGTGTACGGGGCGGCAATAGTGTTCCGCCAACGGAACATGATTCAATTAAATTCTCTACAAAATCAAACACCGATTCGATACTTCTTTTCGCTAGAATGCGCGTGAAACCCGCCTCTAATAAACCCTGGGCCAATCCCCATACACCCTGTGTCACGCAACATTCGTCACATCATTGGTTCCCTAGAAATACGTGATTGACGAATGCGAATTTAATTTTGTACCACGTAGCATAGTTTTCCAGCCGTTAGATGATCCAAGAAAATGTTGAGGTTAAACGTAATACTTACTTTCCGAAATAACTTGCAGTTCATATCTTTTTAGTCATTTTTTTAATTTGTTAGGACGAAATAAATTTACATTTGCATTGGTGAAGTTAGATTCAGCCTTGAAATAAACAAACGCTAACGAGACATCCTAGCTTAAATCGTTTTTTAAATGGTAGTATACATTTTAACTATCTACAACAATTAAAAGTCCAATATTGTGACTTTTATAAATAAAGTATTTAGCTCGTTAAAAATTATTCATTTCCAATTTATTGTTTCATGAAAAAAGTTGCAGTTTTAGCTACATGCAATACAACGTGAACCATTTTCGAAGTATTTTTACAAGACTTGGAAGAAAAACTAGGTGTGTTTCAAGAAACAAGAAATATTGCAATATTAACACGATTGTCTGGTTTTGTTACATCGTTGCGAATAACATTTACTTCTATTGGTTCGTTCCGTATTACGAACTTGAAAAGCTTCGCATTTGCGCCCCAATGGCAGTATAAACATTATGGGAATGGCCCGGTATTGTAGAGGCAACGCTTCCTCTTATTTTGATAGGGTCTTGCTTTTTCGCAGCGTCGAAACATCCATAGACAGGTGGACCCGTCGCTTTGTGCTTTTCGAACTTCAGTTATTCGCAGCTATGGAGACAGGGCGTTAGAACAACGTACCTACAATGAAGGGACGCAGGGTTATCCGAAATTTTGTTTTGTTTGAATAATACTGAACTATGGCGCAGTTCTAATTATGTTTCCTATGCCCCAGACGCAACATAAAAGAAGTTCGGAAAGTATATCAATCATTGTTCGTTCGATTCAAAGCTAGATGCGAACTAAAGAGGTGGAACAAAATTTGTAAGATATAATAGCGGCCCATTAATAATTATTTAACAAGTTTTATATAGTAGTGTAATATACTGCAATTTGGAATCCTAAGTATAAAGTAGTAAAAGCTAAGTCTGGAAATGTTATAATAAAGCGGAAAAGGTCACGAATGCACTGAGCATTGCTTAACACAACCACTAATAGACAGTTACAGCCAAGGAACGTCGATTCGTTAAAGTGTGCGTGGCACAATATGGCGAATATTATAATACGGGTGTCAGACAAAAAACGTAAACAACTTAGCCGTGGAATACGCCAGTTCGTTCTGTAGGTACTTGGAAAGTTTGGGAAGGGGATATTACGTATTTAATGTACTGGTATAAAGATAAATATAGGTTAAACGCAGGATGGTAAGAACTCGCAATGTTATAATTGAAATAAAGAAAAATGTAGTTAGTGGCATTAAAATAGTTTGGTCATGATATCTTAGGGCACGTGCAAAGTGGAAAGACTAAAACGGTTAATATTTTATAATAAAATAAATAGTATTGGTACACTGGTGTAATTGTTTTCTGAAAATTCGTTTATTTTACATGTCAAGTGCGTGTCGGAGGGTTATTTCATGCCGGTCTAGCATTGCGCTGTCATGGAGTTGCTCTCTCATTGGCGCTATGGCTTAGCTTCATTTGTGCTCGACCTATTAACAATATGTACGCTGTATGGTCGTGTGATATTAGTTAACGCCCAAATACCAAAATATGTGCTAAAAACGGTCTTAATCAGTAGCCCATAACGGGTTCGAAACTTAGCTCGGTGAATATAAAAAAATGTAAAAGAATCTGTACACTGCGATACGATTTCTAACATTGTAAGTTAGGTTTCAATTCCCTATGCTAGTATTTGCAACTAGAAGGTGCGAAAACCATCGAATTAGTGCGAGATTTCAGTATACGAACATCAAGTACTTATGTATAGCATTTACACTTGCATTAAGCATAGTCACCTTCAATTGTTGGTCTGAGCAAACGACTAATTGTACTAAAAACTGTATTCAGGTCTAATTAGATATAAGCTACCAGTAGTATACTTTTGTTCACAAAGCATTTAGTAGTTCATTTTTTTATATCAATTTATTACCAAGAAACTGTAAAGCGCCGAATAAAACGAGTACTCTTGCGACTATATACATAATAACGTCTGTATATATAGCACAATGTCGCACAGTGAAAGTAATTGTCGACTTAACACATTAAACAAGGTTGTTGAGCCACACAAAATGTTTAAGAAAAAAATAATTACAGATCGAAACTATTTATTTAAAACTGTAGTTCTTTGAATTTGGCGACAATGAGTGCTCCTAGACTGCTATCCGGCTCCCTGCTTGCTTGCTCTTTTAATTTCTTTATTCGTTCCTCAAAAGATTCTTGATCCTTGTCGGATGGCGCGGTGATTGCTCCAAGGTCAAGTAGGAAGACCAGGTCGTGTCTTCTGATCCGAATAAATGCAGCTTTCAAGTCGCCGGTGATCTTCTCAGGGACTGTCCTGTCGCGCCATCTGACCAGCATCATGTGCGCTTGAGCGTAAAGATTCTGAGAGCTGCTGGCTGATGCAATTATCTGTGAAGCCTGTAACAACAAAGACAATAAATATTGATGGTTTTATGTAGATTGGTTCTACTAGTACTATTGAAAATTAGGTTTGATAACATATTTTTTTAAATTAGGTTTGATAAAAAATTTTCATAAACCACCTGAAAGGGGATAATAATTCACGTATTTGCCATATCTAAATATTTAATATAAGTATATCATAAAATAAACCTACGTTTACGCGAGTTGATCTTATAAATAACGTGTCAAAGTTTCTGCACTGTCAAAATATTATAAGAGCGTTCATTTGCATCAAACAAGCAATACTAGAGCGGTAAAATGTATATATTTACAATAAGGTTGACAAGAAATAGAGACGGTACCTCATCAGGTAAGAAACCAAGTGCGTAGGCTAGGCGTTTCCATTCCTCTTTGGCGAGAATCTGCCGCGCCAAAAAACTGACTTTCGAATCTGTCAACGTCATTCTGCTGGCCTCGTAAGGTGGCGCTATAACGTCGCTGTTTTCCGAGATTAGCTTTAGCAGTTCAGGAAGAAGTGTCGGATCTTTTTGGTGTGTTTTTGCAGGGGAGGCTGTGGTGGGTATTATAAGTTGAACAGCATCATCGTAAAAAGTTAGTACATTGATCAGTGTTTTTGTGATTATTCGATATATACTTGACAAGCAGACATATAATGTATTATTTTATTGCTGCTAAATCAAAAATCCATTAATCAATTTTAATAAGATATTGTGATATGTAATTTAGCTTTAACGTCATCCTTTTTTGGTTTATAGAAACTTGACAATTATAACCATACCAGTCTCTGAAAATGACAAACTAACAACCATGACGCGTCTAAAAAATTTCCGTCTGCCGATGCAAAGCAACAGACAATGTCTCACTTGTAACATTTACCTTTTATAGCCAACTCAAGGCCAACCTTCAGTGATAAGTCATGTCGCCGTATCCGTTGAAGGGCATCACAGAGCCGAGGAAGAATTTCATCATGGGAAGTCAGCCCTCGCCATGTTTTCAGCATGAGTGTGCATTGACTGTATGTGTTCTGCGCAGAGCTGGCTCGGCCAGTGAAATGGGCGATTCCCTATAAAAAAAATTGGCATTTTGAAAATCACCTTTACCTGAGTACGTTCGTGTAATCCCATGTCCACTCAAATATATATATAGTAGTATTCACGGCGATGATATCTTTTCATGAATTCAATCTTTTAACTTACAATTAAGATTATATTTTTAACATCTTGGTAATTTGAAAAGAGTAGAATACACTAAAATAGGTTTTATAGCTCGGAAAGGAAAAACACAGCCGTCGTCACCGAAACACTGCTGTGTATTAATATTTTATTAACTTTCCCTAAATACCTTCTCGAGGGGCAATTGATCAGGATAGAGGCCAAAAGTGGGGAAAGATAGGTCGTGTTAAGCAACCTCCTGACCTAGCACCGAAATTTATACAAACTTCGAGGCCGGGACAATTACATGAGTTTGTTTATAATGGGGTTTTACAAATTAATAAACAATCAACCATTGACATCGAATGATACAAACTATACATGATAGGATATTCATGACCTTACCGAGTAAATGGGAAAACACGCGGAATTATCAGGCACAATTTTATGGTTATCTACACTGTCCGGTTATTGGAACTAGTGCACTGTGTTGTATATGATCGGGCCGTACCTTCAATTTTAGTAGACTCAATAATCCATTGCGGGTACAGGCGATGTCCGATACGTTTTTTGACCAATTAGCAACCGATTAGCACGCGACCAGTGTCGATATCACAACCCTAAGAGTGAAACATGACGACTAACCAATCAAGCTATTCGCCTGGACTCCACTAACTTATAGATCTATATACACACCAATATAATATATAGTGAATGATACCTGAGGTAAAAAGCCCAGAGCATAAGCTAATTTTAGCCACTCATCGGAACTTAGAGCTCTTGACAGGTTACTGATTGTTCGGTTGGAGAAGACAATTTCACGTTGTCGATCCGCATTCTTCTTCTTCTTCGTTGCTTTCTTCTTTTTTGTCTTCGATTCGCCGACTTCCGAGCTTCCGCCGTTCTCAATTTGTTCTTCAATGTCCTCAGCCTCTGGTTGTTTGTTATCATCAGCTGCGTGGAGGAATATGTAAGGGTGACATCACTATATGATTACTAAGACACATGTGCTTATTGATGTTTTATTCAAAAAAAAATATTTAGTTTATAAGGACGTAAAAAGAAACATAAGGGTCCTTTAACAAGTCTATTACAGTGGAAAATGTGAATTCGCCAGCGCAATGGCTTGCACTATGTATCAATTTTAAAATCCCGGCCATAGCAACATTCAAAGAATAAAATAAAATGGTGTATTAAGTATATGGATTTTTGCACAATTGGAATTAACCTCAATTACCTTAGATCGAATAGTTACCGCCTTGACAATTACCCCATTTACCAAATCCACACTAGGACAGTTGCGAGTTGTTGGTTATTTAACCACTAAGAAAAATACAGTGCATGAATTGTATTTATTGTAATTAATATCTACAAATAATGTATCTACCAAGTTCGGCAATTCGTTTAGCAGTTGCCAATTCTTCTTTCTTTGCTGCTTCTTCGGCTTTATTTTTCTTGTTCTTGTTAGATTTACTTTTAGAAGAGCCCATTTCGCCCTGAATGCAATATATATAACAACTTACTTCGAGTTCGGGACTACAGTAAATTTTCCTAATCAGCTACAAAATACATCAAAATATAATGTCGTCTATGTACCCAACTCAGTATAACTAATACGTCAAATGGGCACTCAGGTTGTATAGCAACATTTGTGGATAAATTAATCTTTCTCGTAGATCTTTCCTATATTTGTCGAAATATTAATCACATGGCACATGAATAGAACTCATAACTTTTAAGCCACAGCAACTTACGGTCGCGGGTTCAGTGGAGGCCAGAATGGAAGACATCGCCGCTGAGGAAATTTAAAGTCCAACTTGTTGCTACTGTAACTTGATCCGGTGTTGCCTACAAAGAAAATTTGTCCTCAAAATGAAACACCTACTTAGATAAATATCGCTTGTTGCGTTTTATAGACAGTAAATCTCCACTTGAATCTGCATTTTAAAAATTAAATTGGAAACACTGCTTCGAAAATTTGAGTTAAATCCCGAGCACACAATGGAAAATGTGGTACATAATCTACCGATCTATTGTTTCGAGGAACGTATATACAATACAAGTTTCTTTTAATTCGGGCATCCGACGCTCACATTCATTGCCTTTGTGGAATCAGTTTCCAATATTACTTACTCAATTACAAATAATTGTAGGTTGTGAATTACACCGGGATCGTTGCAGCGTATATATACCAAGTCAACAGTGATATAACCGATTATCATTGACGGTATACTCTAATAAGGTAACAGCTTGAAGTTGTATTTGGTTACAAAAAGCTTTATCTTCTTAGATAAGCTTTAAATGTGATAAACTAGCAAATCGTACTTTGGGCAATCTTCCAACAATTACGGATTATCATCCACCACCTGTTTCTCTTTAACTAACAAAGTAATGCTTTAGATCTGAATTACTCAAAGAGAAAATTTTCTGTAATCGAGTTCGGTCCTAGAAAATTTTACGTCACCTCGGTCCAAATTGTGTTAGCTTAGGTAAAAGGAACCTAATCATTGTAGTAGAAATGGAATATACAAGCGAAACTACACACGTATACGAGTTTGACGTGATCGTGTAGCCGTGCAGTCGCGCACATAAATTACGGTATTCTAGTTTCGAACATTCTACGTTTATTGATTAGTCAGCATTAATCACTTCCCTTTGAAGCTGCAAAAAACTACCTCATATAAGCACTCGTTCTTATAAACATAACCACAGCAAACTTGTAACCTCATAGCATAACCCAGCGCTGCTTTTATAAACCCACTGTCAGTTGGCTCTTAGTATTAAATGTGGTTGGAAATAAAGTATATTTAACAGATTGAATAAATACTTCACTGAGCTGACTATGCCAACAATACCAACTCTTGGGCACACAGAATACGTTCCATTCAATAATACAGTGCCACTTTGGAAAAGAAAACAAATTTGAGACCTTTAAGTCATGTTTGAAATTAAAGCGAAAACTGGAACGGGAAATGGAATGCCACAATTTTGATTTTCTATCTCACGATGTGCCTTACAACCTCGGAAGTTTTGTGAAAATTCCCAAGTGATTGTAAAACTGAGTCATGTCTTACTTCCGCTTCGGTGCATCCTTATAAAAGCTTCTGGTGCGATTTCGTAATACAATTTACAAGTGGTGTCTGTACACGGAGGTTATTTAAAGATGAGTACACAGTTTGCTTCGTCCACCCCTGGTAGCAGTACTTGGACAGCCAGCAATGTAACAGCAGCTACATCGTATGCAAATGAGACCGATTTCGACGATACAGAAGTCAGAATAAAACAACTGTTTTCCGTGTCGTTTAGCTTTTTCTTTTCGTGTATTCTGATTTATGTCATCTTTGCACTTCTACATTATGCGACGAGAAAAAAACTTTACACGTGCTCAAAAGGTAATTAATTTGATCATAACTGATAGTCTGATTATACTAGTATTAGATTAAGTTAGTTTTTCCTTTGTTAGCATTTATTATGCCTATATATATATATATATAATTATATATATATATACATCTTAAGTTTGATGTGTAATCAAATCACTCGATAAAACCTCTATACTTTCGTTAAGTGCCTGATTTATATTTTATACAGGTCAAAAAACACGAAACAAGGCGGAAGGAGGTACAATAAACACCATGATCGTAGCCACAGCTGTGTCGGTCCTGGCATACATTGTAGTGGAAGTTCCACTTTTCTGGCAACAAGTTAATCCTTACTGCTATTACTATCACATCGTCAAGATCATTTCCACCGCAATTGGATTGTTTTGCGTTTATTTTACTCTATGGTTTCGGGTATACTCGGTCTTTTACCAGAATCCTTTATTGCGAAACACCACCAGCAAGTTGGCTCGAATACTAAACAACTCTACAGTGTTCTTGCTTGTGTTGATGGTTGCAGTAAACGTCGCAGTGTTCCTATCTGGACCACTTTATGATACCATACCAGAAGGCTGTCTAAAAATACAGAAGAAAGGCGGTACAAAACTTAAGTGGGCTATTTTGGTCGCCACCACTTTCATGTTTCAAGTTCTCATGCTCTTCTCGCTAATTTACCCACTAAACCTACATCGTAAAAAGATGTTAGACAGGGGCATGGAAGGAACGTCTTTCCTACCGCTTATTCGGAGATCGGCTGTGGTGGCACTTGTATGTATACTTTCCGATATTGCGAATGCCTGTTATGCCATGGCGAACAAGGAAACGCTGGGTTACGTTCGCCACGTTATTTACAGCACTAACATGCTTGTAAATCTGTTCACACTCATCTTTTCGTTTGCTGATTGGAGAGAACGTGTGTTCCCGTGCTGTAAAACCACTGACCGAAATGACTCTTCTGTTAGAAGCAAGCTATCTTCACGGGCTGGTATGAAAGCTAGCAGAGTTTAAAGCGTGTTATTGTACATTATTATTGCTAATGGTACATGAAACTTGTTTAGTGCCAATTTAATTAAAACTGTGCTTCTATATTGATGTATATGATGCTGAACTAACAAAGCATAAAACTGTGGTAATTCGTTGCTGTTTTTTTAAATAACATGAAATCATAAAACCCCCAAAATATGTGACTTCTCGGTTTTTGAATGTGGGAACTCTATATCATGAGCCATGTGTAAGAGAATAAATTCATTATTTTGTAACATATACCCTATTGATGACCGTGTGACCGCATTGTATTAAAAAACTGTTTAACGTGTTTATTTTTTTCACCGTGAATTTTGCTCGCCTTCTTGGAAAGAAATAATACGTCAATCCTGCCAAGAAATTACATTTTATCATGAATCATGAACGCCGGTTTTCCATTACGAAACAAACGAATTAGATTGACGTTAATATGAATGGAAGTCTGGAATACTTCAGTCTTTAAAAGTTACATTAATTCCCTTTTAAAGGCAAAATTTCTAAAAGCACTTAAATAAATATGCTTAGGTTTTATTGACCATTGCTTATTCTTACATCGCAAGAGTCAATTTAACAACATGAATTAGAAATCAAAGATAACATGGTTTAGAAGCATGTTAATTAAATAGTTATGCTAATACCAGCATAATGTATAAAATCCACATTGGTTGTATATTCGTAATGGTAATGGGTTTAAAAATAAATGAATGATACCTATAAGCAAAAACATGATAGCGGAGAGAGAGAGAGAGAGAGGGAGAGAGGGAGAGAGAGAAGGGAAGAGACGGAGGTGAAAACAAAAAAGAATAAAAATTTAAACTAAGTGAGAGTAGAGAGAGTGAAAAAAGGATTCCAACATGTGTTGTCATTTCGTCGGCATTTTAGTTCATTGTTTCAGTTTATTTGGTTGTTGTTATATTGCATTTTGCAAATACCATAAGAGTTCTTGTGCGACATGAACAGACGAGGGAGTTGGAAAGGATGTGAACCTACTAACTATAATATATATGTTCACTAAAAGGGTTTGACAAGAAAATATGACTGCCACTTTTATTAACTCAATATGTTATATGGACACTAATGGTAATGGGGTATTTTTACCCCAAAAATTGCCATCCCAGACCATATCCACACTGTTGTGTTATGTATGAGATAACCATTTGGATATCATAGAAAATGTAGTTTTCATTAATTGGTCAATCCACTTGCTTATTGTTTTGTGTGTTCTTGGTCAGGAAACTTGTTGATCAAGTTCAGTAGACAGAAAATCCGTTATAAATATACTACATTGCAATACCACCCGACAGTGTACATGTGGTATTCTTTCGAATAGTGTAGTAATGCGCCACAGAGACAATATAATCTTATAATCACACCTATGTATCATAATCATACCCTGTCTTAGCCTCTGGCTTGTTTTTGTGTATATTTTAATACCCACTCAGTTATTACTGAAACGTCTCATATGAGATCTATAGATTGTTTTTTTGCATATAAAAATACTAACAGTGTTATATAATCTGAAAATAATATTTTTAAACAGGTACCCATACCACATTCAGATTATAGGCCTGTAGATGTACTGCAGATTCTTGCCATATTTGGTAGATTTTACTGCAACACAACTACATAGGTCTAACCTTTAGTGTCATGCACAATCAAGTATAAATGTTGAAATGAAATTTGTGTAGTTCACTGACACCACAAATACAAAATGAGAAGATTTCCAAAATCGAGAATTCTTAAAATATTTACTTTATCTATTATTTGTGGAACTTTGTGGTTTTTAAGCATCCATGGACAAAACATGGAACAGCATTCGCAAAGAGACTTTAAGAAAATCGCCCCAGTGAAACTGAATTTCAGGGCACCAGCTGTTGAAGACTATGTCCTGGATGAAACGGTGAACTTGGAGGAAGTTGTATACAATAAAACTTTTTCAATGAATAAAGAGCCAATTTTTTTGGCCTCAAGAAATGTAACTCAGCCAGCCGAACAAGTGACATCCAGGGGTTTAATCATCATGTCTTCAATGAGAACTGGTTCTTCATTTACCGGCCAGCTATTTAATCAGCATCCCGATGTCTTTTATTTCTTCGAGCCATTGTTTCCATTGCAGGACAAGTATGTATTTATTGCAATATACAGTATTATATATGTTGTCGTTGTGCCATTTTAATCATACATAACATAACAATATGTATAAATCTGTGTGGTCCTTTTAACTATCCTAAGTGTTGTGTATAAATTTATATGCTGATAGCA